>CM077148.1:32349485-32677150 GCA_039583875.1 Platanthera guangdongensis | reverse complement strand
AAGTGGTATCAGAGGGAGGTTCCTCAAAATCAGGACTAACTGTCTGAGGAGACCAGTTGGCAGATACAGATTGAGTCTGAAACAACAGTTTCAAGAAATCAAGAAATATGGGTTCTTCAGAGAATCATAAGGAGTTGGGTTCAATGAAACTGCCCATATGCAGAAAAGAAGATATTTGGAATCTGGAAAGAAAGGGTAAGGCTGTTCATGGAGGCCTCTGACCCTAGGATCTACATCACAGTCAAAGAAGGGCCATATGTGCCCATGAAGATTTCAGTATTGGATGCAAATCAGAGGACTCCAAAGGATTTTTCTCTGAGATGACCAAGGATGAAATTGTCCTAGCTACTATGGACAAAAGGGCACAGAACATAATAGTTAGTGCAATTGATGATGCCACCTTCCAGAACCTTATTCACTGTAAAACAAAAAGAAATGTGGGATACCCTCATTGTCTACATGGAAGGTTCTGAAGAAGTAAGACAAGATAGGAAGTCCTTGCTTAATCAAGAATATGAGAGCTTTAGGCAAGGAAGAGGAGATAGCATCACTGAATGCTACAAAAAGTTCTACAGAATTGTTAATGAACTCATGTCTATGGAAGAGAGTTCACAAACTATGAATTGAATGATAAGTTCTTGAGGTCCCTAACCAAAGATTGGGACACTAAGATCTGTGCCATCAGAGAAATGGCAAAGTTGGGAGAAATTCCTCCTCCCACACTGTTTGGCAAGTTGTTATCTTATGAGATGCAATTGTCAGTAAGAAAAGAGGAGGAAAAGTCAACAAGGACTGAACACAGGGAAAGGACTGTTGCCTTTAAGTCAGAAGTACCTAGAAAGAACAGGACTAAGTCATCAACTCCTCCTCCAGAGGTAGTTGAATCAGATTCTGATGAGTCTGTTAGCACTAAATCTACAAGCAGTGAAAGTGATGAAGACTTTGCTGCTTTCACCAGACATTTCAGAAGTTCCTGAAGAAGAAACAGTGGAGGTCCAGACCTTCATCTTCCAAAGGGAAAGAAGTCCAGTATCAGGAAAAGAAGCCTTCAAAGAAGGACAAGAAAGGACAAAGACTAGTAAGGCAACTGGGTCTAAGATAGTATGTTACTGCTGCAATAGACAGGGTCATGTAATTGCAGATTGTCCTGAAAGAAGGAAGGAATCCAGTGACAAAAAGAAAACTCACTTCAAAGGAAAGAAGGAAAAGTCCTTTGTTGCAAAGAATGAGAAGACTCTTTCAGACATGTCTTCTTCAGACACTGAGACAGATGCTGAAGCCTACATAGGGCTATTTGCTGAAGAAGAAGAAGAGTTTATGCAGATCATGGAATCTATCTATGAGCAAGAAGACTGTCAGTGCCAAGGACTGATGGCTTGACTGAAAGTACCAAAAACCTGGAGCAGCCAGGACCCAGTCAGGTACAAGGTTTAACTCAAAGTTCTGATTCCAGTTCTAGTTCAGAGTCAGATTCATCTTCATCAAGTGATGGAAGTGTTTCTGAATCTGAGGGAGATATTCATCAGCTCTTAGATGAATACCAAGTACTGTTGCAAGCCTATAAGAAAAGCAAGATCCTAGCCAAAAGTCAGGCAAAGGAGATTGCTGATCTCAAGGCAGCTGCAACAGATTTTGAGAAGGAGTATGATCAAAAACTGAATGAAGTAGCCAGGCTGAAACACATTACTGTGATTCAGATGGGTACTATTACATTTAAAAATGATCAAATTAAGTTGCTGGAGATCAATCTCCAGAAGGAAAAAGAGCTAGTTGCTAGGTTTTCAAAACCTAAATCAGTGCTACCCTTGATTGATGAATTTTTCATCATAAAGGAGACTGGACTGGGTTTTGTTAATCCAGCTAGGACTGTTCAGGATCAGTCCAAGTCCAAGGGCAAAGCCCCAACATTCAACAAGACTGCTGTAGTTAAGACAGCAAGTCTGTACCTAAGCAAAGGTACAACAAGTTTGAATGTTGGTGCTGTGGCAAGGTTGGCCACTTTGCTTTGGATTGTTGGCACAATGCCAGTGCCAAGTTGAGTAGCAAGTTACCTGTTGGAAAGACAGCAGGTAGCTATGTCAAATTGCAAACTAACAATCACCAAGGACCCAAGTTTACTTTGGGTTCTAAGGTTCATTAATTTGTTTTGCAGGTGAATCCAAGTGGCCATACCCCTACATGGTACTTGGATAGTGGATGTTCCAGACACATGACTGGAACTAGGGGACTACTGAAGGACTACATCCCAATCAAAAATGGTCCAAAGGTGACCTTTGGTGGTTCTGAAAAAGGAATCATCAAAGGGTTTGGTAACATTTCTTCTAACCTTGTTACCATTACTCAAGTGGCTTATGTTAAAGGTTTGAAACACAACCTCATTAGTATAAGTCAATTAAGTGATGTAGGGTATGACATCTCATTTGTTAAAAATGGTTGTCATATCAAGAGGTCAAGTGATCAAGAGATCATTTTGACAGGATATAGAAAGAGAAATGTCTACTGCTTAGACATTATGGTTGAGAACAATTGTTCTCCAGTCTGTCTTGTAGCTGATGAGACAGTCTCTCAATGTGTCAAATGGCACAAGAGGCTTGCTCATCTTAATTACAAGACTATTGGCAAACTCTTTAGTAAAGAGTTAGTGAGGAATGGTCCTCAAGTTAAGTGTGTCAAAGATGGCATTTGCTCAGCTTGTCAAAAGGGCAAGCAGACTAAATCCACCTTTAGAAGCTTAGACAACAAAGATGCTGTGAGGTGTTTATACCTCTTGCATATGGATCTATTTGGTCCAATGCCAGTTCACAGCTTAGGTAGGAAGGTCTACACCTTTGTAGTTGTTGATGACTACTCAAGGTTTTCCTGGGTGTTCTTCTTAAAGCAGAAATCTGAAACACCTAGTGTCTTCTATAGTTTTGTTAAGCAAATTCAGAATGAATTGAACTGTACAGTGGTCAAAATTAGAAGTGACCATGGTACTGAGTTTCAGTCTGAAAGCATGACAAAGCTGTGTGAAGACTATGGGATATTTCAAGAATTCTCTTCACCTAGAACACCTCAGCAAAATGGCATTGCTGAAAGGAAAAATAGGACCTTGATAGAGGCTGGTAGAACCCTATTAAGTGATTCATCACTGCCAGAATATTTCTGGGCTGAAGCAGTAACACTGCATGCCATGTGATAAATAGGGCTACCATCACTAAAAGGTTAAACAAGACCCCCTATGAAGTAGTGAAAGGCAGGAAACCAAATCTATCCTATTTTAGGATCTTTGGTTGTAAATGCTTCATACTTAACAATGGGAAGTCTTACTTAACTAAGTTTGCTGCCAAGTCCCAAGAGGGAGTGTTTGTTGGGTACAGCAATAATAGTAAGGCTTATAGAGTCTACAACTTGACTACACAAGTTGTAGAGGAGTCTGTGCATGTAGTTTTTGATGAAACACAACTAATTAACAATGAGTTGTCTAGTAGTGTGTGCAGCCCTACAGGTCTTACTAAGAAGATGGACAAGCTAACCATAGAAGATGTACCTGCTGCAAGACAGCAAGTAGAAGAAGATGGCTTATGTCCAGGGGGAGAACTACATGTACAGGAGCTGAAGAAGTACAAGGAACTCAGCTTGATGAAGATGCTGAAGAAGTTCAACCAGAAGTAAGGATGCCTCCAGCCAACAGGCATCTAAGAGATCATCCAGTAGAGCTGATCATTGGAGATCCAAGACAAGGTGTTCAGACAAGGAGCAGAAATCAGAATGCTGTAGTATATTCAAGTTTTCTGTCTCAAATAGAACCAAAGAAATTTGAAGAAGCTATACAAGATCCACAGTGGACTGAAGCAATGCAGGAGGAGCTTAATCAGTTCAAAAGATGCAAGGTGTGGGATCTGGTTCCTAAGCCTAAAGATCACAATGTGATAGGAACAAAGTGGATCTACAGGAACAAGTTAGATGAACAAGGTGTCATCATTAAGAATAAGGCAAGACTGGTTGCAAAAGGATATAGGCAAGAAGAAGGTATTGATTTTGATCAAACCTTTGCTCCAGTAGCCAGACTGGAAGCCATAAGGATGTTCTTGGCCTATGCAACCTACCAAGGATTCAAAGTATACCAAATGGATGTGAAGTCAGCATTCCTTAATGGTAATTTAAAAGAAGAAGTATATGTGGAGCAGCCTTCAGGTTTTGTTGATCCTACTCTTCCACATTATGTCTATAGACTTAGGAAAGCATTGTATGGGTTAAAGCAAGCTCCTAGAGCTTGGTATGAAACCCTATCTAGTTTCCTCATTGAGAACAAGTTCACAAGGGGAAAATAGATAAGACTCTATTCCTTAGGAATCTAGAGGCAAAGTAATACTTGTCCAAATATATGTAGATGACATTATATTTGGGTCTACTGAAAGTAGCCTTTGCAAAAAGTTTGCAAAGCTTATGCAGAGTCAATTTGAAATGAGTAGTATGGGAGAACTGAAGTTTTTCTTGGGTCTCCAAGTTAAACAGACTGAAAGTGGTCTATCCATATGTCAGTCTAAGTTCACCCTAGAACTCATAAGGAAATATGGTATGGATTCCTCCAGTACCATGAAGACTCCTATGGGGTCAAGTATGTCTCTAAGCAAGGATGATGCAGGGAAACCTGTATGAAACCTTGTATAGAGGGATAGTTGGCTCCCTACTATACTTGACTGCAAGTAGGCCTGACATTATGTATGCTACATGTGTTTGTGCCAGGTATCAAGCCTGCCCCAAAGAATCTCACTTGACTGCAGTCAAGAGAATCTTGAGATATCTAAAGGGCACACCCTATCTAGGCCTCTGGTACCCTAGGAATGGAGATTTTGATCTAACAGGCTATTCAGATGCAGACTTTGCAGGATGCAAAGAAGATAGAAAGAGCACACTG
The DNA here is from genome assembly GCA_039583875.1 of Platanthera guangdongensis. Lineage (NCBI taxonomy): Eukaryota > Viridiplantae > Streptophyta > Magnoliopsida > Asparagales > Orchidaceae > Platanthera > Platanthera guangdongensis. The sequence continues at coordinate 32,672,250 of CM077148.1, read as the reverse complement.
GATCCTGTCAGTTCCTAGGTGGAAGACTCATTTCATGGAGTAGTAAGAAGCAAACCAGTGTGGCCATCTCCACAGCTGAGTCAGAATATGTAGCTGCAGGAAGTTGCTGTGCTCAACTTCTGTGGATTCAACATCAGCTAGAAGACTATGGATGTCAGGTAAGTAGAACTCCACTTTATTGTGATTCTACTAGTGCTATTTCAATAGCTAAAACCCTGTATCACATAGTAGAACTAAACATATTGAGATTAAATATCACTTTCTTAGGGAGCATGTAGAAAGAAATGATATTGCACTTGAATATGTTAGAACTGATAATCAGATAGCTGATATGTTCACTAAGCCCTTAGAAGAAGCTAAGTTTAATAGGTTCAAAATTGAACTAGGTATGATAAACTTAGACTAAGTATACAGAACAAAAATTGGCTAAGTAAAAAGGTGTCGACACATAGACAAGTCTATGTCGACACAGAATAGTAAGTGTCGACACTTCAGGAAAATGGTGTCGACACATCTAGGAAGTTAGTGTCGACACTTCAGAATGTTAGTGTCGACACATGTCGAGTAGGTGTCGACACATCCAATAAAGTGTCGACACTTAAGTTTTACTCAGAATTTTTCTAAGTAAAGTCTCGACTACATGTCGAGTATAGTGGTGTCGACACTTAACCAAGTGTCGACACATAAAATCTGTTGACTAAATTTGTGTCGACACATGTGTGTCGAGACATTATAAGTCAGTGTCGACACTTATTGACAGTGTCGACACATCTTTAGAATTCCATCCCGCCTGTTCGTCTTCAAACAAGAAAGGTATAAATAGGGTTCTGTCTTTGATTGTCGACACGCTTTCAAAGTTTCGAGACCTAAACTCTTGTGTCGACATTTCTCTCATCTCAAGACTAAATCTTCAAACCCTAATGGCTCCCAAGCTGGAAGAGAACGTTAACGAAGGCTATGAGCTGGTGCGTGGCGCATTCGACGACTGCGATCAAGAAATCAAATCAGTGATAACCCTAATTGCCAATTCAGGATTGGGTTCTTGGTTTCAGAACCAACGAAAATATGGAAGAAGGAAGTCATTGAATTCCTTTCTGGCGCGTCTGTAGATGACTCAGGCTACAGAATTAAGTCAAGGGTGCATGGCACCAAGGTCAAGATTTCACCCAAGTCTTTAAGAAAGGTACTTCAGCTACCTAAGTTCAAGAAGAAGAGGAAGTAACTGCTTCTAAGACCAGGGAAGCTCTTACTTGGTGTGGACTGGATCCAAAGATGAAGGTGGGATCAGTCTTTAACAGAAAGGGTATGAATAATCAAGGCAAGTTCTGTCAGAAATAGTGGGCAAGGTAATACTGAGCAAGCCAGGAGGACATGACAGGGTGTCTGCCTCCATGTTTGAAGTCATGACCAGAATCATCTTCAACCTTAAGACAGACTGGTCTATGATTGTCTTTGAGAAAGTAAAAGAAAGTCTGAAGAAGCCCAATCTGGGCAGGATACTAAGTCTCTACCTGGCTGGATCAATTCCAGAGGTAATGAGCTCTGCTGCAGGAACAAAAATCAATCACATGAGGAGAATGGACTCAAGGATATTCTCTAGATGGGAAAGGGTGCTGGTGTCAAAGGAATTGACCACCCCTGAGAAACAAGCTTCTAAGAAAGACTCTCCTCCCAGGAAGAAGAGGAAGACTGCTGTGTGCCTCAAGAGTCCTCCAGCAGCTCAGGCAGTGAAGAACATGTGGTCTTCACTCCTGATAGTCCAATGGATAAGGCTGCAGAGAAGTCACCTGCTCCTCAGAGCCAGCTGACATCCAGGGGGAGCTTCCAGGTGTAGCAGAACCATCTACACTGGAGAGTGACAAGCCACCCTCCTCATTCAAGAGGTACTTGTTGACCTTAATACTTTGAATTTTTCTCTAATAAATTCTGATTTGTCTGATGATCATCAGCAAAATCAGCCAGCAACTCAAGAACCAGATGTTGTTCTCCAAGACACATCTGTTGTAGCTGATGAAAACCAGACCATCTCCTGCACAGTCTCCAGCAGAATATACAATGGAAGACCTATTTTTGAATTTAGATCAAGATGATTTTGATATGGAAAGAATGCTGCTGATGCAGAGAAGGATGCTGCTGCTGAGGGGGAGAATTTGGATATTCAAGTAGAGCCTATAAGGCTAGATACTGAGAAGGCACAAGATGTGCACACTGAAAAACCATCCAGCCCTAAGGATAGGGTGGATATTGCCAGTACATCAGAATCTGAAGATGATGAAGCTGAGCAAGCTAAGAAAAAGAAGTTCTTTGTTTTCAAAAGAAGGAGCCAGAGCTATAAGAAGGCTCTCCAAACTGTTGCTCAACACTCACTGGTTCAACAAGCTCCATCCACTGATTATACTAGCCTAATGGTTGCAATGCAAGTAAAGCTGGATGAGCAAAGGAGGGCATAGAGAAATATATTGATGAGGGCCAAAAATCTCTACAATTTGATCTAGCTCAGATATCAAATCAATAAGGTTTGAAATGAACATGAATAAGAAGGAAATGAATGAATGCTTCCACAAGGGTGGTAATGCTGTGGTCTATCTGGCTAAACATCAAGAAATCATAAAAGAGAAGGTAGAAGATATTGCCCTAAAGCAAGGCTATGTGCTGGAGAATCAACTCAGGATGAATGATAATTGACTGCATCTCACAATGCATAGTCACTGAACTCAAGAAACAGTCTGATGAACCATCAACCTCCTCTGCTGCTGCCAAAGCTGATTTTGATAAAACTTTTTCAAGCTGAACTAACTGCTGTCAAGACTGCCATCAAGGACTCACAAAGGTCATTTCTGAACAGCTTACCAAGCTAAGACCTTTCTTTAAAGAGGGCATCAGGTATTTGGATAGCCAAATCAGGTTCCAGAAAGATGATGTGAGAGATCATGTAGCCCAAGAAGTCATAAAGGGGGAGAGAGTGTTAGTCAAGGCCAGTTCTGAGCATGCCAAATGGATTTCAAATTCCATCAGGGCTACACTTGGATATCCTCCCCTGTGTGATGACAATGAAGTAGCTGAATCTGGTATTCAAGGAACATATCTTGGAGGTGAGCAACAGGCAGTGGCTGATGTAATCTATCCACCTCCAGATTTTGAAATGATTCATGCAGATATAAGCACAATGTATAGTCCAACTGCTGGCAAGCCTAATATTATTCTGGAAAAGGTTGTTCAACCTATCACAGCTGCTATGCAAGAGGCTTTGGACAAAGAAGAAGAGACTAGGCTATCAAAGAAGAAGTTCAGGGAACTTGCTGAACAAAACCTGATTTTGAACAGTGGAGCCCTACTTCTAGGAACATTTATTCTCACTGCATGGAAAGCAGCCAAGGACAATGCCCATGAGAGGAACAAGTGGTTCTCAGAGGCTGAATGGAGGAAACATGAGAGTAGGCAGGAAGCAATTGTCCAATATAGAAGGAAGGCTAAGTTAGGAAAGCTACCTCCTACAGCTGTGGAGCCTAGCAAGTACTTTCCTAAGCCCTATCATTATTTTGAAAGACAAAAGATCAAGGCTGAAGAACAGAAGAAGAAGGACTCCAAAGGGAAGAAGACTGCTGAAGCTGAGCCTGCTGCTGCTGCTGCTGTAAAAGCTCAAGTTAAAGCTGGAAAAGGAATTGTTATTAAAGAACCTGATCAGAAATAGATTAGGAATTAACTTAATGCTTGTTGTAATCTGTTAAGTGAAAAACATTGTAGTACTTCATTGAAAATGTATAAGGAACAATATTGGAACAGTATATGATAAATATAGTATGATTGTTCTGAAATATGTATGTTTCTTAATTGTTCTGCAATGTTGTATGAGTATACATGTGTGCTTTATTACATGTTAAGTTTAACTCTGTTGTCATATATCTGTTTTACTTCATTTTATAATTTTTAATTATGAGTGATGTATATCATTGACTAAGGGTTATGACTTCTCCAAATAGGGGGAGATTGTTGGGTACATTGGTCAAATGTACCTGATTTGAAGAAGCCTCACCTAACTCAATGATATACATCATAGTGTATTTGATGTTTGTTTGAGTTACTTGTGCAGGTTAGGAATACACTGGACTGAAGCTAAAAATTCTAAGTCCATGTGTCGACACCCAGAGGGAAAGTGTCGACACTTGAGAAAGCTTGTGTCGACACCCAGACAAGCAGTGTCGACACTTGGAGTCATTGTGTCGACACCTGGGAAGAAGAGTCGACACCAGTCAGAAAGTGTCGACACTTGGAGCTGTGTCGACACTCAGTGTAGAAGAATGCAGAAAAGCTGTGTCGACACTTAGCAGAAGTGTCGACACCTAGAAGAGCTGAGTCAACACCAGAAAGTGTCGACACTTGGAGTAAGTGTCGACACTCAGCAAAAGTCTGCAGAATCTAAGTACAAGTGTCGACACTCAACACAATGTGTCGACACTATGCAGAAGAGTCAGCACTTGAAGTAAGTGTCGACACCCAGCACAATGTGTCGACACTTAGCTAAAGACTCAGTATTTGAAGAATGTGTCGACACTCAGCACAATGTGTCGACACACAACCAGAAGAGTCAACACTTGAAGAAAGTGTCGACACTCAGCACAATGTGTCGACACTTAGTTGAAGACTCTACACTTGAAGAAAGTGTCGACACAAGGAGCTGTGTCGACACTTAGCAGAGAACAGAAAAGTTTACAAAATATTCTAAGTACAAGTGTCGACACTAAGGGAATGTGTCGACACTCAGCTGAAGGAACAAATTTGAAGACTTGTGTCGACACCAAGAAGCTGTGTCGACACTTGACAGTTTCAACACATGAAGATGTGTCGACACAAAGGAGATGTGTCGACACTTAGAAGAATACAGCTAAAGAATGAAGAACAAGGACTTGTGTCGACACTCAATTTCAGTGTCGACACATGCAGAAGTATCTGTGTCGAGACATACAAGGAATTGTGTCGACACCTTGTAGACTTGTGTCGACACTTACACTAACTTGTGTCGACACTTGGTCTATAAGTGTCGACAGTTAAGAACAGAAAGTCTCGACACTATCTGACAGTTAGAGAATTTCAAGAAGTGACTGGTTGACATGACAGCTGCCGATCCAGCCGGTCTACATCAACTGTCAGAGAAGTCAGAAGTCTGTTATGAACCGGACCAGCCGGTTACCATGGAAGGAAGCCTATAAATAGGCCCCCATAGTTTACAGAAATATATAGAGGTTGTTCATTATCATTACATATTGTGAGAATAACTGAAGTGGTTGATCAGATTAAATCAAGAAGTGATACACTGAGGATCAACACAAGAAGATCAGGCAGTCCAACTGCAGATCTAAGATGTTGGAGATAGAGAGCTCCATCCAAGAATTCAGTCTTTGGAACTAAGGCTGAGAAGAAGAATTCAGAGTCATCTGGATTTCAAGAAGCAGAAGATTCAGACTAATTCAGTTCTACTCAAGAAGCTTTGAAGAAAGCTAAGTCAGTTTGGATCAAGCTGAGTTCTTCCAAGAACTCTTCAAGAAACTCTCAACTCCTCTCATCTTTTCTGAGTTGTAGAGTTAGCAATTTTATTTCAATTACATCTTGTAAGATCCATTGGATCTGAGTGATTGTAAGCCTATTTTATAAAGGCTGAGGGTAGGGCTTGTTGCCTGAGTGTAGGAGTTGAAGAACTCTGAGTGTAGGCCTTAATTGGCTGAGTGTAGGCCTGGGTGACTGAGTGTAGGCCTTGTGGCTGAGTGTAAGGCTTTGGGCCTGAGGTAGGAACCTAGTTTGGTTCTGAGTTAGTGGAGAAGTTTGGCCGAATCTAGTACACTGCTAGATAGGCGAAGGGGTAAAGTGGATGTACCCAAAGATTGGGGAACCACTATAAATTAGTGTGTTTGCTGTGGTGTGCTGTGCTGTGCTGTGGATTAATTGTTTGATTTCTGTAATTGCTGTTAGTTGTAGTAATCTGTGAAATAATTGTTGTGCTGCCAACAAAGTTTCAAAAAGGTTTAGGTCACCTATTCACCCCCCCCCCCTCTAGGTGTTTAGGTACCATATCTTTCAGGCGTGTTGTGCTCGGGTTCGACGATGGTCATGTGTTCGACGATGGTCATGTGACCGAGTTGAGTTGGGGGAGAAACACGGTCTGGAGCCCAGGCGTGTTCAAGAATGACACAGGCATTTCATTTGGGACACGAGCGTGTCCAATAACCGTATCCTTCACGAGTTGGTGTTGTCCTGTGTCGATGGAGGAACACGGCACAGTACACGGCCGTGTACTGTATGACACGGGGGTGCCAGCCTGACACGGGCGTGTCGAGAGCACGTGTACCTTTTGGGACGCGTCGGTTTCGACGGCGAATGGGGAACATGGCCCTGGACACGGGCATGTCACCGGCCATGTTTGGCCCAGATTTTGGATTTCAAGTCCGAATCGTGGCCGTCCGTTTCCTTATTTTGGGATTCGACGGCTGGGGGTTGTTCCTGCTGTGATATACCATGGAATAGCGTTTCAAAGACCTCATTTCTCTTACTCAATCTCTTTCTAAAGTTCTATAGAGAGGGGAGAGCAAGGAAGAAGAAGAAGGCTAGATCCGGTCACCGGCGGAGCTTTGGAGCTCCAAATCGCAAGCCGACTTCGGATCTACGGAGGCGAGGACAACGCGGTACTTTTCATCCGCATAGATTTCCATGGTGCCAAGGAAAAATGCTAGGGTAACGGTTCTCATCCTAGGACATGTGGAGTCTGATGGGATTCTCTATGAGGATGGCACAACACTTGTGCATGCAGCGGAAGAATAAAAACATCAAGAAAAACCCAAAAGAGATGGGATCGGTCCATGGTAGTTGAATCAAGAAGTTAACATACAACTAGGCAAAAATTACCTCGGTGGCGTTGAGTCACAACTCAACGGAGATGCTCCAAGCTTCGTGTTCTTGCTGGTGGCGAGTTCTACGCGGAATGATGTCCACGTCTCTGCAGAAATCCACACGAGCGGGAGAACACCGACTTTTCCGTCGCACGGATAATCGGAAAGGAGAATGACCACACCTTGCTTTTCCACGGACTGCTAGGTCCGCGCCAAGAATAGCAACACCAGCGACAATCGACGGAGAGGAGGAGGTCGACGGAGCGAGAACGGCGGCGGAACACTTCCGTCGGCGGGATTCGGGATCCGCGGAACGAACGAAGAACGGCGGAACACTTCCGTCGCTTTCGTCTCGGTCAAAGGGCCGACAATCGCATCCGATTCGATCAGCGCTCATTCCCGAAAACCCGAAGTATCTATTTATACCAAAGGCATAAACAGAATTAGGAATATCGCTATCCGCAGACCACCAAGAAAATTAGGGATCCAGAATCGGCGAGAATCACCTAGCAGATTCGGTGAGAATCAATCGGCGAGAATCACCTAGGATCGGCGAGAATCAGTCAGCGAGTATCAGTCGACGAGAATCATAGTATAATACTCGACAATTCACGTCGAACGTGGGTTGACGATAATCATCGATCTGCGGTCGACGATCGTCGACCTTGCGGCCGACGATACTCGTCGTCCCGCGGCCGACGATACTCGTCGACCCGCGGCCGACGATACTCGTCGACCCGCGTCCGACGATACTCGTCGACCCGCGGCCGACGATACTCGTCGACCCGCGGCCGACGATACTCGTCGACCCGCGGCCGACGATACTCGTCGACCCGCGGCCGACGATACTCGTCGACCCGCGGCCGACGATACTCGTCGACCCGCGGCCGACGATACTCGTCGACCCGCGGCCGACGATACTCGTCGACCCGCGGCCGACGATACTCGTCGACCCGCGGCGACGATACTCGTCGACCCGCGGTCGACGACGTCGACCCTCGGTCGACTATTCTTACCAATCCTTCAAGGCAACATTTGCCCAACCTGACGATCCTTTAAGGCAACACTTTGCCCATAACCCCATTCAGGTCGGTGATTGGTAACCTTTACCAACACAGTCAATCATCCAACTTCTCCACATCTCTTATGTGCGACCCTGCAGGCTCATATCGCGTTGGCAGTGAGATTACATGTTTGACCACTTCTAGATCACCATGGTAACTCCAACAGTCTCCCACTTGATCTTGAAAGTATCAAACCAAAAACCTCACAAACAATGAGCGGCATCTAGCAATGCATCATTGCTCCCCAAGCAATAAGAGTTTATAACTCATAAGACTTTATGACCAATGTATCAGCGTTGTCTTTGTCCCTTTGTCCATTACATCCGGAAAGAACTAGAGGCATGGACCGTGTCACCCTCGTAATAGCTCAATCCAAGTTTCTTGATCCAGGACGGACTTCCAGAGAATGGTGAGTCCAATATCACATATTTACTCAACCAAGCATGGACATGCATTTCTCAGTCCAGTTCCATCAAGGGGGCCATGGATGCAACTCCTGTCATACAGGAGGACAAATCCCATATCTGCTCACACACAAACACCCAAATGATTCGTAACATGCCCAACAACCACCCTTATCATCAACCTTTCTCAAGGAAGACTTTAGATGGCATCAAAGCACGCTCTTCCTCACTTGATGAATGATGTGACTTCAGGTCAAAGGACCACAACACCATTGTCAATTGAGACGTACTCATGACACGATTGGATGACAATCCACAGAGTAGTCTCAGGTTGTGTCTGTCCAGTACAACTTGTTCACTAACAAGTACCCACGTCATGACTTGATATCACAATATCATGACCTGTGAGAACCGGTCATCAGTCAACGCACGTTCTAGCCTTCATGTACCATCATCACCCTTAGCTTCTATGATGATACTCGACCAGGGACCTTTTAATAATGAAGCTTCAAATAAATCATAGGCTCTCACATTCAAGTCACGTACTTGATGTCCCATGGAAGCGAACATTCTAAGGGTATCTATTATGTTAACATTTAACTATCATGTAGAAAAAAAACTAATAATAAAAGAACTTGCCATTAATTGTAAGAGAAAAACTTGGTACAATGTTCATCATATGAACAAATGACCAACAAAATACATGTTTACATGCAATCCACAAGATTCTCACTAGAGTTGATCATTTAGGTATTGTATACCCATCGATCTAGTATGACCATCATGCTTTCTCTGCGCGAGAGGCTTTGTCAGTGGTTCCACAATATTCTCCTCAGTCGGCACTCTGCAAATGTTCACATCTCCTCGTTCAAAAATCTCACGAATAAGATGAAACCTCCGAAGTATGTGCTTGGAGCGCTGATGGGATCTAGGTTCCTTAGATTGTGCAATTGCACCATTGTTATCACAGTAGAGAACTACGGGACCAACAATGCTAGGAACTACATCAAGCTCGCCGATGAATTTCCTGATCCATACAGCCTCCTTCGCCGTATTAGCTGCGGCGATATACTCGGCCTCTGTTGTAGAATCAACAACTATTTCTTGCTTGGAACTCTTCCAGCTCACAGCTCCTCCATTCAGGCAAAACACAAAACCTGACTGAGACTTGGAGTCGTCTCCATCAGTTTGGAAGCTAGCATCCGTGTAACCACTTACAATGAGCTCTTCCTATCCACCATACACCAAGAACACATCCTTAGTCCTTCTCAAGTACTTCAGGACATTCTTGAATGCAATCCAGTGACACTCACAGGGGTCTGACTGATACCTGCTAGTCATGCTCAAAGCAAAGGAGGCGTCGGGTCGAGTACATAACATCGCGTACATGATTGATCCAATTACCGAAGCATATGAAATCAAGTTCATGCGGTCCTTATCTTCACAAGACTTTGGACACTGGTCCTTAGAGAGATTCACACCATGTGACATGGGCAAAAATCCTTTCTTGGACTCAAGCATGTTGAACCGCTTCAACACCTTTTCGATGTACGTACTCTGGGTCAAACCCAGCAACTTCTTCGATCTATCTCTATAGATCTTAATACCGAGTATATAAGTCGCTTCACCCAAATCCTTCATTGAAAAGCAGTTCCCTAGGTTGTTCTTAACAACTTTCAGGGTAGGAATGTCATTCCCAATCAACAGTATGTCATCTACATACAATATCAGGAAGACAACAATGCTTCCATTGATTTGCTTGTAAACACAAGGCTCGTCTTCATTCTTGATGAGACCAAACTCTTTGATTTTCTCATCAAAACGAAGATTCCAACTTCGAGAGGCATGTTTCAGTCCATAGATGGCCTTATTCAGATTGCATATTTTAGTGGATTCATCTGGGGATACAAAACCCTCGGGTTGTGTCATATACACTTCCTCAAGGAGGTTTCCATTAAGGAAAGCCGTTTTGACATCCATCTGCCAGATCTCGTAGTCATAATACGCAGCAACAACAAGCAATATCCTTATGGACTTTACCATGACAATAGGAGAAAAGGTCTCATCATAGTCAATACCATGAATTTACTTGAAACCCTTAGCCACCAGTCACCCTTTGAATGTCTGTACATTCCCATCCATGTCGGTCTTCTTCTTGAAGACCCACTTGCACCCTATGGGTCGTACCCCTTCAGGTGGTTCCACCAAGTTCCAAACTTGGTTTGTATACATGGAGTCCATTTCGGATTTCATAGCCTCAAACCATCTGTCGGAGTCCGGTCCATTCATAGCCTCTTGGTAGGTTGCTGGTTCATCATCATGATCCATAAGCAACACATTACCTATTTGATTCACGAGAAATCCATATCTCTCAGGCTCATACCTCGGTCTACCAGATCTACGTAGGATTTGTGTTCCTTGAGCAGGTTCTCTAGCTACAACATCTTGTAGTCCTGTCTTAGAATCCAATTCCGGTTCATTCACTACATGTGGTTCTTGAACTTCTTCAAGCTCTACCTTTTCAGTCTTTCTTGATAAGAACTCTTTCTCCAAGAAGACACCAGTCCTTGCGACAAACACTTTGCCCTCAGACGGTAGGTAAAAGTAATACCCTTTCGTTTCTTTAGGATATCCCACCAGATAACATTTATCCGATTTGGGTTCCAGCTTGTCAGGCATTTGACGTCTCACATATGCCTCACAGCCCCAAATTTTAATGAACGACATACTAGGACGCTTCCCAGTCCATATCTCATATGGTGTCTACATAACCGTTTTCATTGGAGCGCAATTCAATGTCATTGCAGCAGTCTCTAAAGCAAAACCCCAAAAGGAAACAGGCAAGTGTGCATGACTCATCATCGAACGTACCATGTCTAACAGAGTACGATTTCTCCTCTCAGACACACCATTATGTCGTGGTGTTCTAGGTGGAGTGAGCTGTGATACAATACCACACTCTTTCAGATGATCACGGAACTTATGACTCAGGTATTCGCGACCTCAATTAGATCGGAGTGCTTTAACCCTTTTACCCAACTAGTTTTCTACTTCATTCTTGAACTCTTTGAACTTTTCAAAGGTCTCGGATTTGCACTTCATAAGATACACATATCCGTATCTACTGAAATCATCAGTAAATGTAACAAAGCAGAAATACCCACCTCTAGCCATGGAACTCATGGGTCCGCATACATCACTATGTACAACACCCAAGAGATCCTCAGACCTCTCAGTATAACCAGTGAAAGGAGCTTTAGTCATCTTGCCTAACAAACAAGATTCGCATCGCTCAAATGATTCATAATCAAATGAGTCCAAAAGTCCATCTCTATGGAGCTTGGATATGCGCTTCTCGTTGATATGGCCTAAACGACAATGCTAGAGAAATGTAGGGTTCTAGTCATTTGTTCTTAGTCTTTTATTATTTTCTACATTACAGATCAGATGGTCCATGTTCAAAACATAAAGACCATTAAACAATTGGGCTACAGCATAACAAACATCATTCTTAAATATAGAACAACAGTTGTTCTTAATTATAAAAGAAAATCCAATCATGTCCAAACATGAAATAGATATAATGTTTCTAGTTATGGCCGGAACAAAATAACAATTATCTAGTTCTATTACAAGCCCACTGGGCAAAGAAAGACAGTAAACCCCTACGGCTACATCAGCAACTCTTGCTCCATTGCCGGCGCGGAGGTCCACCTCCCCTTTACTCAGCAATCTTCTCCTTCTTAGTTCCTGCACATTTGTACAAATGTGAGAACCACATCCGGTATCCAATACCCAAGATGAAGGAGCAGAAAGGTTTATCTCTATAACGTGAACATTTGAAGCGGAAGTCATACCTCCCTTCATTTTCTGCAGACCTTCAATGTACGGAGGATAGTTCCTCCTCCAATGACCAGCCTTGCTACAGTGGTGGCATTTCCCTTCCTTCACCGTGCTTTTCTTTTTCATCAGTGTAGAACACTTGGGCTCAAGATATGACATAGGTCCCACCTTCGTCTTCTTAGATCCCTTGGCCTTGCCCTTGCCTTTATGCACCATCAGTATGGGGCTGGCAGGCTTGGCCTTCTTCATATTGATTTCGGCAGTTCTCAACATGCCTAGGAGTTCGGGCAGTGTCTTGTCTATTTCATTCATGTTGTAGTTTAAGACGAACTGCTCATAACTGTCCGGCAACGATTGTAGGATCAGATCTGTGGCCAACTCTTTACCAAGAGGAAAACCCAGCCTTTCAAGGTTCTCAATATACCCAATCATCTTAAGTACGTGAGTCTCTACTGAGTCTCGAACTCCCATCTTGCACTGAAACAACGCTTTTGTGACGTCGAACCTCTCTTGACGAGCCTGCCCTTAAAACATTTTCTTGAGATGCTCGTCAATCTCCTTGCACCCCATGTTCTCATGTTGCTTCTGAAGCTCAGAGTTCATAGTGACAAGCATAAGGCATTCGACATCTAAAGCATCATCAGTATACTTCTTATAAGCATCCTTCTCAGCACGGGAAGAGTTCCCGGTCGGCACCTCGGAGGCTTCTTCTTCCAAGACATAGAGCTTTCGCTCTTGCCTGAGAACAATTCTCAGGTTCCTGTACCAGTCCATGTAATTAGTCCCACTGAGCTTATCCTTCTCAAGGATGGCTCTCAGAGACAACGTGGAGTGTGAAACACTTGCCATGGAATTCTACAAGAATTTATGCATAATAAAATCAGTACCAAAATTTAAAATACAATTTATTTTAATTTGGACATCAATTAAAACACTCCCACTATTTTATTCGAAATGATAGCCCTCACTAACAATTCGGAGAGTTCATGCGAGCTACTCTCATAGTGGACAAGATCCGTATTTCACCAACACAATGAGTCAGCTTTGGCTTTCCTCTCACGATGCGATTATTTAGGTAGGCAACGCTTGCCAATTGCATCCTCATGCAATTCTTGTATGGTTGGTGAATAACTCCTTACTCGCATCCATCATATGGTGCATGCCAACCCCATGCCTCTAGGCACTCAACCATTGAGGTCACCTAGTTAAGCTGGACCCGATGTCGACAGTGGGATATCACAATTATCTGCTCGCACCCTTACCAAGATAGATTAATGCACCTTGCTTTGGCAAGCCCACACTTCATCGATCGAGGCAGGAAGAGTGTCATCCATCGGAAGGCATCCGAACACTTAATATTTGATGAAGGGATTTTGATTATAGGTTAACAGTTAACCATGATCAACATTTGATCAATGTGCACATCCAAAGAAAAACAATTTTTCTAAAACCACATGCATCCCTTATGTGCACAACCTGACACCATCAACATTTGATAGAAGGAAGGGCTAAATCTGAACATCCGGAAACTTCCAAATCCTCAGATTTACATGCATTGGACAAAAGCAAAGACAACTCAACTTAAAGCAGTAGACAAGCTCATCTCTCTATGTTGGATTCAAAATCCAAAACAATCTCGAGGGATGGTTACTGCTAAGGAGACTACAATTTCTAACAATTAGAAATTTCCACGAAATCCCAGACGTTCTTGGCGGGGTACCAAAACTAAATCTAGATATTTAGAACACTTCTAAATCCCTAGGTTTACACGCACTGGAATAACAAAACTTCCAATACAACAATCATGGCCGCAACCTCGCTCTGATACCACTGATGGGATTCTCTATGAGGATGGCACAACACTTGTGCACGCAGCGGAAGAATAAAAACATCAAGAAAAACCCAAAAGAGATGGGATCGGGCCATGGTAGTTGAATCAAGAAGTTAACATACAACTAGGCAAAAATTACCTCGGTGGCGTTGAGTCACAACTCAACGGAGATGCTCCAAGCTTCGTGTTCTTGCTGGTGGCGAGTTCTATGTGGAATGATGTCCACATCTCTGAAGAAATCCACACGAGCGGGAGAACACCGACTTTTCCGTCGCACGGATAATCGGGAAGGAGAATGACCATACCTTGCTTTTCCACGGACTGCTAGGTCCGCGCCAGGGATAGCAACACCAGCGATAATCTCCAGAGAGGAGGAGGTCGACGGAGCGAGCACGACGGCGGAACACTTACGTCGGCGGGATTCGGGATCAGCGGAACGAACGAAGAACGGCGGAACACTTCCGTTGCTTTCGTCTCGGTCAAAGGGATGACAATCGCATCCGATTCGATCACCGCTCATTCCCGAAAACCCTAAGTATCTATTTATACCAAAGGCATAAACAGACTTAGGAATATCGCTATTAGCAGACCACACAGAAAATTAGGGTTCCAGAATCTGCGAGAATCACCTAGCAGATTCGGTGAGAATCAATCAGCGAGAATCACCTAGGATCGGCGAGAATCAGTCGGCGAGTATCAGTCGACGAGAATCAGAGTACAATACTCGACAATTCACGTCGAATGTGGGTTGACGATAATCATCGATCTGTGGTCGACGCGGTCGACGATACTCGTCGACCCGCGATCGACGATACTCGTCGACCCGCGGTCGACGATCGTCGACCTTAGGTCGACTATCGTCGACCCTCGGTCGACTATTCTTACCAATCCTTCAAGGCAACATTTGCCCAACCCGACGATCCTTTAAGGCAACACTTTGCCCATAACCCCATTCAGGTCGGTGATTGGTAACCTTTACCAACACAGTCAATCATCCAACTTCTCCACATCTCTTATGTGCGACCCTGCAGGCTCATATCGCGTTGGCAGTGAGATTACATGTTTGACCACTTCTAGATCACCATGGTAACTCCAACAGAGTCCTCTTTTCCTTTACATAGGAAGCCTGCTCTCGCGAGTTTGCGGTGAGTTGAGGCATTCCCTCGGGTAGACATAAATAGTCCCCGTTGTGTACATGTAGAGTCCGTAGTTGAGTATCGAACATAGGCATGATGTGTGAAGCCTACACAGACAAGTTCGTCTGGATCGGTGATGTTGCATTGCATGAACGACTGGAGAAGACTCCGCGCCGATGGTTATTTTTCGGGTTTTCTATACGGTAGATTGCAATAGGGAGCCTTGGGGATTAACTCCAAGGTGCACCTAGAAAACTGGGCAGATGTGTGATTCTGCCAAACATGGTGGCCTGGGAGCCAACTTGCACATAACCGGGTTATGTAAAGTGTGTGATTGATTTGGGACTCGGGGAGGTTTGACCCGCGCCCATGTCTTACAGTGATAGGGCGATGTGAGCAACGGGTTAGGAGGAACCGTACCCGCTCTATGTCATTCGGTAAAGAGACCTAACAGTACATGACACTTGCCATTGGCATAGATGGATGGTCTTAGGCAGTGGCCAGAAAGACAAAATGCTCACGAGAAATTTCCATCCAAGGGGTGGTGGTGTGACAACGGACTTTGACCATGTCTACCGAGAATGTGCCCTGAGAGCACGGGGTGTGCGGCCGTGCGAGCCTACTCCTGTGATGTTGTGTAATTTCTTTATTATATAGCAATGCTAATAAAATTCAGGGACGAAGCATCGCCGCCACGATTTTTGGGGGCGGAATCGTTATAATTTGGTCAGCATAGCTGACTGTTGCTTTTGTTTGCCACCGTCGCGGTGGATTGTGCTTGCAGGTGCTGCGGAGCCAAGTGGTAAATAGCGGGCAAAAAGCCCTTATTGCTGAGGCGGCTCTTGAAGGCCTAAATTGCATGTTTACTTGTATTATTCATGTGTGGCCGGCCTGCGTGCCGAGGTTTGGAATACACATTTTATTTGAGTAAACAACTGTAAGGCCTTAAGGACATTATACCTGTGTATTGTACCTTCATTCTTGTTGGTTTGAGTAGTGGACATTCATGCTTATGGCTGGGTTCTAAATTTGTAACTATAAAATTTCTTCCGTTAGAATGCACTCTGTGTAGGACGTTGATTCTTAGTTGGATGGTTTCCATTAAGTAACCTCCCGGTCTATCTGTGGTTAATGGCGTCGGGCCCCGGCCGGACCTACTGCTATATGCTATGCGGCGGATAAGGGGTGTTACAATTTGGTATCAGACTACTGGTTTCGATCAGGCTTAAATGAATTCGTGGGCGAATTCTTTTATGGGGTGGTGAGCACATGTGTGTGCATCATCGTTATAACATCAAAAGAACCCATGAATGTCCACTTAGGAATGAAAATACACTTGTTTGAGGAACCTGCGTGTTCATATAATTGCTTTTTGCCATTTTGTTTGGTTGCTTAACAGCATTTTGTACAACTATAGGTGACCAGAAGCGGTGCAGGGCTGTTAGAACATCCGATTTCTGAGGATTATAGTGCACCTAGCGACGTGCTTGAGACCCCTCCTTCGTTTGAAACCATAAGAAGGATCGTTGAAGCGGTATTCGCTGTGATTAATGCACAACAGGGAAGCAATGTGCAACCCTTTGTCCCTGAGATGGATTCAATGCTGAGTGGTGTGTTGGATCAAATGGCATTAAGAAGGCCATCAGGTCAGTAGCTGAATATGTTCTTAGTGTAGGGTACGCACTCAGTTGATGAATATTTGCAAGCGTTTCTTTTGATAAGACGCTACCCATGCTTTGAGTTTGAGAACGAGCAGTCTATAGTTCATAGATTCTATAATGGTCTGCGTGGTGAGCTGCGAATTCTACTGCTAGGATCAAAACTACTGGGGTTCCGAGCCTTGGTGGAGTCGGCTAGATCTTTGGAAGTAGAGTTGGGGAAAACTCACCGGATGCCAGTGAGTAGGGTATCGAACTCTGCAAGTCCTATAAGAGCTACACCCCGCATAATACGGAAAAAGAGAGTCCAAAAGGACTCTAGTGTTGAGAAGACAGAGTTCCAAGTGCCGCCTACCTCGAAGTCTGGATATCATAAGTGGTCTAAGAAGGCTAGGACTTCGGGTCCAGCTCCTTCTTCTGGTGCTTCTGGGGCGACTACGGGTCGAAGCCCGGGCGCATGTTTTACTTGTGGGAAGTCGGGGCATTTTGCCCGCAGGTGTTGGAGCGGATGCCCAAAGTCCGAGAGGAAGCCTAAAGAGCACAACCTGGACTAGCAGGAGGCCAGGAAGCACGCTGGCGAGGTGACAGGCACGGTTTAAAGTTATAGCAGTTAGCTGTAAATACTTGTTGCCCTTGCGCATGTTAGCTTAGGACTGCTTGTGCTAGGCTTTGTTTGATTTATGATAAGCCGGCGAGTGCACTCTTTGATACGGAAGCTTCGCACTCCTTTTTGTCTGAAGGATTCATATCGCGCATCGGAGTACCTTCTTCGATGGCGAAGGACAAACTGGATGTGTTGTTGCCAAATGGGTGTTCGATGCACGCGGATAAAATCTGTGGCATTAAGATTCGCATTGGGAGTCAAGAATTCGATTTGCAAGCGTCGTTACTACCGCTGGTGGAGTTCAACGTGATATTTGGCATGGACTGGCTCTCGGAGTTGCAAGCTTATATTGATTGCGGTCGCAAGGAAGTTAAGTTGGGAATAGGTCGTGAGATGACTTTTACGGGCTTGAAAGGGTCGAGCAAGACTTTGATGTCAGCTCTTTAGGTGGTGAAGGCGATTCGTGCTAGTGCAAAGTTGTTCTTTAAGCTAGTGGAGGTTGCAAAGCCTAAACCTACGCTGGATAGTATTTTAGTGGTATCCAAGTACCCTGATATGTTCCCTGGCAATCTTCCTGGAGCCCCGCCTCAACGGGAGATTGATTTCACCAGCGAGTTAGTCCCAGGTGCGAAACCTGTGTCACTCTCACCATATCGACTAGCGCCTAAGGAGATGGAAGAGTTGAAGTTTCAACTTCAAGAGTTGTTGGAGCAGGAGTATGTGCGTCCAAGTTCATCGCCTTGGAGTGCACCGGTACTTTTTGTAAAGAAGAAGGACGGAAGCTTGAGACTTTGTATCAATTATCGAGAATTGAACAAGCTAATGAAGAAGAACAAGTACCCAATCCCAATGATTGATGATCTATTTGATCAGTTAGTCGGGTCAGCGGTGTACTAAAAATTGGATCATAAGTCCGACTATTATTAGCTGAGGATAAGGGAGAGTGATATCTCTAAGACAGCTTCTAGTACGAGATACGGGCATTATGAGTTTATGGTCATGCCGTTCAGGATGACTAATGCGTCGTCGGTGTTCATGGATTTGATGAACAGAACTTTTAGGGAGTACTTGGACCACTTTGTGATCGTCTTCATCGACGATATATTGGTGTACTCGCAGTGTGAGGAGGGTCACTTCAAGCATCTGCATTTGGTGTTGGAGATGCTGAGGAGGAATCAATTGTATGCCAAGTTCTCCAAATGCGAGTTTTGGTTGTCCTCAGTAGCGTTCCTTGGTCACATAATCAGTGGAGAGGGAATTGCGGTGGATCCGACAAAGATTGTTATGATACGAGAGTGGCCTGGGCTGTCTACGGTAGTGGAAGCCCGGAGTTTTCTGGGGCTTGCCAGCTATTACAGGCGTTTCGTGGAGAACTTCTCGCGGATAGCGTTACCCTTCACGACTCTGACGAGGAAAGAGCAGAAGTTGTTTGGACGCCGGAGTGCGCACAAGCTTTTGAGGAGTTGAAGTGTCGGTTTACCACGACGCCAGTTCTTAGCTCGCTGAGTGTGACCGAAGCTTTTGAGATCTACAACGATGCTTCGGGCAGTGGACTAGGTTGTGTGCTACTACAGCATGGAAGCGTGATAGCGTACGGCTCACGACAGCTGAAAGTGCACGAGAGGAATTATCCGGTACATGACTTCGAGTTAGCGGCCGTGATTTTTTCCTTGAAGCTGTAGAGACACTACTTGTATGGGGTGAAGGTCGATATCTATACCGACCACAAGAGCCAGAAATACTTGTTGGATCAGAAGGATCTGAACATGCGACAGCATAGATGGATGGAGTTCTTCGGGGACTACACGTTGAAGATCCACTACGTGCCTGGTAAAGGCAATGCGGTTGTGGACGCGTTGTGCCACAGTTCCACAGCTCAAGCTAATTAGCTGTCGGTCCATGACGAGTTGTTGGTTCGGGAGTTGGAGGAATTTGAGATTTCTTGCATAGACAAGCATTCAAGTGCTGAAGCACTATTGAACTGACGGAAGTTCAGTGTGACCTGACTGATCGGATTCAACAGGCTTTGGATTTGGATGGCCGCATGAACCAAACCATGGTTGAGGCTTTGGATGGGTCAAATTCCCAATTAGTTGTTGTGGATGGTTTGCTATGGAGCGACGGTCGTCTATGCGTCCCAAATATGGGAAATTTGCAGGTGGAATTGTTGTACGAGGCACATCATACCAAGTACTCGAGTCACCCGGGGAGCATGAAGATGTACCATGATGTGAAGAAATTGTTCTGGTGGCCAGGGCTTAAGAAGGATGTGGCACTGTACGTGGCTAAGTGTCAAACATGTGCCTTGGTGAAGGCGGAATGCCAAAAGCCGGGAGGATTCCTGAAGTCCATGCCTATTCCGTAGTGGAAGTTCGACGACATTACTATGGACTTTGTGCATGGTTTGCCAAGGTCGCAGAAGGGTAACTACGGCATCTGGGTGGTCGTGGATCGTTTGACGAAGGTGTCACACTTCATCCCGCATAGGAAGAATGATTCTGTGGAGAAATTGGCAAAGTTATATGTGGATAACATAGTACGGCTTCATGGTGTGCCCCGCAGCATCGTGAGTGACCGAGATGGACGGTTCACGTCCAATGATTGGAGGCTGGTGCAGCAGATGTTGGGAACAAAGCTGAGTTTTAGCACAGCCTTACATCCGCAGACGGATTGGCAGACCGACAGGGTCAATAAGACAATGGAGACCTGCATCGCATGTGCGTCCTGGACTCCGGTAAGCAGTGGGAAGATCAAATATACTTGGTGGATACAATAATAGCTATCGGGAGAGCATACAAATGACATACTTCGAGGCCCTTTATGGTAGAAGATGTCGCATGCCGTTGTCTTGGTTGGAAACGGGTGAGTCAAAATTATACAAGCGCCAAGAGGTGGAAGATGTAACATCGTTGGTTCGAACGATTCGAGAGAGGTTGCTAATCGTTCAGGACCGCCAAGCTAAGTACTATAATGCCAAGCATAGGAACGTGGAGTTCACTGTCGGAGACTGGGTGTACTTGAAAATCAAGCCGTTCAAGGGTGTCTCGGGGGTGCGGCGTTTGAAGAAGCTAAGCCCGAGGTACCTTGGACCGTTTGAGGTTCTGGAGCGGATTGGCGAAGCATCTTATCGATTGAGGCTATCAGTGGAGCTAAGTGGTCTACACAATGTATTCCACATATCGGTGTTGTGAAAGGCGATGCAAGAGCCTTCGCAAGTGATTGCAGTCAATCAGGTGCCAGTCGATAATGGGTTGACGATGAAGGTCAAGCCCGTTCGCATTGAGGACTCGGAAGTCAAGCGGCTACGCAACAAAGAGATCAGGATGGTCAAGGTTTGTTAGGACAACTGCGTTCGGGAGGAGCTCTCGTGGAAGCGAGAGCAGACCATGCCTGAGGAGTACCCGGAGTTATTCCACTCAGGTACCGTTTAAGTGTGTTTTTATCTTTCCTTTAGGTAATTTCGGGATGAAATTCTTTTAAGAGGGAGAGAGTTGTAATGCCCCGAAACTCAAAAGAGCGACGAGAGGCGTTTTGAGCTAAGTTTGGAATTTGGCAGGGGGCACACGGCCTGGGACATGGGCATGTCCCAGGGGTGTGTCGTGCTCGGGTTCGACGATGGCCGAGTTGTCGACGAATTTTAGTCGACGATCGTCGAGCAGCGAACACGGCCTGAGACACGGTCATGTCCCAGGCCGTGTCCTTCTCGGGTAGTTGGCCGAGTTGAGTTGGGGGAGCAACATGGCCTGGAGCCCAGGCATGTTCAAGAATGACACGGGCGTGTCATTTGGGACACGGGCATGTCCAATACACATGTCCATCAAGGGTTGGTGTTGTCCTGTGTCGATGGAGGAACACGGCACACTACACGGCCGTATACTGTATCACACGGGCGTTTCAAGACTGACACGGGCGTGTCGAGAGCCCATGTACTTTTCGGGATGCGTCAGTTTCGATGGAGAATGGGGAATATGGCCCTAGACACGGGCGTGTCACAGGCCGTGTTCGGCCCAGATTTTGGATTTCAAATCCGAATCGTGGCCGTCTGTTTCCTTATTTTGGGATTCGATGGCTAGGGGTTGTTCCTCCTGGGATATACCCAGGAATAGGGTTTCAAAGCCCTCATTTCTCTTACTCAATATCTTTCTAAAGTTCTAGAGAGAGGGGAGAGCAAGGAAGAAGAAAGAAGCTAGATCCGGTCACCGGCGGAGCTTCAGAGCTCCAAATTGCAAGCCGACTTCGGATCTACGGAGGCGAGGACAACGCGGTGGTTTTCATCCACATAGATTTCCATGGCACCAAGTAAAAATGCTAGGGTAACGATTCTCATCCTAGGACATGTGGAGTCCTATTTTCCTTTGCATAGGAAGCCCGCTCTCTCGAGTTTGCGGTGAGTTGAGGCGTTCCTTCGGGTAGACATGAATAGTCCCTATTGTGTACATGTAGAGTCCGTAGTCGAGTATCGGACATATACATGATGTGTGAAGCCTACCCGGATAAGTTGGTCTGGATCGGTGATGTTTCATTGCATGAACGACCGGAGAAGACTCCGCACCGATAGTTGTTTTTTGGGTTTTCTACGCGGTAAATTGCAACAGGGAGCCTTGGGGATTAACTCCAAGGTGCACCCAAAAAACTGGGCAGATGCATGATTCTGCCAAACATGGTCGCCTGGGAGCCAACTTGCACATAACCGGGTTATGCGAAGTGTGTGATCGGTTTGGGACTCGGGGAAGTTTGACCCGCGCCCATGTCTTACGGTGATAAGGCGGTGTGAGCAATGGGTTAGGCGGAACCGTACCCACTCTATGTAGTTCGGTAAAGAGACCTAACGGTACATGGCACTTGCCGTTGACATAGATGGAGGTTCTTATGCAGTGGCCAGAAAGATGAAATGCTCACGAGAAATTGTCATCCAAGGGGCGGTGGTGTGACAGCGGACTTTGACCGTGTCCACCGAGAATGTGCCCTGAGAGCACGGGGTGTGCGGCCGTGCGAGCCTACGCCTGTGATGTTGTGTAATTTCTTTATTATATAATAATGCTAATAAAATACAGGTAAGGAGCATCACCACCATGATTTTTGGGGGCGGGATCGTTATAATTTGGTCAGCAAAGCTGATCGTTGCTTTTGTTTTCCACCGTCGCGGTGGATTGTGCTTGCTGGTGCTGCGGAGCCAAGTGGTAAATAGCGGGCAAAAGCCCTTGTTGCTGAGCTGGCTCTCGAAGGCCTAAATTGCATGTTTACTTGTATTATTCATGTATGACCGGCCTACATGCCGAGGTTTGGAAGACACATTTTATTTGAGTAAACAATTGTAAGGCCTTAAGGCCATTGTACCTGTGTATTGTACCTTCGTTCCTGTTGGTTTGAGTAGTGGACATTCATGCTTATGGCTGGGTTCTAAATTTGTAACTATTAAATTGCTTTTGTTAGAATGCACTCTGTGTAGGACGTTGATTCTTAGTTGGATGGTTTCCATTGAGTAACCTCCCGGTTTGTCTGTGGTATATGGCGTCGGGCCCCGACCGGACCTACTGCTATATGTTATGCGACAAATAAGAGGTGTCGCAGAGGTGGTGGAAGTCCATGCTGGACTCCACCTATGTAGATAGGGCTCTATCAGATATATCTTGGGAGGAGTTCGACGTGGCATTCTTGGAGTATTTTGTGTCCACCACGGACCAGGATGAGCTAGAAGAGAGGTTTTTGAACCTCAAATAGGGGACCAGGTCAGTGATCGATTACCAGAGGGATTTTTCCCATCTGGCCAGGTTTGTGGGGATACATGATTCAGACGACAGGAGGTACGCAAAGAGATTCTACCGGGGCCTTAGAGACGATTCGAGACAGGCCCTACTGTTCATCTCTCATGGCACTTCAGCTCAGATTATAGAGATGGCCAAGAAGCTGGAAGCAGACCAGCTGATGGTGTAGAGTAGGGGAAAGAGACCGCTGGATGGGTTGTTCTTCGGGGAGAATAGCCAGGGCTCACAGAGAGGCAGAGTTATGAGGCACAAGAGGGGTGGGGGACGTTATCGTCCCAACTACAGGCAGGAGCAGAGACCCCCTGCAGTACCAGCTCATCCACCACTACAGACATATTGCCAGATGACGCAGGATGATCGTGGCCAGCAACCGGTAGCTTGTTTCGGGTGACATCAGCCGGGCCACATTACATCTGAGTGCCCGCATCAGTTTCGTCCATTTCGTCCTCCACCTCCTCCACTTCCAGTGGCCCCTCCAGTACAGCAGGGCCGAGGCCGAGGATGAGGTTGAGGTCGAGGTCGAGGCCGAGGACCTTTTGGCCGAGGTAGAGGACAAGAGCAGATGTACGCATTAGACCACGCCGAGACGAGGAATCCTGAGGACGTCATCACAGGTACATAAATTGTTTTATGAAATTTAGATTTTTCCAATATATAGTACTTGACCTTGTAGAATAACAACTAATTTGAAACTCAAATCAACCTCAAGCAAAGTCTTTATCAGCGGCAAGCCCGCTCATACACTGTTCGATACGGGTGCTTCGCACTCATTCGTATCAGAAGCCTTTGTGGAAGGGTTGGATGGCGTGGAATGATTCAAGGGCTCGATGATGAGGGTGCGGCTACCTGATGGATCAGTGCTATTATCATCTACCAAGTGCAACATGGAGGCAGAAATTGGCGGAAAGACGTTTGAAGCGCCTGCAATGATACTAAGGATGTCTGACTTCGACCTGTTCCTGGGCATGACATGGCTGCATTGGAAACATGCCCAGATCGATTGCCCGTCGAAGAGGATCACAATGAGGCACGGGGAATCCTGAATCATCGTCTAAGGTATTAGACTTGTTTCCCACCTTTTATTATCATATGCACAGGCTGTCGAAGCCCACAAGCAAGGAGAGTAAGTGTACATTATCTGCTCCGAGATGGCGGGAGCAGAGGCTTATGTTGTTGACATCCCGGTGTTTCGGGATTTCTTCGACGTGTTTCCGGAGAAATTGCCCGGATTGCCATCGGCCAGGGACTTGGACTTCTACATACAGTTGGTGCCAGGAGCGAGGCCCGTATATCGGGCACAATACAGGATGGCCCCAAAGGAGATAGCGGAGTTCAGGATACAACTACATGAGCTGGTAGAGTCAGGATTTATCCAATCGAGCTCATCACCATGGGGAGCACTGGTGTTATTTGTCAAGAAGAAGGATGGCTCACTACGTCTCTGCATCGACTACCGGGAGTTGAACCAGTTGACGATTCGGAACACATACCCGCTGCCCCGGATCGACGAGCTTTTTGATCAGCTTCAGTGTAATGCCCCCGATTTTTCGATGATTTTATTTGTTTGGGAACGTCAGATTTATGACGTCGTGGCGTTACTTTTAACGTCGATTTGACGACGCAATGTCGTTAAGGCAATTTCGCGTCCGTGCGGTCGAGTAGGCCGAATTATTGTTGTAATGAGAAGATTTTTCATTTGTAATTTAAGTTAAGTAATTTTGGACTTGCTCGTCAAGTTTCATCACAATCCGAGCATTTTTGGAGTCTCGGCGTGCGATTGAAGTTTTGGATTGTTTATGTTCGTCGTATACTTCGAAGATTAATATCTTGGGAATGGCTCGTCGAATTCTGGTTTTGACTTCGCCGTTGAGTTCGTAGCGTCAGTGTTTGGCTACGGTGTGAGTTTCGTTTAATTCGACGCTCGTTCGGGCTTCCGTGCTGAGTCGTCTCGAGAAGCTATGGTTCTACAAGATTAGCCTGTTTTAGAATTGTTTTACTCGGGTGCCTTTTTGGGGGTCAAAATCGGGTTTTATCAAAATATGGTCAACATGAAAATTTGTTCGTCTCGACGATATCTACAACTTTCATGCTGACCACTTTTTGATTTGAGGTCGTTTTAAACCCCTAATTCCATTGTTTCTGCAATAACTCGAGTGGTGGGCTGCTACTCGAGTATATGCTGCTTCTACTCGAGTAAGTCATGTTTTTACACGAGTAATGAGCCCCTACTCGAGTATATTGTAGTACTACTCGAGTAGGTATGTTATTACTCGAGTAGGTATGTTACTACTCGAGTAGGTATGATGTTACTCGAGTAGGTATGCTGCTACTCGAGTAGGTGTGCTTCTACTCGAGTAGGCTGTTTTCTGTCTGCGTTCAGAGGCTGTTTTGAGGGTCAAAACGGCGTCGTATCAAACAACGGTCAACATGAAATTTGTTCATATCGACAATTTCTACAACTTTCATGTTGACCACCTTTCGATTTGATGTCGTTTTAAACCCCTAATTCCGTTTTTTACGTAGTAACTCGTGTGGTGAGCTGTTACTCGAGTATGTGCTAGTTCTACTCGAGTAAGTCATGTTTTTACTCGAGTAATGAGCCCCTACTCGAGTATATTGTGTTACTACTCGAGTAGGTATGTTATTACTCGAGTAGGTATGTTACTACTCGAGTAGGTATGTTGTTACTCGAGTAGGTATGCTGCTACTCGAGTAGGTATGCTGCCACCAGAGTAGGCTATTTTCTGTCTGAGTTCAGATGCCATTTTAAGCGTCAAAACGGCATCGTATCAAAATATGGTCAACATGAACTTTGTTCGTCTCGACGAGATCTATACCTTTCATGTTGACAACGTTTTGATTTGAAGTCATCCTAGACCTCTATTTTGGGTTCCCGCAAAACTGCTCGAAATAAACCGTTTTTGACAAAACGTTTTATAAACATATATATATATATATATTTGGACTTAGGTTTTAGAAACAAAATTCATCTTCTCCGTTATTTTTCTCCCAAACCAGAGCAGCGAGCGAGAGAGAGAGTTTCTTTTTCGTGAATCTTCCGGTGGCCGCCGACGGTTCTCTGGTGCTCGAAATCTTCAACCGAACTTAGATCCGGAAAGCTCTCGCCGAGAGCTACGCTATCGTGGTAATTTCTTCCCCATTCCTTGAGTTTTTTTTCGTTAGGGTTTTTCGGCCCTAACCCCTTTTCCACCATTTTTGTCTAGATCTCAACCTCTCCCGCATCCTTTTACCCCGATCTATGACGTGGAGTGATTTCGGTGGACTTTTCCGGTAAAACCAAGGCAAGTGGTGGTTTCTCCTCATTTCTCCTTGTCCGAATCGATGGTAACGGCTATGTTTTCACGTCCCCTAAAATTATCTACAATTATTCTTCCAAATTATTGCTATGATTAGCCGCTTTGTTGATCACATGTCGTTATGATGTTTTTCCATGCTAACCTCGATCTTGTCTATTTATGTTTAATCGTTCTTGAAGTGTCTTAGCGATGACTT
Organism: Platanthera guangdongensis; assembly: GCA_039583875.1. Classification (NCBI taxonomy): domain Eukaryota; kingdom Viridiplantae; phylum Streptophyta; class Magnoliopsida; order Asparagales; family Orchidaceae; genus Platanthera; species Platanthera guangdongensis. Next base: position 32,645,554 of record CM077148.1, on the reverse strand, counting down.
AAGTGCCTTAGCTCTCGTTATCAAACGTATTAGAGTTTAATTAGGTTTGTAAATCGTTCCTAAGGGTTGATCAACCGCGTCTTGAGTTCGGTAATGTCTAGTAGAATCTGTCGAGCCAAATCCTGAGATATTTTGTGTTGTGGTTTCTTTGGGTTCTTAAATGCGAGAGTTGGTGGACGATTCCACCTCTCCAGTGTTTGTCACCTTCATTAGTGCCCTGTGGAAGTCTACCTAGTTTTTGGATGTCTACAGTGTATGGTGGAGAGTATGAGACTCCCTCGCAGTTAGACGGATTATATATCCGTTTGGTGCTGTTTGGGGGGTGTGTCCAAGAGCGACCACTTCGCCCGTGTTTTTGGGTGGTGCGTCCAAGAGTGACCACTTCGCACATGTTTTTGGGTGGTGCGTCCAAGAGTGACCACTTCGCCCGTGTTTTTTCGGTGGTGCGTCCAAGAGTGACCACTTCGCCTGTGTTTTTGGGTGGTGCGTCCAAGAGTGACCACTTCGCCTGTGTGTTCGGGTAGAGTCGACCACAGGTGCCTAATAAGGTTTTTTTTGTATTTTTTTCTTTCTGGTGAAATAATCATGTAGCCACCTTATAGGCTTGTGCATCTGGTGCACCCTTGTGGACGTGAAAAATCACGAAGGAGTTCTTTTCCAATTGATGCCCTGTTTTCTTTTATACTTTACTTCAGTGCTTTTGGTCTTGGGTTGGTACCCCTGTTGACCTTTGTTTATTTTGGCTTAGTACTTTTACTGCCACTACTTGTACCTTCTTGCTGAGGTATTCTGTTTTTTGGAATGCCTCAGGTTCAGAGCTGTAGCAGTTAGCAGTGCCGGTGTTGGATTTCTGGCGGCAGTGTTGGCCGTGGTTGTTGCCTCGTCTTAGCGAGGTAGTTGTTGTTGGTTTAGGTTTACTAGTTCATACATACTTTTGTACGTGGGTTTGCGTCAGCTTGTTGGCGCCCACTGATTGTTAGTTGTTGATACTTGCTAGCTGCTCATTTATTTAAAAGTGGATGTTTTACTTGCTCTCTGGGAGGATTTATGCTAGGAATGTATGTTAGGTATTTTAAACTATAAAACCTACTACTACTACTTCATGCATTGCATAATTTGAAACTCTAACTTGTTATTTTTGGCAACCGTAAAAGCTATCTTCCCTACTATAATAAATTTAGAGTCTTGCATAGCATGAGTTGTCCTTAAGGGACGTTTTTATGAGTTGTCCTTTAGGGACGTTTTTACTCATGTAGGATGTTTGAGTTAATCTAATCAAGTATTTTTCCGCAGCGTATAATATATTTTGATTCGTGGACTAGATGAGCCACTAAGCCGAGGGATACGACTAACTTCTGCACTTAACTGATTTTCCTTATAATAACTTAAAAGGAACCTTTCTTCATGATTAGTTTTGTATCTGCCTGAGCGTCCGCAGTTATCCCCTGCTGACGTGGCATCATGACGCGTATTTTCCCTTACTCTGATAAGCCTTATTTGCGGTGAAAATGCGGGTTGTGACAGTTGGTATCAGAGGGAGGTTGCTTGACAATTTGTCTGGCAACCATTCCTTGTTGGTATTAGGTGTTTAGCATCATATCATACACACACTGATATGTCATCAGCACATCTTGGCCGAAACACGAACATTACACTCATAGCATAACATGAAGTATACGGGGCATATTATGTAGTATGGGATGCATAATATGTGTTTGTATATGGATCCACCATAGGGGCAACATGTGAGGGTTATGTAGTATGGGATGCATAACCTCACCACATGAATGCGACTAGCACGTTATTTTTCGTTGCATGAGAATGTTATGTAGTATGGGATGCATAACATTTTCATGCGTACGCCGCTCATAACATGCATTAGGGCCTTTTTAGAATGCATAGCACCATCATGCATAGCATAACATTGCATAAGCACAACGTGTCAAGCTAAAGATTTGCGGGATGACATATGTACACACATAGTTTTAAATCAAAAAAACGAATATGAATACATGCATTCATGTCATAGGCACAAGAGTCAATAGGATGAGAGGATATCATCCTAAGTAGGACATAACATCATTATAAAAATCCCAGAGCAAGTTGCAGCATAAGCAAGTGTCTTTTAAGTATGGTCTGAACTAAGTGGTGTAGTCCTAGTTTAAGCTAGAGTTTTAATGAGGTGTTACGTGTTTTTTTAGAATGTCGCATGAGCGTGTTACGACCAGGTCTACTCCCCAGTCTGAGGGCGAGTCGTCAGGTACGCGGCGTGAGGCGATGATTGTTGAACTACGCCAGAGCATGGAGACCATGGCAGGTCAGATCGTGGCAATGCAAGCGCAGTTGCAGGCATTGTTGGCTACAACCTTAGGACAGCATCCTGGCGAGCAAACCCCCGTAGTGATTGGGTATGAGAGTGAGATAAGTAAATTTAATAAGTTTGCTTCTGAGTTGAGAGCTGCTGAGGAGCGCAGGGTTAAAGGTTTCTTGGGCGGTCTCCAAAATAACATGCAGCAGTTCGCCAATACTTACCAGTCTGAGACTAATGCGAGGACAGTAGAAGTTGCTCTTGAAGTTGAGACCATTGGATATGCTAAGGATCGTGATATGATACCGAGGAAAGAGAAGAGGAGGGGTGTCGAGCATGAAAGCTCTAGGGCATCTGTCCCTTTTTCAAAAAAGAAAAGTGGAGAAATATGTAGCTTCTGTGGTCGACCTGGCCACCTTTTCGAAAGGTGTTTCAAGAGAAGTGCCACTCAAAAGAAGCAGCGGGTGCTCTCCATCAAAGGAGTACCCAAGGGAGATCGAGTGTGCACGTTTTACTCAAAGAAGGGACATGACGTGAGTCATTGCTGGTTGAAGGAAAAGACTTGCTTCCATTGCGGGCAGAAGGGACACCTGAAGACTTCGTGTCCCCAGGCTCAGTCCCCACTGCAGCCAGCCCCGCCTTGGGCTCTACCGCTGCCACAAAATCAGGACAAAGGAAAAGTTAAACTGATCGCGACGACCGAAGAAGAAACTCAGTCTTCAACACAAGTGATTTCAGGTTATGTTCTATCTGGTTTTGTTATTGATTGAATAAGTATGTATACGATTTTGTAAGTAAATTAAGTTAAAGAACTGTTGGGTGCGTGTTCCTTTTGATTGTGTCGGTACCCACCCGTTCGTGGCTAGGCCCTTTGTAGAGCATCATGGTTTGACCCTTGATCAGGTTGGTGATGTGTTTTGTGTCAAGTTTCCTTCTAGTGCTTCTGTGGTATCGGACGAAGATATTCAGGGTTGTCCGATTCAGTTATTTGTTTTTCTAGTGGTTGCTGATTTAAAGGTGATAGACCTGGAAGGTTTTGTGTAGTCTTAGGCCTGTACTGGTTGTCTAGGCATGACTCTATTACCCAGTGTAAGGTTAAGTGCTTGGACTTCAAGATGGACGACGGTCAACCCAGGAGTGGTTATGGTTATCCCCGTCAGGCTTCTCCAGTTATTTCTGTGGTATGTGCTCGGAGGCTTTTAGCTTCTGGGTGTTTTCTTATTTGGTTCCAGTTCTGGAAACCAAGGTAGGTTTACCGTGTCTAGAGGATGATGTCTTGGTGTATTACCGCATTGCTGAGGATCATACTCAGCATTTGCTTTTGATTTTGTCGACCCTGAGGGAGCATAAGCTATATGCGAAGTTGAGAAAGTGTGAGTTTTGGCTACCCCAGGTGTCCTTCTTGGTCATGTTGTAAGCAAGGGCGGTATTTCGGTAGATCCGACCAAGATTTCTGTCATGATGGAATGGGAGAGACCTTCTTCACCCAAGAAGATTATGAGTTTCTTGGGCATGGCTGGCTATTATAGAAGATTCATGGAGGGGTTTTCGGTGTTGTCTGCTCCTCTAACTAGACTTACTCAGAAGAATACTGCTTTCATTTGGAGCGATAAGTGCGAAGAGGCTTTCCAAGAGTTGAAGAAGATATTATGTACTGCTCCGATTTTAACCTTACCTACGGAAGGAGTTGAGTATGCTGTGTATGTTGACACGTCACACATCAGACTTGGTTGTGTTCAAATTCAAGATGGTAAGGTGATCGTGTATGCACCAAGGCAACTAAAGATCCATGAGAGAAACTATCCTATGCATGATTTGGAAGTTTGCTGCCGTAATTTATGCGCTGAAGCTTTGGAGACACTTATTACATGGTGCATTGTGCAAGATCTATACTGACCATAAGAGTTTGAAGTGCGTCTTCACTCAGAAGGAGCAAAATCTGCGCCAGCGTCGGTGCTTAGAATATGTAGAAGATTATGAAGTAGAAATTCTTTATCATCCAGGAAAGGCTAATGTAGTAGCCGTTGCCTTGAGTAGAAAGACCGCTAAGATTTTTAATCTGTCGGTGCAGTCCTTGGTAGAAGAATTTTTGTTGATGGATATTGAGGTTGGGAGTAGTACTGTGCCTGCTAGTCTAGAAGCAGAAGAACCCTCTTGGATTTCCCTTACTCGAGCACATCAGAAGGATGATCCGGATTTGTTACATCTCCGGAATAGAACGGTGAAGGGAGAGCTACCCGATTTCTCTGTGGACGAGTTGGACACCCTGAAGTATCGGGGTAGATTTTGCGTCCCCGCCATTGACGATATTCGAGCTAAGATCTGTGCTGAAGCTCATGGTTCCATTATAGCCTACCACCCTGGCTCCACAAAGATGTATAAAGATCTGAAGCAAATTGTTTGGTGGTCAGGGATGAAGAACGACATCGCAAAGTTTGTATCGGAATGTTTTACATGTCAGCGTGTTAAGGCTGTTCATAGAAGGCCTGGTGGTAAGTTGACACCGCTTGATATTCCAAGTTGGAAGTGGGAAAGTATTTCGATGGATTTTATCACCGGTCTGCCAAAGTCTCCCTGTGGGCATGACTCCGTTTGGGTGATAGTCGACAGATTGACAAAGTTTGCTCACTTTGTTCCATTTAAGATTGGGTACTCGATGAAGAAGATAGCTGAGTTATATCTTGAGGAGGTCATCAGGTTACATGGTGTGCCTGTTAGCATCGTATCAGATCGGGACTCTAGATTTACGTCTCGCTTTTGGAAGAGTTTACAGGAGGGGTTGGGTACCAATTTAAGGTATTCCACCGCCTATCATCCTCAGACTAATGGTCAGACGGAAAGAGTAAATCAAATCGTAGAAGATATGATCAGGTGTTATATTTTGTATCATGGTGGTTCTTGGGATGAGCGTCTCAGACTCATGGAGTTTGCTTACAATAACAGTTATCAAGAGAGTCTACAGATGGCTCCGTTTGAGGCCTTGTATGGGAGGCGTTGTAGAACCCCACTATTTTGGGCTGAAGTTGGTGAGAGTCCGTTGTTAGGTCCGGAAGCCCTCGAAGAGATGAATTGTGTTGTGACTCGGATTCGAGAAAAGCTTCGTATGGCTCAAGAATGCCATGAGAAATATGCTAATCTTCGAAGGGTCGATCTGGAGTTTGCGGTTGGAGACTTGATGTTTCTGAAGGTTTCTCCAATGTCCGGTGTTAAAAGATTTGGTAGGAACCACAAGTTAGACCCCCAGTATGTGGGACCTTTCCAGATTCTTGAGCGCATCGGAGTGTCGGCTTATAGGTTGGAATTGCCTGCGACCTTTCCTGGTGTCCATGATGTGTTCCATGTGAGCCAGTTATGGAAATGTGTTCGTAATGATCGTCAAGTCCTCGACTCGATACCCCAGATTCAGCCCAACCTTACTTATGTGGAAGAACCTGTTCGTGTTCTGGATTTTCAAGAGCGGGTGTTACGGAGAAAGACCATCCCTATGGTCAAGATTCTTTGGAGAAATCAAGACGTCGAGAGCGCGACGTGGGAATTGGAATCGGTGATGAGGGGATCTCACCCGCACCTCTTCTCTTTGTTTCAGGTATGTCGTTATGTTTTCAGTTATGTTTGATTTTATCGTTTTGATTGGTTTTGGAGTTGTGTTAAGTTTCGGGACGAAACTTATTTTTAGGGGGCATGACTGTAACGCCCCCGATTTTTTGATGATTTTATTTGTTTGGGAACGTCAGATTTATGACGTCGTGGCGTTACTTTTAACGTCGATTTGACGGCGCAATGTCGTTAAGGCAATTTCGCGTCCGTGCGGTCGAGTAGGCCGAATTATTGTTGTAATGGGAAGATTTTGCATTTGTAATTTAAGTTAAGTAATTTTGGACTTGCTCGTCAAGTTTCATCGCAATCCGAGCATTTTTGGAGTCTCGGCGCGCGATTGAAGTTTTGGATTGTTTATGTTCGTCGTATACTTCGAAGATTAATATCTCGGGAATGGCTCGTCGGATTCTGGTTTTGACTTCGCCGTTGAGTTCGTAGCGTCAGTGTTTGCCTACGTTGTGAGTTTCGTTTAATTCGACGCTCGTTCGGGCTTCCGTGCTGAGTCGTCTCGAGAAGCTATGGTTCTACTCGATTAGCCCGTTTTAGATTTGTTTTACTCGGGCGCCTTTTTGGGGGTCAAAACGGAGTTTTATCAAAATATAGTCAACATGAAATTTGTTCGTCTCGATGATATCTACAGCTTTCATGTTGACCACTGTTTGATTTGAGGTCGTTTTAAACCCCTAATTCCGTTGTTTCTACAATAACTCGAGTGGTGGGCTGCTACTCGAGTATATGCTGCTTCTACTCGAGTAAGTCATGTTTTTACACGGGTAATGAGCCCCTACTCGAGTATATTGTGTTACTATTCGAGTAGGTATGTTATTACTCGAGTAGGTATGTTACTACTCGAGTAGGTATGCTGTTACTCGAGTAGGTATGCTGCTACTCGAGTAGGTGTGCTGCTACTCGAGTAGGCTGTTTTTTATCTGCGTTCAGAGACTGTTTTGAGGGTCAAAACGGCATCGTATCAAAGAATGGTCAACATGAAATTTGTTCGTATCGCCGATATCTACAACTTTCATGTTGACCACCTTTCGAGTTGAGGTCGTTTTAAACCCCTAATTCCTTTTTTCCGTAATAACTCGTGTGGTGAGCTGTTACTCGAGTATGTGCTAGTTCTACTCGAGTAAGTCATGTTTTTACTCGAGTAATGAGCCCCTACTCGATTATATTGTGTTACTAATCGAGTAGGTATGTTATTACTCGAGTAGGTATGTTACTACTCGAGTAGGTATGCTGTTACTCGAGTAGGTATGCTGCCACTCGAGTAGGATGTTTTCTATCTGAGTTCAGAGGCCATTTTGAGGGTCAACACGGCATCGTATCAAACAATGGTCAACATGAAATTTGTTCGTCTCGACGAGATCTACAACTTTAATGTTGACAACCTTTTGATTTGAAGTCATCCTAGACCTCTATTTTGGGTTCCCACAAAACTGCTCGAAATAAACCGTTTTGACAAAACTTTTTATAAACATATATATATATATATTTTTGGACTTAGGTTTTGGAACCAAAATTCATCTTCTCCGTTATTTTTCTCCCGAACCAGAGCAGCGAGCGAGAGAGAGAGTTTCTTTTTCGTGAATCTTCCGGTGGCCGCCGACGGTTCTCTGGTGCTCGAAATCTTCAATCGAACTTAGATCCGGAAAGCTCTCGCCGAGAGCTACGCTATCGTGGTAATTTCCTCCCTATTCCTTGAGTTTTTTTTCGTTAGGGTTTTTCGGCCCTAACCCCGTTTCCACCATTTTTGTCTAGATCTCAACCTCTCCCGCATCCTTTTGCCCTGATCTATGACGTGGAGTGATTTCAGTGGACTTTTCCGGTAAAACCAAGGCAAGTGGTGGTTTCTCCTCACTTCTCCTTGTCCGAATCGATGGTAACGGCTATGTTTTCATGTCCCCTAAAATTTTCTACAATTATTCTTCCAAATTATTGCTATGATTAGCCGCTTTGTTGATCACATGTCGTTATGATGTTTTGCCATGCTAACCTCGATCTTGTCTATTTATGTTTAATCGTTCTTGAAGTGTCTTAGCGATGACTTAAGTGCCTTAGCTCTCGTTATCAAACGTATTAGAGTTTAATTAGGGTTGTAAATCGTTCCTAAGGGTTGATCAACCGCGTCTTGAGTTCGGTAATGTCTAGTAGAATCTGTCGAGCAAAATCCTGAGATATTTTGTGTTGTGGTTCTTTGGGTTCTTAAATGCGAGAGTTGGTTGACGATTCCACCTCTCCAGTGTTTGTCACCTTCATTAGTGCCCTGTGTAAGTTACCTGGTTTTTGGATGTCTACAGTGTATGGTGGAGAGTATAAGACTCCCTCGTAGTTAGACGGATTATATATCCGTTTGGTGCTGTTTGGGGGGTGTGTCCAAGAGCGACCACTTCGCCCGTGTTTTTGGGTGGTGCGTCCAAGAGTGACCACTTCGCCCGTATTTTTGGGTGGTGCGTCCAAGAGTGACCACTTTGCCCGTGTTTTTTCAGTGGTGCGTCCAAGAGTGACCACTTCGCCTGTGTTTTTGGGTGGTGCGTCCAAGAGTGACCACTTCGCCTGTGTGTTCGGGTAGAGTCGACCACATGTGCCTAATAAGGTTTCTTTTTTATTTTTTTCTTTCTGGTGAATTAATCATGTAGCCACCTTATAGCCTTGTGCATCTGGTGCACCCTTGTGGACGTGAAAAATCACGAAGGATTTCTTTTCCTATTGATGCCCTGTTTTCTTTTGTACTTTACTTCAGTGCTTTTGGTCTTGGGTTGGTACCCCTGTTGACCTTTGTTTATTTTGGCTTAGTACTTTTCCTGCCACTACTTGTACCTTCTTGCTGAGGTATTCTGTTTTTTGGAATGCCTCAGGTTCAGAGCTGTAGCAGTTAGCAGTGCCGGTGTTGGATTTCTGGCGGCAGTGTTGGCCGTGGTTGTTGCCTCGTCTTAGCGAGGTAGTAGTTGTTGGTTTAGTTTTACTAGTTCAGACATACTTTTGTACGTGGGTTCGGGTCAGCTTGTTGGCGCCCACTGATTGTTAGTTGTTGATACTTGCTAGCTGCTCATTTATTTAAAAGTGGATGTTTTAATTGCTCTCTGGGAGGATTTATGCTAGGAATGCATGTTAGGTATTTTAAACTATAAAACCTACTACTACTACTTCATGCATTGCATAATTTGAAACTCTAACTTATTATTTTTGGCAACCGTAAAAGCTATCTTCCCTACTATAATAAATTTAGAGTCTTGCATAGCATGAGTTGTCCTTTAGGGACGTTTTTACTCATGTAGGATGTTTGAGTTAATCTAATCAAGTATTTTTCCGCAGTGTATAATATATTTTGATTCGTGGACTAGATGAGCCACTAAGCCGAGGGATACGGCTAACTTCTGCACTTAACTGATTTTCCTTACAATAACTTAAAAGGAACCTTTCTTCAAGATTAGTTTTGTGTCTGCCTGAGCGTCCGCAGTTATCCCCTGCTGACGTGACATCATGACGCGTATTTTCCCTTACTCTGATAAGCCTTATTTGCGGTGAAATTGCGGGTTGTGACATTCAGGGAGCCTTCTGGTTCTCCAAGTTGGATCTGAGGTCCGGGTACTATCAGCTGCGGATCCAGGAGTAGGACATTCCGAAGACGGCTTTCAGTTCCTGCTATGGATTGTACGATTTCACGGTGATTCCTTTCGGGCCCAAGAATACGCCTTCTGCATTCGTGAGTTTGATGAACCGCATCTTCGAGCCCTACCAGACAGATTTGTCATAGTCTTCATTGACGATATACTGATCTACTCCCAGACACAGGAGGACCATACTAAGCATTTGGCATTGGTTTTGGGGAAGCTGAGAGAGCACCAGATGAATGCCAAATTCTCTAAGTTCTAGTTCTGGCTGCAAGAGGTGGCATTCTTGGGGCATACTATCAGTGCGGCAGGGTTGGTCGTGGACCCAGACAAGGTGCAGGCAGTTAGAGATTAGCTCAGCCAAAGTCAGCTTCGGACATATGCAGTTTTTTGGGACTCGTGGGATAATATCACAAGTTCATGGAGGAGTTCTCCAGGATAGTACTCCCCCTCACATCCTTGACGAAGAAGGAGACAGTTTTTACTTGGACTGAGAAGTGCGAGGCGGCATTTCAAGAGCTAAAGGATAGCCTCACCTCTTCCCCCATCCTTGCACTTCCATCTGGGAAGGAAGGATTCCACATTTATACTAACGCCTCATATCAGGGAATGGGTGCGGTCCTGATGCAGCACAGACATGTTATCACTTATGCTTCGAGACAGTTGAAGAAGCACAAACAAATCTAACCCGTACATAATTTAGAGCTCAGGGCGGTGGTATTTGCATTGAAGATTTGGAGGCATTACCTATATGGGGTTCATTGTGGCATCTTCTCGGATCACAAGAACCTCAGGTATGTTGACACGCAGAAAGACCTGAACCTGCGCCAGAGAAGATGGCTTGAATTCTTGTGCGACTATGATTACACCATGCATTATTATCCGGGGAAGGCGAACACCGTGGCAGATGCCTTAAGTAGGAGAGCCGGCACCTCGGGACCAGAGCCTTGGGTGATGTCTATGGAGCTGCTGCAGATGCTAGAGGATATGCACATTTCTGTCATTTCCGAGTCTGAGCCAGAGATTTATCGGTAGTACTTGAACTCTCTAATCCTTGAGTGTGATATACGAGCGCGCATCAAGATACAACAGAGACTAGATGCAGCTTTGGAGTCAGTATTCAGGGACCTGGAAGGGGGCATGATAGAGGATTATTCTTTGCGTGATGACCTCGTTCATTTTCATGGTCGTGTTTATATACTCGCAAGAGGTGGTATCCTTGAGGATATACTCAGGGAGGCACACTGTTCTCGGTACTCAGTGCACGCCGGTATCACCAAGATGACAACGGATCTGCAGAGGAGCATGTATTGACCGGGAATGAAGAGGGAGATCATCTTTTATGTGACACACTGCGGGACATGCCAACAAGTAAAGGCAGAGTGCAAGAGCCCAGGAGGGTTACTACAGTCACTACTGGTACCTGAGTTGAAGTTCGAATATATTGCTATGGACTTCGTACACAGATTGCCTTGCTCCCACTCAAGGCACGATTCTGTTTGGGTCATTGTCCATAGACTGACAAAGGTGGCCTGGTTTATACCGATCAGGAAGGACAACACAGTTGCTGCTTTAGTGAGGTTGTTTGTGGAGCAGTTCGTCAGGTACCATGGGGTCCCTAGGACGATTGTCTCAGATCGTGATGGACGGTTCACTTCTAGGGAGTGGAGAGTGGTGCAGACATACTTGGGTTCTTACCTTGCTTTTAGCACCGCTTTCCATCCACAAACCGACGGTCAGACAGAGCGGACCATCAGGACTATGGAGGATCTGCTGCGATTGTGTATACAGGATACTGGGAGGCCTTGAGAGAGACTGTTACCACTGGTTGAGTTCTCCTACAACAACAGTCACCAGACGAGCATTGGGATGGCAACTTATGAGGCTCTTTATATGAGGAAGTGCCGAACACCGCTATCTTGGGTTTAGGATCTGGACCCCGGGTCACCTGGATCAGAATACATAGAGGATACAGATGCTCAGATACGACTGATCAGCGATCGGATGCTGGAAGCTCAGAGTAGGCAGGCTAAGAACTACAATGCACGGCACCGTAAGGTGGAGTTCCAGGTGGGCGACAGAGTGTTCTTGAAGATACGTCTGGTGCATGTTGTTTCTCGGGTGCGGAGGCACAAGAAGCTCTGCCCTCGATATATGGGGCCATATTTGATCCTGGAGCGGATCAGCCCCTTGGCTTATAGGCTGGAGCTACTGCCAGAGTTAGGGACCTTGCATGGCGTCTTCCACGTCTCTTCACTACGGAGAGCTCTCCTTCATCCAGAGCAGCATATCACCACTACAGCATGCCCGTTAGCACCTGATAGATCAGTTCATTTAGATCCGCTTCGGATCAATGATACTGCGGTCCGAGTGCTGTGGAAGAAGAAGGTTCCCCTGGTGAAGGTGTTATGGTCCAACCATGTACGGGAGGAGCACACCTGGGAGCCGAGGGATCTGATGCTAGAGCGGCACCTGGAGCTTTTTATCTCAGGTAATACATTAATTTTGTCTAAAGTACTTAAATTCTTATGTTTAAAAACCTCGTAGACCCGAACTTAAATTTCGCGGACGAAATTATTTTTTTGTTTTTTGGGGTTTGTAACATCTCATTTCCAATTAGACCGCTCTACTTAGATTGGGTTAGGACATGTGGTGGGGCATGAGTTTAGGCTAGGTTTGAACCATGGAGTTAGGGTGTAGTCATATGGGACCCACTATAGCGCCCAAGTTAACCAAAGTCAAACTAGCCCAAATTGGGGCCTTAGCTACACATAAGCCCCACCACTACACCCCTAAACCTAATAACAATCTAAGTGAACCATAAGCCACATCATTGGGTCACCTATTGACCCAAGATGACCTAAGTCAACCCTAAACCCTAATTTGGTCAAACCCACACTTAAAGGCCCTATTAGCCCAAGTAGGGCATCACCTTGGCCCAACCCAAGTTGGGTGGTGCCATAGGGTTCATGACCCTCAAGTGGGGTCAGCCCACTCACCATGTTGACCATGTTAACCTAAAAGTCAAACAAGTCAACAAAGTGGCCTAAAAGAGAAAAGAAGAAACCAAGCCCACCCCTCATGGGCTAAACCCATAAGTCAAGGCCCATGACCAGCCCAAGAGGTTAATGTCAGCCCCTAACCCCCAAAAATTAGGAGAGAGAATGCATGCATGGGGGTAATTTAGGAATTTTGGAGAAATGTGGAGAGAGAAGAGAGGGAAAAGGGGATGGAGGCCATGTGGCCCTCCTTCCCTATGACCAAGCTCTTAGCTGAGCTTCCAAGGCTCATTCCAGCAAGGTTGAAGGGTTGGAGGACACTTGGTAGCCAGGAGGAGATTCCAAAGCCATGGCTGACCATCTCCATAATTAAAGCTACTCCCACAGTCACTCCAATCCAAATCTAAGCCCACCATCAGCTTCAGTAGGTGGAAGCGACTGGAGTTTGACTGCTGGAGCAAAGCTTTTGATGGAGAAACAGAGAATCAGGCTAGTTTGCCGGAGCAAGCTTCGGCCATGGAACACTGCCACCGCACACGCCGCCAAGCCAGGCTACAGGTCCGTTTCGCCTCACCTCACCCCATGCTAGCTTTCTAGATCAATTAGGAGAGACATCAGGATCAATTAAGCCCGATACCATGAGAGCAAGAGTGAAATTTCCCAAGCTTTTCTTCTAGCTCGGGAACGTCGGAGGAGCCGCCTCCGGCAGCCTCACCGCCGGGAAACGCTAGCCACCACCTCAATGGAGGTGGTGGCGATAATCGCCGGCGGTGGCGCCGGCCCAGTTAGCCGGAATAAGTCAGCAAACTAGCCCAAGACAGTTCAATCTCAACCGTTGGCTGATGGGGACGATGAACGGATACCGTCCATTTAATTCTAGTTAATTAATTAAATTGATTATTATGAACAGTGTAAATTCTATCACAACTTTTCAGAGATTTTGCATGTCCATTTTAGGCCTGCTAGGTGCATTTGCAGAGGTAGATATCAACATGAAAAATGTAGTGCTTGACCTTACCTTTAAAATGACACCCTAAAGTCATATTGTGGTACGGTAGAACTCCCTGTAGGACCATTCTACCATGGTTGGTCATAAGCTAGGGCAAATCTTAAAATAAATGCCCAAGCCAATTCATAACTCACCAAGACCTGAAATTTTGACCAAGCTTGTGTTAGGGGTAAAACTAGTCTCTGACCAAAAATGAGAATTTTTTGTCAGACTTTTTCTATAGTATTTGATGAAATACTAAAAATTAAATTAAGTGTATTGCTTGAGTCATATGACTCCAAATCTCCCAGAATTTTGGTGAGATGTTCATTAGGTCAAGATAAATCCATGGTAGAGATTTTAGGTCATTTTGACCTCTCCATGTTTGGTAAATCCCACATGCATGAGATTGGCACATTCAAATTTGGGGTGTCAATAGTAAAAATAGAAAAATATGAATTTAGCCCAATTTGATCAATGCATGCCCATGAAACTCTGTACAGAGACACATAGGCATGGAATATACCTCCCATGGGAAGTTTGGTATTTTTGGGATCAAAAATTCCATTGTTTGGAATTATTGGAAAATATGCCTAGATAGGAAATAATTTGGAAACTAGGGCAAATGAGTTCATTAAATTCTGAAATTTTGTCACAAGTACTAGTAGGACATAATTCACCTCTGGAAAATTTATGGGACTGTTTAAATAATGTTTACTTGATTTTAAGTAGATTTTACAAAATTGCCCCTTTAGGAAATTAATTAAAAATAGCGGAAATTAGTGTTTTAAAATTATGGAAAAATTTGCAGTAGTTTGTTTCTATTATTAGATTCCTGATAAATTATTTGAGAATTTTTGGATGCATCTATATGTTGAAAACCCTAATAATGTCATTTTGGTAATATTGTTTAAATGGATATAAGGTAGGTCAGATCACTATTTAAGATTTGGAAATTCTGTACTTAGCCTTACTAAATCAACATGAATACCCACTAAGTTTCTCAGAATTTTTGGTTGTGTAGTTGAGGTACTTTATTTGGAAAGTGGTCAAGTTGGAATTTAATAATAAATGGGAAATAAATAGAGATTTGCATGGAAGAATTATGAAACTTGATAGACAGTAATATTTAACTTATGGAACACCAAGTAAATTCCTTAGGTTGGTTGAACCATTATATGTAGTATATCATGTTCTAGGTGACCCTGGTCGCACAATTAAAAGAATTAATTTAGGCCCTTAATCCCTTAGAAAAATAATGAAACCTAGATCGATCATGATCATATATCATAACAACCATGATAAATAATTAGGGACATTTGACCCCAAGAGTTTGGAATACACCTCATACAGGTCAACATTATGTCATGGGTGCGCATAGCAAAATATAACACATGTTATCGGGTCCCACAGGGGATACGATAGAAGGTTGTGTTGATAAATATATTGGGAAGACAACCTTGATTGGTGTTTAGCAGGTCACTTCGTAGTATCGAGCGATAGAGTGCAAGGCACCATGGATAGTAGCTAGAATGGAGACCGGCGAAAGACCGCCGATTCCCCAATAATAACATATGTCATTAAGTTTGTTCCAGAGTAACAACGAGAGCTGGGTATGGATCATGGGTAGACATTAATAAAAATAAATATCCTTGCGAAAGGGAGCTTTGGGTTTTATCCCATTGTAGTTTCTAGTGCCCTCGAGATCCCTTCACCGGGCATGCCCTGGACAGTCCTGGGATTAACCCTAAACGGCTAGGTATAACAAACATTAGACAAGAGTAGTCTAATAGGATAAGACATTGATGTTCATTCTCACCCATGAAGGTTTGGAGGGATTCAGAACGAAGGCACTGATGTGCAATATCACCCGTGATGGGTTGGAGGGTTTCAAGACGGGTTGGTCCTGCGAGCTGGAGGCTCGGGAGTTTGATATCAGGACAGGTTTGGTCCTGCGAGCTGGAGGCTCGGGTTGGAATATCTTGTATGTGCATAAACTTGTAGTGGGTCATACGGTACTGGGCCAATCATCACACCGATGGCAGTACGGTGACTCTGGCAAGGTGTGAAGGTTTGATGGGCTAGTGGGTCGTTTTACACTATGGTCTGGAGGACAATCCCCAAAAATGCACACTCGACCAAAAAGACTGGTGGGTAGCCAGCAAATAGTACGCAAAGACTCTAGAGTGCACCTAGGACGTGTACAAAGGCATATGAGAGGTCTAGGCGTAGGAGTAGAGACGCCCGCTCCACTACTGCCGTAGCTACAATGATGGTACCAGAGAGTGATGCTAGCTCAAAAAAGCGGGAACTAAATGTTTGTGATCACAGAGTCGTGTGTGTGAGTTGCACTTATATGAACCATAAACGCATGCATATCATACATTCATAACTTGGTCATACGCACCATAGATCCTTATCATATAAATTAGTATGGGTTATTTTATATGATAAGTTATATTTCTGGAAACCTTAACTTATAAGTTTGTATGAGCATTCATATAAGTTAAGGTACTTCTGTGATGGTAGTTTAGTAGTAGCATTTTCAACTTGTTGTCTTTACTCTGCTTACTTTCAGTACCTTATTTACTTACAACACTTTACTTGCTTCTGTATAGTTCTTCATACTTTTCATGTGATATGTATAGAACTGCTAGAGTAGAAATAATTAATACAATATATACTTGTTAGTATAGTTCCACTGTCACCTGCTTATTTTGTTATACCCCTTGTTGTCCTCCGCTTCGTCCTCCCGCCCGGTGCCTAGGAGTTGTCGGGGCGAGGTGTGGAGGAAATGACTTAGTCTTCATGACTAACGGTCGGTTATGACCAATCATTTTAGGAGCTCGAGGAGATGGAGTACCAACAGGACAAGGTGGCAGAATGTGAGGAGATGTTACCACCACCACCTACTACTACTACGGTAGCCCGTCGACAGGTGGGATGAGTTTTCTGATGATAGTTAGCTTCTGCTTGTTGTCATTTTTTGAGAGAGAGATTTGATATCATGTACAAGGCATAAGCCCTTTTGCCTTTTGATGTACTCATTCTGGACTCTTGTACTTTCTTTTTTGTTTAGATGATTGTGCAATGACTTGGGAACTAGCTGCTTCTAAATACTGCTTTTATACTTATATTTCTCATTTGGCCGAACAAGTTATATGATCGTACTAGCCGGTAGGATCGGCGTCTTGCGGTATCGACTAACCCGTGAGATAGTGTCCCCGTAAGGCGGCGGTTCTGGGCATAAGACCAGGAGCCTCCTTTGTAAGGGGGAGGGGTCTTACACCTTCAGGAAATACTTCAGTTTGAAGAGGTGCAATAGGTAGAATTGGAGGAGTCCATGGGGCAATTTCTTCAATGAGGACTGTGGAGGTAGAGGTTTGTTTTCTGCTGACTGTACTTACTTCATCTTCATCATCTTTGGCTAGTATGGAGGGAATCTTAAAATTGAGATTGGGAAGAGGAGGTTCAGCATATTCAATAGGTGTTTCATCTTTAAAGTCAGGAATAGAAAAAATTTCTTCATCATGTACATCTTCAAGTGGAGATTTTTCTGGTTCAGGTTCAGGAGATTTTTCAGGTTCTGGGGATTTTTCTTGAGGAGACTTTACTGGAGAAGGGAGATGTTCTGGATGTTCTGGAGACTTTGCTGGAGGAGAGGGATGTTCTTCAGGTACAATGAATAGAGGCTCTTTAGAAGAGAGTTCCTCTATCATCCTATTGATCTCATCATCTGTAGACAAGATCTATTCATGAACCTGAGCATCAGTCAGGGTTTCTGCATCTGGTAGATCTTCAGCAATAAAATCTGAATTGTCTGTATGAAGCAGAGTGGTTGTGGCAGCATCTGATGGAGTTGAACTATCATCTAAAATAGTATTGGCAGTAGCAGGAGAGTATCATCTTCTTGAATTGTATGAATGGCAGCAGGTGGAGTAACTTGGGCAGGGATTTTTGTAAAAACTGGGGCAGGAGTTGGAGTTTGAGAGGGCTGATCTGGAAAAATGGGGCAGGCTCCCCCTAAATAACTGGATCAATCATTTGATGAGAAGGAGGAGATGGAGTCCTGTCCACATCTTCATTCCTCTTCGGTGCTTGGTCAAATTTCTGAAGTTTAATCTCCCATCTTTGGATGGAGGAGATGGAGACTTTCTTCATATGGTGAAGGGTCATACCCTTATTCATAAGAAAGACATCTGGCCTCATCTGGTTTAGGTATAGAGATAGGATTCTACCATAATTAGGGTTCTTGATACTTGTCTTAATTTTATCAAAGATCAACATGCCCCACTGAAATTACTTCCTGCATTTCACAACAGTCATTATATCAAAGAACTCTGTGTGATGTAGCTTATAGAGCTTGTGCGGTAGAGAAGTACTTTTCCAAGGATATCTGCCAGCAATTTACTCTCAGCATTCATAAACTATCTGCAAACTGTGTGAGTTGACTGGGGAAGGCCACGAAAATGTAAGCCCTTTCATAATCAATTACTACTAGGTCATCTTATGTTGGATCCCTAGTTTGATTTGGGCTAGGTTCACTAAGTTAGGATCTTGTGACACATCATGTATAGCCATGGTCATAGTTGTATCCTAGAGTCTATGCTAAGTCCTTAGTTTCAACATCACATGGACCAGCCATCATCAGACTGCCAGAGACTTCAAAGACTTAGAGATTTCAAAGACTCAGTAAAATGAGTTCGACGTTCGTCGAACTCAGGTCGACGATTGTCTTGCTCAGCTCGACGATCTCAGAGAAAATTCTCTAAGCTGAGCTCGACGAACTTTATTCTCAGGTCGACGATCTTTGGACTCTTCCTTTGCATTATAAGTCCAAACTTTGTTCTCTAGACACAGGTCGACGAACTTACTTCTCTGTTCTACGATTTCTGGATTCTGTACTTCAACTTATTAATCCAGATGCCTCTCAATCTCCTAAGTCCAGAATCATCACCAGTCGACGAAATCAAGATTCTCAGCTTGACGAACTTTGACCACTTTGGCAAGAGTTATGTAGCAACAGTTAGTGGTTCTCAGCTCGATGAAAATAAATTCTCAGGGCGACGATTTCTCGATACTTCACTTCAACACTTCATTACAGAAGCATCTGAAATATTCTAAGTCCAGAAATACTTTGTTGAACTTCAGTCGACGAAACCAGTTATCAGCTCGATAAACTCCATACATAGAAAAGGCAAAGTTTCTAGAGAATGCAGTTCTGTTTTCAGCTCGACGATCTTGGAACTCAGCTCGACGAACAAAAGCCATCTTGTCAACGAACACAGCTTCTCAGCTCGACGAACTGTGGACTCAGCTCGACGATTTTTATTATCTGTTTGACGAATCCAGTCTTAGTTATTTCCTTCCTTCTGTCCCCTTCTTACTGCAATAATTCCTGTGTAATTAATGTTCAAACATTCTCTGGATATAGTCGTTAAAAGGAGCATTGGTTATGGTCTTCTCCAGGATTATTGCTTGTCGTTTTTCCTTGGGATAGTTGGGAAAATAAATCAATGCAGTTTATCCTCAAGGCCATCAATATTTATTGCAGAAGAATTCAAATTTTGAAAGACAATTTTTGACATGAAATATAAAAGAGATTTTCTCTCTTTTCCTGTACAGAAGAACATAGACACACAGATAAAAATCAAGGACAATCAGTCTGCTTCGAGGATTCTCTCTGTTCTCTATCTCTCAAAACTCTGATACAGCAACTAAAGAAGCCCTGGACCAGAAGAACATCTGCTACCTGAAGAAGAAGAACAATCAATCAAAATCAAGAGTCTTCATTCTTCAACTTTGCAGGACACTTCAAAGGACAACAACTATTCCATCTGTCAAGAAGTTCCTGAAGATCTTTTCTGGTCTAGGCTTAAAGATTGAAGACCTATCATCCTGAATCAAAGCTCTAGATTTCCCTGAAACATTCTACATCACAGGGGGAGCCATTTGCTAAAATCATATCCACTAAGTCTTCTCAATTGTATATTGAGAAAGAGAAGACAATACCATCTCTCATCCCCCACTATATAAAGGGTTATAACTCCCTTCGAAAGTTATTCTTGGTTGCAAGTCACCTGACCAAAAGACTTGAGGTTTGTTTTTTGAGCACCTGATCAAAAGCTCATTGGTGTTAGGCACCTGATCAAAAATCTGAGTGGATTCATATCAGGGTGGTAGAAGAGTGGATGTACCCAGTTGGGGAACCACTATAAATTTCTCGTGTTGTCTGGTTGCCCCATTCCTTTTATTCTTGCTGTGTTTGTGCTAAATAGGTCTGTTGTGTGTTTGTGATTATTTATTTGTTATTCTGCAGTTTTTTATTTATAGCAAAAGTTGTAAAGATTTTTTTTAGGATTTAAGAATACTCTATTCCCCCCTCTAGAGTATTTCAGATCTAACACATCACTTTCAATTGGTATCAGAGCAGGATTCCCTTGGTTGTACAAGCTAACCCTTGAACCAAAGATCCTGAGTTAGATCTATCTTTACATTCCTATTAGATTTATTTTCACACAGCATGACACAGAACAAATATTATGCAAGCACCAGACCTCCAGTATGCAATCCGAATAAGTTTGACATCTGGAAGGCAAGAATCAAATTATACATGAATTTTATTGATGAGGATATCCTTAATTCTATTTTGACAGGTCCTCCTTAATCCACTGCCTCTACCTCTAGAGCAGCTTCAAGTACAAATGCAGTTCCACCACCTGAGTGGACTGAAGCCCAGAAGAAGGCTAAAATTGCTGATGCCAAGACAATGAATATACTGGCACAAATAATGTCAGATGATATCTTTCAAAAAGTGGCTGAATACGCCTCAGCTAAAGCTTTTTGGGACTCCCTAAATCAAATGGTGGTTGGATCAGCAGATGAAAGAAAGGACAGGAGATCTAATCTCATATCCCTGTATGAGAATTTCAAGAAAGAAGAAGCTGAGTTAGTAGCTGATATGTACAATACTTTAAGCTCAATCATCAATGAGCTAAAAACCTTGGACAAGGACATCAACCTCACTGAGGTTAATGATAAGATTCTTATGTGCTTCCCAAGCTCATGGGATTCAAGGATCTAGCCAATCAAGGAGGCCAGAAGCCTAAATGAGATTTCCACTGAATCTCTTTTAGGAAAGCTTAAGTCCTATGAACAGCTGATCAAATCCAGAGAGGCAGCTGAGCAAAGAACACCTCCTTCAGCAAGAAAAGAGCAAAATATTGCTTTCAAGGATACTGAGGAGACATAGACTCCAACCATGAATGAAGAACTGATGTCTTTATTTGCCAAGAGATTTTACAAGATGGCAAGGAAAGATTTTAGGAGAAAGTCATCCAAGCAGGATGACTAGCCAAGGTATGACAAAATACCAACTAAAGAAGTGGTGTGTTTTGGTTGCAGGAAATCTGGACACTTCATCTCTGAGTGTCCAGAGAATCAGAAGAAGGAAAAGAGAAGAGAGAAAGATACCAGAAGACAGCACAACAACATGCCTTCCTCCAACAAATATAAGAAGAAGGAGAAAAGCTTTGTGGCTGAATCTTGGAGTGAAACTGAGGAAGAATCAACATCCTCCAGCTCCAGTGAAGAGGAAGAAGAGTCAAAGTCCAAAGAAGTTTGCCTCATGGCCATTGATGCCTGCAGGAGCCATTTAGAAGAAGAAGATTTAGATAATGAAGCAGTTTCAGATTCTAAAGTTGACCAGGTATTATCTTCTTTTGAGTATAGTTCTGACTCATTTAAATCTGAATTGAAAACCATGTGCATAGATTTAATTAAGTCAAAAAAAGAAATCAAGACTCTTAGGGAAAAATTAGGAAACCTAGAGAATGTTAATTCTGAAAATAATAAGTTAAAGGATGAATTAACCTTAGCTAATGAACAAATCATATTATTAAAAACTGAGCTATGTGAGGCTAAACAACTTGAGGAATCTCTCAATGAGAGAAGCCTCAAGCTGATGGACATCACAAGAACTGTAAATGCCAGATTGAATGGCAAGCTGAGCTTGGGTACTTCATCAAGTTTGCCCCCCATTCTCAAGAAGAATATTTTGTCAACCCCTATCAAATTTGTTTCAGCTAAAGGGAAAGAAATAATAAACTATAAACAAACCAGAGAAGAAATTCTAAAATCAATAGGTCAAAATAACAAAAATCAGAAAACCTTAGGTAAAAACAAAGTTCAGCAGATTTCTTCCAACTCAGATCGATGAAACATGAATAGTTCGTCGAACTCCAATCGACGAACTCTGAACGCAAACTTTAGCTATAATTATTCGTCTAACTGCGATCGATAAACTCTGTATGGTTCGTCGAGCAGAGGTCGACGAACGTGTGGCACAAAAAATGAACATGTTCATTCTCTGGGCGGAGATCGACGATCTCATCCCAATTCGTCGAACTCTGGTCGACGAACTCACAATAATTCGTCGAACCCAGAAAGACTTAACAAAAACTATAATTCTAGCAGCAACTTTAATAATTATAGGAAACCATTTAATCCTGTAGCTGATTGGGTAATACCACCTAGAAGATATCACCCACTAGGATATAAATCTCAACCTGAATTTTTTGTTATATCCAGTTTCTCTTACCATCAATATAAAGGACCCAAGGTAACCTGGGTCAAGAACAATTAACTGTTTTTTATTGCAGGTGAAGAGCTGTCCAGTAAATAATCAAACATGGTACCTGGACAGTGGATGCTCCAAACATATGACTGGCAGCAAGGACAACTTAACCAACTATAAGTCCAAGCTAGGACTAAAGGTTATCTTTGGTGACTCAAAATGTGGCCAGTCTGAAGGTTTTGGAGAAGTGAAGCTTGGAGCAGTCACATTCAAGAAAGTGACTTATGTCAGAGGACTCAAGCATAACCTCACCTCTATAAGCCAGTTATGTGATGAAGGTTATCAGGTACACTTTAACTCATCTTCTTGCACTATTGCTAATAAAGAAAAACAAACTGTTTTAATTGAGAATAGACAAGGTAACATATACTTAGTTGATTTTCTTTCTGCCAATTCTAATATCTGCTTACTTAATATAACTAGTAATCAGAATGATTTATGGCATAAAAGGCTAGGTCATGTAAACTTGAAAAACATTGCTAGGCTATCAAAAGACAATCTTGTGAGAGTTCTACCTTCTGGTCCTTACAATAAGGAAGGTCTCTGCAGGGCTTGTCAACTAGGCAAACAAACTAAATCTCGTTTTAAACCTATTAATAAAAGTGATTCACCTAGGATATTGTACTTGCTATACATGGATCTCTTTGGACCCATTGCTGTACAAAGCCTAGGAGGGAAATCCTACACCTTAATTATAGTGGATGACTTCTCAAGGTTCACTTGGGTGTCCTTTCTGAGATCTAAGTCAGATACCTTTAAGGTTCTAACAGATTTTCTCAGAATAATACAGATTGAGTTCTCTACTCATGTTGCATTGATCAAAAGTGATCATGGCACATAGTTTGAGTCTCTTCTTATGCTTGAGTTCTGTGAAAAGGATGGTATCAGACACTACTTCTCAGCTCCTAGAACTCCCCAACAAAATGGGGTAGCTGAAAGAAAAAATATGACACTAATTGAAGCTGCAGGTACATTACTTGCAGATGCTTACATGCCACTAACCTTTTGGGCAGAGGCTGTAAACACTGCAAATTATGTCCTGAACAGAAGCCTGATATATAAACTAAAGAACAGGACTTCCTATGAATTACTTAAAGGGAAGCAACCTAAAATCAACTATTTTAAAGTATTTGGATGTATATGCTATATTCACAACAATAATAAAAGATACATTAGAGAGTTTGAGGCTAAGGCTGAAGAGGGAATCTTTCTAGGATATTCCCAAGTAAGCAAAGCCTATAGGTTTTTTAATAAATCATCTCTAAAAACTGAAGAATCTATTCATGTTACATTTGATGAAGCTAACATGTCTTGCAAGGAGAAAGCGATTTCTACCAAAATAACTTTGCATGTACCTCACTTGTGTGAGAATTTGGATGGACTAAACCTCACCCAAGAGGTTCCAACACATCCTTCTCCATAAGTCATTGAAAAAAGAGAAGATGAAGGCACTGAAAGAATTGATCTTCCCCTAACAGCAAACATAATTCCACAAGAGGTATTAGTTTCTACTGCTGTTGCAGAACCAACTCCACCCACTGATCTTGTCACACTAAGGGATCACCCCAGATCTCAAGTGATTGGAGACATATCATCAGGTGTACAGACAAGGCGTCAACTCAACCAAGATTTGGTTCATGCATGTTTTCTCTCTCAGTTTGAACCTCTATCCATCCATGATGCAGAGCAAGATCCCCACTGGATCATTGTAATGTAGAAGGAATTAAACCAATTTGAGAGATGTAGAGTTTGGGATTTAGTTCCAAGACCCCAAAACTACCTAGTAATTGGAACCAAATGGGTTTACAGAAACAAGCTGGATGCCCAAGGAGTGATTGTGAGAAACAAGGCTAGGCTTGTTGCTCAAGGATATAGGCAAGAGGAAGGAATAGATTATGACCAAACCTTTGCACATGTGGTAAGGTTAGAGGAAATCAGAATATTCCTTGAATATGCAGCCTATAAGAGATTCAAGGTCTATCAAATGGATGTGAAGAGTGCATTTCTGAATGGAGTATTAAAAGAAGAGGTTTATGTTGAACAACCTCCAGGTTTTGTCTCTCCAACTCACCCCTCCTATGTTTTTAAATTGCATACAGCTCTTTATGGTCTAAAGCAAGCTCCAAGAGCTTGGTATTAGACCTTAGATAGCTTTTTGATAGAGCATAAGTTTATTAGAGGCATAGTAGATAAGACCATTTTCACTAGACATCATAAGAAACAAACATTGTTAGTACAAATATATGTGAATGACATCATATTTTGGTCTACTTATTCCAAATTATGCAAGAGGTTCTCTGACCTCATGCATTCTAAATTTGAAATGAGTAGAATGGGCGAGCTCTCCTACTTCCTTGGTCTCCAAGTGAAGTAGCTCTCTGATGGCATCTTCATCTCCCAAGCTAAATATGCAAAAGAGCATATCAAAAAGTTTGGGATGGCTGATGCCTCAGCAAAGAAAACACCTATGACTACAAATGTTGTAATAGACTCTGATCCACATGGGAAACCTGTTGACCAGAAATTATATAGGGGCATTGTTGGGTCCCTATTATATCTTACAGCTAGCAGACCTGATATCATGTTTGTCACATGCCTTTGTGATAGGTTCTAAGTGAACCCTAAAGAATCTCATCTAATTTTCCTAAAAAAAATTTTGAGATATATAAAGAGTTGTCCAAGTCTAGGCCTATGGTGTCCCACTGAATTAGAATTTGAGTTAACTGGATACTCAGATGTTGATTTTGCTAGATGCATGGTGAACAAGAAAAGTACTTCAGGAACCTGCCAGTTCCTGGGTATGAGATTAATGTCCTGGTTTTGTAAGAAACAGTCATCTGTGTCTACCTCAACTGCTGAGGTAGAATATATTACAGCTGACAGCTGTTGTTCCTAGATGCTGTGGATTCAAAATCAATTACTAGACTATGGTCTCAACTTAAATAATTCAACTCTACTTTGTGATAAAACAAGTGCTATAGCCATTGCTCAGAATCCAGTCCATCACAGTAGGACTAAGCATATAGATATTAGACATCATTTCATAAGAGTGTGTGTAGACAAAAACAAAATTAAACTTATCTATATCTACACTGATTTATAAAGAGCTGACATTTTCACCAAACCTCTAGATGAAAGAAACCATCTATTCTTTATAAATCAGATTGGAATGATCAATGGAGAAGACTTAGTTTAGTTTCTGTCTGCACTCGATGAATTTTGCAGAGTTCGTCGAACGGAGCTCGACGAACTAGGGATAGTTCGGGAGATATTCATCGAATGGAGGTCGACAAACTCTCTATGAGTGAAGTTGTTTTTGTCGAACGGAGATCGACGAATCTACTTCAGAAAACTTTCGTTGAACGGAGCTCGACAAAATGTCTTCAAATCTTCAGACTGAGCTCGACGAATTGTTTAACTCTAAATTATTTCGTCGAACCCAGCTCGAAGAATGTTTTAATTTTCGTGAAGCGGAGTTTGTCGATTCGTATTCTAGAAAACCTTATATCTAGGTTTTCTTCGACCTCTGTCCCGCACTTTATGTTTCCCTTGCACTTGATCGTCATTTTCTTTCTTGCAGGTGATCTCATGGTAATTCAAGCAGGAACATTGGCTGCGATGAAGTTCGACACCGGCTTCGATGTCGACTTTGATTCTTTTCAGCATTCAGACCCGATATTTTTGAATATTCTGGAACTTCTAGAAGAGCAGCATCTGAAGAATCTGATGACAACAAGGATCAAACTATCTGGAACTAAGATTAGAGAATGGGTCTACACATCTTCAACCATAGAGGAAAATACAATGATTGGAACAATTGCGGGTAACGCCATTTCTCTATCTCTCGCCGTTTTGACTGAAATATTTGGATTGAGCAATGAAGAAGATGAACTGGAAATTGAGAATGAGGAATATGATATGATGTTAAGCATGATGGGTTATGTTGGAGCTAACCCTAATAAATTGTTGAAGAAGCACTTATCTGCAGAGTATAAGTTTCTGACAGATATTGTTGGGAAAGTCTTGCTCGGCAAGCACACTGCACATGATTATATTACCAGGCATCAATTTTTGGTTATGTGTGCAGTGGTTAATAAGAAGCAAGTGGCTTGGGCGTAGATCATCTTTGATCTAATCAGGAAAAAGAATAATAAAAATGAAGTTTGTTTTGGAAGCATCCTAGGGATCTTCTTAAAGAAAAAGGCTGCTGAATCACTGGTCTACCAGACTATATTCATCAATGCCAGCAAAAGTCTTTCCTGTGCCTTATTTGGGAGGTGGAAGAGTACCATAACAAAGCCTTCCAAGGCTTCATCCTCTGCCACCAGAGCTTCTGAGAGCACAAGGGCTGTTACAGCCACTCCCCACCCTGCTGAAGAGATCATTCCACCCTCACCATCTCTTCCAGCACTCCAAACTCAACTACCACACACCACAATCCTCCCACCTCAACCTCAGACTCAACAATAACCCCAACAATAATCACAACCACAACTTCCCTCCACAGCCCACACCATCATTCATACTCCCACACCTCCATCTTCCCCCATTCATATCTCCCCAACACATACTCATCTTCCTACACCTCCTCTATCTCAACATGGAACACCTCCTTAATCTCCTCATGCTTCTCCAGCTCCATCACCACCATCATCTCTTATTCCACTACACTTGTCCTCCATACCATCCTTCAATCTACTATCATCTCCTCCCACTCCTCCTCCTCCAAATCAATCCATCCAGGATATCCAAATGCAAGATGCTCCTCCTCCATCCTCACCAACATCTACCATCCCTCCAAATGTTTC
This sequence comes from Platanthera guangdongensis, assembly GCA_039583875.1. NCBI lineage: Eukaryota > Viridiplantae > Streptophyta > Magnoliopsida > Asparagales > Orchidaceae > Platanthera > Platanthera guangdongensis. The sequence goes on along the minus strand of CM077148.1, from coordinate 32,618,605 downwards.
CACCCAACCACCATCTGTACCACCTTTTGTGACTCCAAAACAGGACCCCTCCACCATCTATTCTGTCTTTGCTCTCATCACACCCCTACTCAAAGCTCTCAAAGCAGAGGCCATTACACTTCTTGATACTTCCATTTACTTTCTCTCTGCCCAGATCTCGGCCCTTTCTGCTGCTCCCTCTTCATTTAGGGGCCTGGCTCCAGTTATTACTGAAACCAAGCAGGGGGAGATGCTTGATGAAGAAGCTGCAGCAGCTCCAGCAGTAACAACAGTTTCAATTTTAGTAGCCCTAGCTCCAGCAGATGCAGAGGCAGCAACAGCAGAAGATACAGATTTTATTGATTTCATTCATTTTATTGAGACTGACATGGATATAGAAGAGTCAGCTCCATAAAAGATAATTACTGTTGGTGATTTCATCATTAATCCCACAGTAGATTTAGAATATTTGTTGAAATTTTTTGATACTGCATTTTTGAGCTTCCCTCCAGCAGATTATACTAAGCCATCTTTGGCTATTGTTCCATATTCTTCCCCTATCAGTTCTAAAGTTGCCAAACAACTAAGAGATAGTTTTGTTATTCCAGAACCTGTAGTCATCCCATCCCCTCCAGAAATTATTTCTGCCACCAATTTTGTTATGGATGACTCTCCAATGCCAGATCTTGATGCCTTGATCTTGGCTGACATTGAAGAAGAGAATAAGGCAGCTGCTGAAAGCACTGTCATAGTTAGTTCTCCAATTCCTGTTGAAGTTTCTCCTCAAACTCCATCTAAACCTGAGAAGCCTATTATTTCTGTTGAGGCCCTGAAGGCTTTAAATGATATATATGATAATCCTCAAGGATTTGATGATGATGATGATGATGATGATGATAATGAGGATGAGGATTCTGATGATGAACCCAAGAAGAGGCAAATATCTAAGAAAAGGAAAGCTCCTCCTCCTGCTCCTAAATCAAATCCAGCCGATGACACTCCCTACTATATCCTTCAGAAGATAACTCCATATAAAGGAATGTCAGCTTGGATATGGTTATCCAAGAATGAACAGAAAGAGAGGAAGAGAAGCAGAAGATACTCCCCTCCTCCAACTCAAAAATATAGAAGGGACCCTCCTCCTCCTCCTCTAGCTGCTGGTGCTTCAGGCACAACTTCTCAAAGGACTACCCAATTTCAAACTTATCAAAGACATCAGGGTAGGTCCTCATTTTCAGAAAGCAGCCATCAAAGACTGTATCCATCAGCCAAGCAGCACCAGCCTCAACAACAGTAGCAACATCAACAACAAAACAGAAAAAATTTCCTGAACATCAACAAGCTGAAAGTTCCAACAGACCTCCTTCTCCTCTTGTACCCTTTGAAGATCCATAAACACGTACTTCAGCTAGGATGGCCAGGTTCTAAGAACTTGTTGGCCTTTCAATGATCAACAAAGCCAGAGCTGAAGGAAAGGATCCCTCAGAATATACAACAATGTCAAAATACAGGAAAGAAGAGCTTAAGAGGTTTGAGAAAGCTAACAAGTTTTTCAATGTTGATGATTATATGAAATTGCACCCAGAAGAAGTTGTCTCCAGAGCCACATCTTTGAAGATTATAGGGGATGCTGATATGACCATGACTAAAGTTCAAGCTTCTGATCCAAATAGAGAGATTGTTTTTACCAAGCCTCGAGACAAGAGCAAAGAAGAGAAGCTAAAAGAGAAGAAGCAAAAGAAATGAGTTCTGAGCTATTTAATTTTTGTTAGGTTTTTAAACTGTTTTATTATTTCTGAACAAAGCTTATCTGTATATATATATCTGTTGCATGTGTTATTGAACTCTGCCAGATATATGCTTTCTTGCTTTGTTTATTTTCAGTTTAGTCTGAGTCTGTAATTAGTGACCCTAACTAAATAGGGGTAGATTGTTGTATCCCTAGTTTGATTTGGGCTAGGTTCACTAAGTTAGGATCTTGTGACCCATCATGTATAGCCAGGGTCATAGTTGTGTAACGCCCCGAAACTCAAAGGAGCGACAGGGGACGTTTTGGTCCAGTTTTGGGTTCTGGCTGCAGGAACACGGACTGGGACACGGTCGTGTCCTAGGGCATGTCAAGCTTGTGTCGACACTCAGCCGGGAAGTCGACATTTTTTTCTCGACATTGTGTCGAGACTGGGCACACGGCCTGCGACACGGGCGTGTCGCAGGGCATGTCGACCCGTGTCGACACTTAGCCCGCGAAGTCGACACTCTGGACTAAGTGTCGAGACATGGCACACGGCCTACGACATGGGCGTGTCGACCCGTATCGACACTCGTCCCGGGGAGTCTACATTTTGCTCGACGATGTGTCGAGACAAGGCACACGGCCTAGGACACGGTCGTGTCCAACGCCGTGTCGTCAGGTCGACGATCTTCGCTCGACGAAGTGTCGAGTGTCGAGACCGTGTACACGGCGTGGATCCCAGGCGTGTTGAGGTGACACGGGCAAGGACACGGGCGTGTCCTAGAACCCGTGTAGTTCTCGGGTTGTTTTCGGAATAAATCGATGAGGGTACACAGCCGGCCACACGGTCGTGTCAAGTGGAACACGGGCGTGTCAGGCCGAACACGGGCGTGTTCGATGCCCGTGTGTTATTCCAGGTGAGTTGATTTTGACGGCGAATGAGGCACACGGCCCTGGACACGGGCGTGTGCCAAGCCGTGTGCGATCCAGATTGGGCATTTCAGTCACGAATCAAAGCCGTTCGTTTCTTTATTCTGGGATCCAACGGCTGGGGGTTGTTCCTGATGAGATATACCCGGGTTTGGACTTAGAAACCCTCACTTTTCATGAGTGGTTGTCTTTCTAAATCTTAGATAGAGAGGAGAGCCAAGGACGGAAGAAGAAGCTAGATCCGGCCATTGGAGGAGCTTCGAAGCTCCAAATCGCGAGCCGACTCCGGATCCACGGAGGCAAAGCTAGTGCGGTGCTTTTCATCCGCTTACTTTTCCCATGGAGCCAAAGAAGAACGCAAGGGTAACGATCCTCTTCTTGAGCATGTGTAGCTCTCCTTCTTTGCATAGGAAGCCCGCTCTCGCGAGTTTGCGGTGAGTTGGAGGCGTTCCTTCGGGTAGATATGTGAAGTCCCCGTTATTTAGAGTCCGTAAGCAAAAACAGACAAAGGCATGATGTGTGAAGCCTACCCGGACATGTTGGTCTGGATCAGTGCTGTTGCATTGCATAAATGCCAGAGAAGACTCCGCGCGATTGGTTGTTTTTCGGGTTCCTACGTGGTAGATTGCAACAGGGAGCCTTGGGGATTAACCCAAAGGTGCACCTGGAAAACTGGGCGGATGCGTGATCCTGCCAACTTGTGGGCCTAGGAGCCAACTAGTACATAACTGAGTTATGTAACATTATACGTTCGATTCACGGGCTTCGGGGAAACTTAACTCGTGCCGATGATATTTAAGTGTCATGGCAAGTGAGCAACGGGTTGAGTGGGAACCGTTCCTGCTTTATGCCGAGGGCATAACGGTCGGGTCTCTCTGTCGATGACATTAAATTATCGTGACATAGGCTGTTGATGACATTAAAGTGTCGTAACGTCTGCCTAAAAGACCATTTTGCTCGTGAGATATTGCCGTCCTGGAGATGGTGGTGAGTTAGCGGCTTAGACTGCGATCACCGAGAATGTGCCCTGAGAGCACGGGGAGTGTTGCCATGCGTGCCAACGCCTGTGATGCAATGAGTTGATATATTGCTTGCTTATGCTAATGAAATGCAGGGAAGGAGCATCGCTGCCCCGAGCTGGGGGCGGGATCGTTATAATTTGGTCAGCATTGCTGACCGTTGCCTTGTTTTGCCACCGTGCGGTGGTTTTGTTGCTTGCAGGTGCTGCTGGACCAAGCGGTCAATAGCGGGCGAAAGCCCAAATTGCGAAGCCGGCCCTCGAAGGCCTAATTGGAGTGTTTACTGTTTTTATTCATGTATGACCGGCCTGCGTGCCGAGGTTTGTAAAACATGTAATATGAAGTGTACAATTTTGTAAGGCCTTAAGGCTTGTACCGGTGTATGTATAACATTCATATTTTTTATTAGTGGACATTCATGCTTTAGTGTTGGGTTCTTTATTGCAACATTTATAAACTGCTTCCGCTAGAATGCTCTGTGTAGGACGTTATGATTGGTTGGATGGTTTCCATGAGTAACCACCCGGTCTGTCTGTAGTATATAGTGTCGGGCCCCGGCCGGATCTACTACTATATGCTATGCGACGGATAGGGGGTGTTACAATTTGGTATCAGACAACTGGTTTTGGTCGGCCTTAAGATGAATTCGTGGGCGAATTCTTTTTAAGGGGTGGTGAGCACATTGTGTGTGTCATCGTTATAACAGTAAAAGAACCCATGAATGTCCACTTAGGAATGAAAATACACGTGTTTGAGGAACCTGCGTGTTCCTATAATTGCTGTTTGCAATTTTATTTGGTCGCTGAATGGTGTTTTGTACCACTATAGGTGACCAGAAGTGGTGTTGGGCCGTCGGAACGTCGAGGTTCTGAGGCTAGCAGTGCACCAGATGTTGCTCTTGCAACACCTCTATCGGCTGAGAACATACGATTGGTGGCCGAAGCTGTGTTGGCCGTGATAAATGCGCAGCCTGCAAGGCAAACGCAGCAGCCCGCTCCTGCGATGGAGCAGGAACCGCTGCAAGAGGCTGAGTCGAGGAGAGTGGAACAAGTGGTAGTGGAACCGTTGGTGCCAAGGAGGGAAACCGAGAGGCATCTTAAGAATGTAATGAGCTTTAACCCTCCGCTATTCTCGGGGTTGGGAACCCCATCTCAAGCTGAAGACTGGCTCTCCATGGTGAAGAGAGTCATGATAGCAACTGAGACGGAGGAGTGGCAAATGACCACCATCGCTACGTTCCTTCTGGATGGTGAATCGTGAATGTGGTGGGAAGGATTGGAGCTGCTCCTATGGAGAGGTAGGCAACTTGTTGATGTCTCAATGGAGGAGTTCTCGAGATTGTTTTTGGCTAGATACCTCCCTTCGGCGCAGAGGATAGCATTGGAGAATGAGTTCCTGAAGTTGGTACAAGGAGACAGTACTGTGGATGAATATCTCCACGAGTTTACTCATTTGAGTCGTTATGCTAGATCCACCATCGCGGATGAGGAGCGCAAGACGAATCGATTCTACGAAGGCTTGAGAGATGAGTTGAGATTACTACTCTCGGGGCCGATGACGTAGAGTTTCTTGACCTTGATCAACACGGCCCGGTCCTTAGAGAAGGACATGAAGAATGTGCAGGCAAAGAAAAGCTTGGGCGAGAAGAGGTCGGAGTTCAGAGGGCCGAACACCTCAAAATCTGTGTTCCGAAAGTGGAACAAGAAAGCTAAGACTTCGGGTCTAGCCCTCTCTGCTGGTGCTTCTGGGGCGACTAAGGGTCGGACCCCGGGCGCATGTTACAACTGTGGGAAGTTGGGGCATTATGCCCGTGAGTGCCGGAGCAGACGTCCCAAGTCCGAAAGAAGGCCGGGAGTGACTTATGAAGAGAAGGGCAAGGCGGTGGAGTCGACCGCATCCCACTATGCTCCGGCCCAACCAAGGGTCTATAATCTTGGCTAACAGGAGGCCATCAAACAGGCTGATGTGGTGACAGGTACGGTTTAATTTATAGCAAGTCAATTTCTCTAAATACTTGTTATACACATGTTATCCTACCACTGCTTGTTTAGGATTTGTATTGATTTGTGAAAATCCGATACGAGCACTCTTCGATACGGGAGCTTCACACTCCTTCTTGTCCGAAAGATTTATATCACGCATCGGAGTCCCTTCTTCGATGGTGAAGGATAAGTTGGATGTGTTGTTGCCCAATGGGTGTTCGATGCGAGCGGATAGGATCTGCGATGTTAGGATTCGTATTGGGAATCAGGAGTTCGATCTGCAGGCGTCGTTACTTTCGTTGGTGGAGTTCGACGTTATATTTGGCATGGACTAGCTCTCGGAGCAGCAGGCCTATATTGACTGTGGTAGCAAGGAAGTCAAGCTGGGAGCAAGTCGTGAGACGACTTTTACGGGCTTAAAGTGGTCGAGCAAGACGTTGATGTCTGCTCTTCAGGTGGTGAAGGCGGTTCGTGCTGGTGCAGAACTGTTCTTAACACTAGTGGAGGTTGCAAAGCCGAAGCCTGCTTTGGATTGTATTTCAGTGATATCGGAATACCCTGATGTGTTCCCCGCAGATCTTCCTGGAGCCCCGCCTCAGCGGGAGATATATTTTACAATTGAGCTAGTGCCAGGTGCAAAGCCCGTGTCACGATCTCCATATCGGCTAGCGCCTAAGGAAATGGCGGAGCTGAAAGTTCAACTGCAAGAATTATTGGAGCAAGGGTATGTGCGCCCGAGTTCTTCGCCTTGGAGCGCACCGGTCCTCTTTGTTAAGAAGAAGGAAGGAAGCTTGAGGCTATGTATTGATTATCAGGAGCTCAACAAGTTGACGGAGAAGAACAAGTACCCGATTCCCCGGATTGATGATATTTTTGATCAGTTAGTCGGGTCGACGGTGTACTCGAAGTTGGATCTCAAGTCTGGGTACTATCAGCTGCGAATAAGGGAGAGTGATATCCCGAAGACAGCGTTTAGTACGAGATACGAGCATTAGGAATTTACGGTCATGTAGTTTGGGCTGAATAATGCGCCGTAAGTGTTCATGGATTTGATGAACAGGACTTTTAGAGAGTTCTTAGACCATTTTGTGATCGTCTTCATCGACGATATTTTGGTGTACTCGCAAAGTGAGCAAGATCACTTCAAGCATCTTCATTTAGTTTTGGAGACGCTAAGGAGGAATCAGTTGTATGTCAAGTTCTCGAAGTGCGAGTTTTGGCTATCCTCAGTGGCATTCCTCGGTCATATAGTGAGTGGAGAGGGTATAGCTGTGGATCCGGTGTAGATTGTTGCGATACGGGAGTGGCCTGAGCTTGCTACGGTAGCGGATGTCCGGAGCTTTCTGGGGCTTGCTGGCTATTATAGGCGCTTCGTAGAGAACTTCTCGTGGATAGCGTTACCTCTCACTACTTTTACGAGGAAGGAGCATAAGTTCGTTTGGACGCCGGAGTGCGCGCGAGCTTTTGAGTAGTTGAAGTGTCGGTTGACCACGGCGCCTGTGCTGAGTTTGCCATGTGGGACCGAAGGCTATGAGATTTATAGCGATGCTTCAGGCAGCGATTTGGGTTGCGTGCTACTGCAACACGGAAGTGTAATAGCTTATGGCTCGAGACAGCTAAAAGTGCATGAAAGGAACTATTCGGTCCATGACTTGGAGTTAGCGGCCGTGATTTTTGCCTTGAAGCTGTGGAGACACTATTTGTACGGTGTGAAGATTGATATCTACACCGATCACAAGAGACTGAAATATCTGATTGATCAGAAAGATCTGAATATGCGGCAGAGTAGATGGATGGAGTTCCTGGGGGACTATACATTGAAGATCCACTACGTGCCTGGTAAAGGGAATGCGGTTGCGGACGTGTTGAGTCGCCGATCCCCAGCTCAAGCCAATTGGCTATCGGTGCATGATGAGCGGTTGGTGCGGGAGTTGGAGGCGTTGGAGATTGTTTGTGTGGATATGCAATCAAGTGCTGAAGCAGTTCTGAATTGGACTGAAGTCCAGTATGACCTGGCTGATCGGATTCGGCAGGCTTTGGATATGGATGTCCATATGAAGCAGTTCATGGTAGAGGCTCTGGATGGGTCAAATTCCCAAATTGTTGTGAAGGACGGATTGCTTTGGAAAGACGGTCGACTGTGCGTCCCAAGTGTGGGTAATTTGCGGGTGGAGTTGTTGTACGAGGCACACCATACCAAGTACTCGATTCACCCGGGGAGCACGAAGATGTACCGCGATGTGAAGAAACTGTTTTGGTGGCCGGGTTTGAAGAAAGATGTGGCGCTCTACGTGGCAAAGTGCCAAACTTGCGCCTTGGTGAAGGCGGAATGCCAAAAGCCGGGAGGATTTATGAAGTTCTTGCCTATTCCAGAGTGGAAATTCGACGACATCTCTATGGACTTTGTGCACGGTTTGCCAAGGTCGCAAAAGGGGAACGACGCCATTTGGGTGGTCGTGGATCGGTTAACGAAGGTGTCGCACTTTATTCCGCATAGGAAGGATGATCCGGTGGAGAAGTTGGCAAAACTTTATGTGGATAACATTGTACGGCTTCATGGTGTGCCCCGCAGCATCGTGAGTGAACGAGATGGCCGGTTCACGTCCAATGATTGGAGGCTAGTGCAACAAATGTTGGGGACAAAGTTGAAATTCAGCACAGCCTTCCATCCGCAAACGGATGGGCAGACCGAGAGGGTCAATAGAACCATGGAAGACATGCTTCGCATGTGTGTCTTGGATTTCGGAAAACAATGGGAATACCACCTTTATTTGGTGGAGTTCGCGTACAACAATAGCTACCAAGCGAGTATCCAAATGGCGCCCTTCGAGGTCCTATATGGTAGAAAATGTCGCACGCCGTTGTCTTGGCTAGAAACGGGTGAGTCAAAGTTGTGCAAGCGATCGGAAGTGGAGGATGCTAATTCTTTGGTGAGAACCATTCGGGAGAGGTTGCTTATCGCTCAGGACAGGCAAGCGAAGTACTATAATGCCAAGCACAGGAACGTGGAGTTCGATGTGGGCGATTGGGCGTACTTAAAGATCAAGCCATTCAAAGGTGTCTCGCGGGTGCGGCGATTGAAAAAGCTAAGCCCGAGGTACCTTGGGCCGTTTGAGATTCTGGAGCGAGTTGGTGAAGCAGCCTATCGGTTGAAGCTTTCAGTGGAGCTTGGTGGATTACATGATGTATTCCATATTTCGGTGCTTCGGAAGGCGGTGCAAGAGCCTTCGCAAGTGATCGCGGTTGATCAAGTACCGGTGGATAGTGGGTTGACGACAAAGGTCAAGCCCATGCAGATTGAGGACTCGGAGGTCAAGCGGCTACGCAATAAAGAGATCAGGATGGTCAAGGTCCGGTGGGACAATTACGGTCGTGAGGAGCTCTCTTGGGAACGAGAGTAAACTATGCTTGACGAATATCCGGAGTTGTTCCGCTCAGTTACAAATTTTGGTTTTGTACATGTCTTTCCTTTATATAATTTCGTGGACGAAATTATTTTAAGAGAGGGAGAGTTGTAACGCCCCGAAACTCAAAGGAGCGACGGGGGACGTTTTGGGCCAGTTTTGGGTTCTGGCTGCAGGCAAACGGCCTGGGACACGGGCGTGTCCCAGGGCGTGTCAAGCTTGTGTCGACACTCAGCCGGGAAGTCGACATTTTGATCTCGACATTGTGTCGAGACTGGGCACACGGCCTGCGACACGGGCGTGTCGCAGGGCGTGTCGACCCGTGTCGACACTTAGCGCGCGAAGTCGACACTCTGCGTTCGACGAAGTGTCGAGACATGGCACACGGCCTGCGACACGGGCGTGTCGCAAGGCGTGTCGACCCGTGTCGACACTCGTCCCGGGGAGTCGACATTTTGCTCGACGATGTGTCGAGACAAGGCACACGACCTAGGACAAGGGCGTGTCCAAGGCCGTGTCGTCAGGTCGACGATCTTCGCTCGACGAAGTGTCGAGTGTCGAGACCGTGTACATGGCCTGGAGCCCAGGCATGTTGAGGTGACACGGGCAAGGACACGGGCATGTCCTAGAACCCGTGTAGTTCTCGGGTTGTTTTCAGAATAAATCGATGGGGGTACACGGCCGGCCACATGGCCGTGTCAAGTGGAACACGACCATATCAGGCCGAACACGTGCGTGTTCGATGCCCGTGTGTTGTTCCAGGTGAGTCGATTTTGACGGCGAATGAGGCACACGGCCCCGGACACTGGCGTGTGCCAAGCCGTGTGCGATCCAGATTGGGCATTTCAGTCCCGAATCAAAGTTGTTCGTTTCTTTATTCTGGGATCCAACGGCTGGGGGTTTTTCCTAATGAGATATACCCGGGTTTGGACTTAGAAACCCTCACTTTTCATGAGTGGTTGTCTTTCTAAATCTTACAGAGAGAGAAGAGCCAAGGAAGGAAGAAGAAGCTAGATCCGGCCATTGGAGGAGCTTCGAAGCTCCAAATCGCGAGCCGACTCCGGATCCACGGAGGCAAAGCTAGTGCGGTGCTTTTCATCCGCTTACTTTTCCCATGGAGCCAAAGAAGAACGCAAGGGTAACGATCCTCTTCTTGAGCATGTGTATCTCTCCTTCTTTGCATAGGAAGCCCGCTCTCGCGAGTTTGTGGTGAGTTGGAGGCGTTCCTTCAGGTAGATATGTGAAGTCTCCGTTGTTTAGAGTCCGTAAGGGAAAACGGACAAAGGCATGATGTGTGAAGCCTACCCGAACATGTTGGTCTGGATCGGTGATGTTGCATTGCATAAATGCCGGAGAAGACTCCGCGCGATTGGTTTTTTTTCGGGTTCCTACGTGGTAGATTGCAACAGGGAGCCTTGGGGATTAACCCAAAGGTGCACCCGAAAAACTGGGCGGATGCGTGATCCTGCCAACTTGTGGGCCTAGGAGCCAACTAGTACATAACTGGGTTATGTAACATTGTACGTTCGATTCACGGGCTTCGGGGAAACTTAACTCGTGCCAATGATATTTAAGAGTCGTGGCAAGTGAGCAACGGGTTGAGTGGGAACCATTCCTGCTTTATGCCGAGGGCATAGAGGTCGGGTCTCTCTGTCGATGACATTAAAGTGTCGTGACATAGGCTGTTGATGACATTAAAGTGTCGTAACGTCTACCTAAAAGACCATTTTGCTCACGAGATATTGCCGTCCTGGAGATGGTGGTGAGTTAGCGGCTTAGACTGCGATCACCGAGAATCTGCCCTGAGAGCATGGGGCATGTGTCCATGCGTGCCAACGCCTGTGATGCAATGAGTTGATATATTGCTCGCTTATGCTAATGAAATGCAGGGAAGGAGCATCGCCGCCCCGAGCTGGGGGCGGGATCGTTATAATTTGGTCAGCATTGCTGACCGTTGCCTTGTTTTGCCACCGTGCGGTGGTTTTGTTGCTTGCAGGTGCTGCTGGACCAAGCGGTTAATAGAGGGCGAAAGCCCAAATTGCGAAGCCGGCCCTCGAAGGCCTAATTGGAGTGTTTACTGTTTTTATTCATGTATGACCGGCCTGCGTGCCGAGGGTTGTAAAACATGTAATATGAAGTGAACAATTTTGTAAGGCCTTAAGGCTTGTACCGGTGTATGCATAACATTCCTATTTGGTATTAGTGGACATTCATGCTTTAGTGCTGGGTTCTTTATTGCAACATTTATAAACTACTTCCGCTAGAATGCTCCGTGTAGGACGTTATGATTGGTTGGATGGTTTCCATGAGTAACCACCCGGTCTGTCTGTAGTATATGGTGTCGGGCCCCGGCCGGACCTACTACTATATGCTATGCGACGGATAGGGGGTGTTACAAGTTGTGTCATAGAGTCGAGGCTAAATCCTTAGTTTCAACATCACATGGACTAGCCATCATCAGACTGCCAGAGACTTCAAAGACTTCGAGATTTCAAAGACTCAGTAAAATGAGTTCGACGTTCGTCGAACTCAGGTCGACGATTGTCGTGCTCAGCTCGACGATCTCAGAGAAAATTCTCTAAGCTGAGCTCGATGAACTTTATTCTCAGGTCGACGATCTTTGGACTCTGCCTTTGCATTCTAAGTCCAGACTTTGTTCTCTAGACTCAGGTCAACGAACTTAGTTCTCTGGTCTATGATTTCTGAATTCTCTACTTCAACTTATTAATACAGATGCCTCTCAATTTCCTAAGTCCAGAATCATCTCCAGTCCACAAATTCAAGATTATCAGCTCGACGAACTTTGAGCACTTTGGCAAGAGTTATGTAGCAGCAGTTAGTGGTTCTCAGCTCGACGAAAACAAATTCTCGGGTCGACGATTTCTGGATACTTCACTTCAACACTTCATTCCAGAAGCATCTGAAATATTCTAAATCCAGAAACACTTTGCTGAACTTCAGTCGACGAAACCAGTTATCAGCTCGACGAACTCCATACATAGAAAAGACAAAGTTTCTAGAGAATGCAGTTCTATTTTTAGCTCGACGATCTTGGAACTCAGCTCGACGAACCGAAGCCATCTGGTCGACGAACACAACTTCTCAGCTCGACGAACTATGGACTCAGCCTGACGATTTCTGTTATCTGTTCGACGAATCCAGACTTAGTTATTTCCTTCCTTCTGTCCCCTTCTTACTGCAATAATTCCTGTGTAATTAATGCTCAAACATTCTCTGAATATAGCCGTTAAAAGGAGCATTTGTTATGGTCTTCTCCAGGATTATTTCTTGCCATTTTTCCTTAGGACAGTTGGGAAAATAAATCAATGCAGTTTATTCTCAAGGACATCAGCATTGATTGCAAAAGAATTCAAATTTTGAAAGACAATTTTTGACATGAAATATAAAAGAGATTTTCTCTCTTTTCCTGTACAGAAGAACATAGACACAGACAAAAAAGGACAATCAGTCTGCTTCAAGGATTCTCTCAGTTCTCTATCTCTCAAAACTATGATACAGCAACAAAAGAAGCCCTAGACCAGAAGAACATCTGCTACCTGAAGAAGAAGAACAATCAATAAAAATCAAGAGTCTTCATTCTTCAACTCTCCAGGACACTTCAAAGGACAACAACTATTTCATCTGTCAAGAAGTTCCTAAAGATCTTTTCTGGTCTAGGCTTAAAAATTGAAGGCCTATCACCCTGAATCAAAGCTATAGATTTCCCTGAACCATTCTACATCATAAGAGGAGCCATTTGCTAAAATCATATCCACTAAGTCCTCTCAGTTGTATATTGAGAAAGAGAAGACAATATCATCTCTCATCCCCCACTGTACAAAGGGTTATAACTCCCTTCAAAAGTTTTTCTTGGTTGCAAGCCACCTGACCAAAAGACTTGAGGTTTGGTTTTTGAGCACCTGATCAAAAGCTCATTGGTGTTAGACACCTGATCAAAAATCTGAGTGGATTCATACCAGGGTGGTAGAAGAGTGGATGTACCCAGGTTGGGGAACCACTATAAATTTCTTGTGTTGTCTGGTTGCCCCTTTCCTTTTGTTCTTGCTGTATTTGTGCTAACTAGGTCTGTTGTGTGTTTGTGATTATTTATTTGTTATTTTACAGTTTTTATTTACAGCAAAAGCTGTAAAGATTTTTTTTAGGATTTAAGAATACTCTATTCACCACCCCCCCCCCCCCCCCCCCGCTAGAATATTTTAAATCTAACACATCACTTTCAATTGGTATCAGAGCAGGATTTCCTTGGTTGTAAAAGCTAACCCTTGAACCAAAGATCCTGAGTTAGATCTATCTTTATATTCCTATTAGATTTATTTTCACACAGCATGGCACAGAACAAAGATTATGCAAGCACCAGACCTCCAGTATGCAATCTGAATAAGTTTGCCATCTTGAAGGCAAGAATCAAATTGTACATGAACTTTATTGATGAGGATATCTTTAATTCTATTTTGACAGGTCCTCATCAAGCCACTGCCTCTACCTCTACAGCATCTTCAAGCACAAATGCAGTTCCACCACCTGAGTGGACTGAAGCCCAGAAGAAGGCTAAAATTGCTAATGCCAAGGCAATGAATATACTGGCACAAATAATGTCAGATGATATCTTTCAAAAAGTGGCTGAATGCACCTCAGCTAAAGCCATTTGGGACTCCCTAAATCAAATGGTGTCTGGATCAATAGATGAAAGAAAGAACAGGAGATCCAATCTCATATCCCTGTATGAGAATTTTAAGAAAGAAGAAGCTGAGTCAGTAGCTGATATGTCCAATACTTTAAGCTCAATCATCAATGAGCTAAAAACCTTGGACAAGGACATCACCCTCACTAAGGTTAATGATAAGATCCTTATGTGTTTCCCAAGCTCATGGGATTCAAGGATCTGGCCCATTAAGGAGGCCAGAAGCCTAAATGAGATTTCCACTGAATCTCTTTTAGTAAAGCTTAAGTCCTATGAACAGCTCATCAAATCCAGAGAGGCAGCTGAGCAAAGAACACCTCCTCCAGCAAGAAAAGAGCACAACATTGCTTTCAAGGATGCTGAGGAGACAGAGACTCCAACCATGAATGAAGAACTGATGTCTTTATTTGCCAAGAGATTTCACAAGATGGCAAGGAAAGACGTCAGGAGAAAGTCATCCAGGCAGGATGACCAGCCAAGGTATGATAAAACACCAACTAAAGAAGTGGTGTGTTTTGGTTGCAGGAAACCTGGACACTTCATCTCTGAGTGCCCAGGGAATCAGAAGAAGGAAAAGAGAAGAGAGAAAGATACCAGAAGATATCACAACAGCAGCCCTTCCTCCAACAAATATAAGAAGAAGGAGAAAGGCTTTGTGGCTGAATCTTGGAGTGAAACTGAGGATGAATCAACATCCTCCAGCTCCAGTGTAGAGGAAGAAGAGGCAAAGGACAAAGAAGTTTGTCTCATGGCCATTGATGCCTCCAGGAGCCATTCAGAAGAAGAAGATTCAGATAATGAAGCAGTTTCAGATTCTGAAGCTGACCAGGTATTATCTTCTTTTGAGTATAGTTCTGACTCATTTAAATTCGAATTCAAAACCATGTGCATAGATTTAATTAAGTCAGAAAAAGAAATCAAGACTCTTAGGGAAAAATTAGGAAACCTAGAGAATGTTAATTCTGAAAACAATAAGTTAAATGATGAATCAACCTTAGCTAATGAACAAATCATATTATTAAAAACTGACCTATGCGAGGCTAAACAACATGAGGAATCTCTCAATTGGAGAAGCCTCAAGCTGATGGACATCACAAGCACTGTAAATGCCCGATTGAATGACAAGCTGAGCTTGGGTGCTTCATCAAGTTTGCCCCCCATTCTCAAGAAGAATGTTTTGTCAACCCCTATTAAATTTGTTTCAGCTAAAGGGAAAGAAATAATAAACTATAAGCAAACCAGAGAATAAATTCCAAAATCAATAGGTCAAAACAACATAAATCAGAAAACCTTAGGTAAAAACAAAGTTCAGCAGATTTCGTCCAACTCAGATCGACAAAACATGAACAGTTCATCGAACTCCAATCGATGAACTCTGAACGCAAACTTTAGCTATAATTATTCGTCTAACTGCGATCGACAAACTCTGTATGGTTCGTCGAGCAGAGGTCGCCGAACGTGGGGCACAAAAAATGAACATGTTCATTCTCTGGGCGGAGATCGACGATCTCATCCCAATTCATCGAACTCTGGTCGATGAACTTACAATAATTCGTCGAACCCAGAAAGACTTAACAAAAACTGTAATTCTAGCAGCAACTCTAATGATTCTAGGAAATCATTTAATCTTGTAGCTGATTGGGTAATACCACCTAGAATATATCACCCACTAGGATATAAATCTCAACCTGAAGTTTCTGTTATATCCAGTTTCTCTTACCAGCAATATAAAGGACCCAAGGTAACCTGGGTCAAGAACAATTAATTGTTTTTCATTGCAGGTGAAGAGCTGTCCAGTAAATAATCAAACATGGTACCTGGACAGTGGATGCTCCAAACATATGACTAGAAGCAAGGCAACTTAACCAACTATAAGACCAAGCTAGGACCAAAGGTTATCTTTGGTGACTCAAAATGTGGCCAGTCTGAAGGTTTTGGAGAAGTGAAGATTGGAGCAGTCACATTCAAGAAAGTGACTTATGTCAGAGGACTCAAGCATAACCTCATCTCTATAAGCCAGTTATGTGATGAAGGTTATTAGGTACACTTTAACTCAACTTCTTACACTATTGCTAATAAAGAAAAACAAACTGTTTTAATTGGGAATAGACAAGGTAACATATACTTAGTTGATTTTCTTTCTGCCAATTCTGATATCTGCTTACTTAATATAACTGGTAATCAGAATGATTTATAGCATAAAAGGCTAGGTCATGTAAACTTGAAAAACATTGATAGGCTATCAAAAGACAATCTTGTGAGAGGTCTACCTTCTGGTCCTTACAAGAAGGATGGTCTCTGTAGGGCTTGTCAACTAGGCAAACAAACTAAATCTAGTTTTAAATCTGTTAATAAAAGTGATTCACCTAGGATATTGTACTTACTATACATGGATCTCTTTGGACCCATTGTTGTACAAAGCCTAGGAGGGAAATCCTACACCTTAGTTATAGTGGATTACTTCTCAAGGTTCACTTGGGTGTCCTTTCTGAGATCTAAGTCAGATACCTTTAAGGTTCTTACAGATTTTCTCAGGACCATACAGATTGAGTTCTCTACTCATGTTGCATTGATCAGAAGTGATCATGGCACAGAGTTTGAGTCTCTTCTTATGCATGAGTTCCGTGAGAAGGATGGTATCAGGCACAGCTTCTCAGCTCCTAGAACTCCCCAACAAAATGGGGTAGCTGAAAGGAAAAATAGGACACTAATTGAAGCTGCAGGTACATTACTTGCAGATGCTTACATGCCAGTAACCTTTTGGGCAGAGGATGCAAACACTGCAAATTATGTCCTAAACAGAAGCCTGATATATAAACTAAAGAACAGGACTTCCTATGAATTACTTAAAGGGAAGCAACCTAAAATCAACTATTTTAAAGTATTTGGATGTATATGTTATATTCACAACAATAATAAAAGATACATTAGAGAGTTTGAGGCTAAGGCTGAAGAGGGAATCTTTCTAGGATATTCCCAAGCAAGCAAAGCCTATAGGTTTTTTAATAAATCATCTCTCAAAACTGAAGAATCTATTCATGTTACATTTGATGAAGCTAACATATCTTGCAAGGAGAAAGCGATTTCTACCAAAAGCACTTTACACGTACCTCACTTGTGTGAGAATTTTGATGGACTAAACCTCACCCAAGAGATTCCAACACATCTTTCTCCATAAATCATTGAAAAAAGTGAAGATGAAGGCACTGAAGGAATTGATCTTCCCCTAATAGCAAACATAATTCCACAAGAGGAATTAGTTCCTACTGCTGTTGCAGAACCAACTTCACCCACTGATCTTGTCACACTAAGGGATCACCCCAGATCTCAAGTGATTGGAGACATATCAGCAGGTGTACATACAAGGCATCAACTCAACCAAGATTTGATTCATGCATGTTTTCTCTCTCAGTTTAAACCTCTATCCATCCATGATGCAGAGCAAGATCCCCACTGGATCATTGCAATGCAGGATGAATTAAACCAATTTGAGAGATGTAGTGTTTGGGATTTAGTTCCAAGACCTAAAAACTACCGAGTAAATAGAACCAAATGGGTTTACAGAAACAAGCTGGATGCCCAAGGAGTGATTGTGAGAAACAAGACTAGGCTTGTTGCTCAAGGATATAGGCAAGAGGAAGGAGTATATTATGACCAAACCTTTGCACCTGTAGCAAGGTTAGAGGCAATCAGAATATTCCTTGCCTATGCAGCCTACAAGAGATTCAAGGTCTATCAAATGGATGTGAAGAGTGCATTTCTGAATGGAGTATTAAAAGAAGAGGTTTATGTTGAACAACCTCCAGGTTTGGTCTCTCCAACTCACCCCTCTTATGTTTTTAAATTGCATAAAGCTCTTTATGGTCTAAAGCAAGCTCCAAGAGCTTGGTATGAGACCTTAGATAGCTTTTTGATAGAGCATAAGTTCATTAGAGGCATAGTAGATAAGACATTTTTTACTAGACATCATAAGGAATAAACATTGTTAGTACAAATATATGTGAATGACATCATATTTGTGTCTACTAATTCCAAATTATGCAAGAGGTTCTCTGACCTCATGCATTCTAAATTTGAAATGAGTAGCATGGGTGAGCTCTCCTACTTCCTTGGTCTCTAAGTGAAGCAGCTCCCTGATGACATCTTCATCTCTCAAGCTAAATATGCAAAAGAGCTTATCAAAAAGTTTGGGATGGCTGATGCCTCAGCAAAGAAAACACCTATGGCTACAAATGCTGTAATAGACTCTAATCCACATGGGAAACCTGTTGACCAGAAATTATATAGGGGCATTGTTGGGTCCCTATTATACCTTACAGCTAGCAGACCTGATATTATGTTTGCCACATGCCTTTGTGATAGGTTCTAAGTGAACCCTAAAGAATCTCATCTAATTTTACTAAAAAGAATTTTGACATATATAAAGAGTTGTCCAAGTCTAGGCCTATGGTAACCCACTGAATCAGAATTTGAGTTAACTGGATACTCAGATGCTGATTTTGCTGGATGCATGGTGGACATGAAACATACTTCAGGAACCTGCCAGTTCCTGGGTATAAGATTAGTGTCCTGGTTTTGTAAGAAACAGTCATTTATGTCTACCTCAACTGCTGAGGCAGAATATATTGCAGATGGAAGCTGTTGTTCCTAGATGCTTTGGATTCAAAATCAATTACCAGACTATGGTCTCAAGTTAAATAATTCAACTCTACTTTATGATAACACAAGTGCTATAGCCATAACTTAGAATCCAGTCCATCACAGTAGGACTAAGCATATAGATATTAGACATCATTTCATAAGAGAGTGTGTAGATAAAAACAAAATTAAACTTGTCTATATCTACACTGATTTACAAAGAGCTGATATTTTCACCAAACCTCTGGATGAAAGAAACCATTTGTTCTTTATAAATCAGCATGGAATGATCAATGGAGAAGACTTAGTTTTGTTTCTGTCTGCACTCGATGAATTTTCCAGAGTTCGTCGAATGGAGCTCGACGAACTAGGGATAGTTTGGGAGATATTCGTCGAACGGAGGTCGACAAACTCTCTATGAGTGAAGTTGTTTTCGTTGAACGGAGATCGACGAATCTACTTCAGAAAACTTTCGTCGAACGGAGCTCGACAAAATGTCTTCAAATCTTTAGACTGAGCTCGACGAATTGTTTAACTCTAAATTATTTCGTCGAACCCAGCTCGAAGAATGTTTTAATTTTCGTGGAATGGAGTTTGTCGATTCATATTCTGGAAGACCTTATATCTAGATTTTCTTCGACCTCCGTCCCGCGCTTTCTGTTTCCCTTGCACTTGATCGTCGTTTTATCTCTTACAGGTGATCTCATGGCGATTCAAGCAGGAACATTGGCTGCGATGAAGTTCGACACCGGCTTCGATGTCGACTTTGATTCTTTTCAGCATTCAGACCCGATATTTCTGAATATTCTGGAACTTCTAGAAGAGCAGCATCTGAAGAATCTGATGACAATAAGGATCAAACTGTCTAGAACTAAGATTAGAGAATGGGTCTACACATCTTCAACCACAGAGGAAAATACAATGATTAGAACAATTGCGGGTAACGTCATTTCTCTATCTCTCGCCGTTTGACTGAAATTTTTGGATTGAGCAATGGAGAAGATGAACTGGAAATTGAGAATGAGGAATATGATATGATGTTAAGCATGATGGGTTATGCTGGAGCTAACCCTAATAAATTGTTGAAGAAGCACTTATCTGCATAATATAAGTTTCTGACAAATATTTTTGGGAAAGTCTTGCTCGGCAAGCACACTACACATGATTATATAACCATGCATCAGTTTTTGGTTATGTGTGCAGTGGTTAATAAGAAGCAAGTGTCTTGGGCTTAGATCATCTTTGATCTAATCAGGAAAAAAAATAATAAAAAGTAAGTTTGTTTTGGAAGGATCCTAGGGATCTTCTTAATGGAAAAGGCTGCTGAATCACTGGTCTCCCAGACTATATTCATCAATGCCAGCAAAAGGCTGAAAGATATAGTACCTAAACACCTAGAGGGGGGGGGGGGTGAATAGGTGACCTAATTCTTTTTAAAACTTTAATGGCAGCAAACAGTTATATCACAGAATCTATAATACTTTTGCACAGCAATCATACAAGCATTCACAATCACAGCACAACCACAGCAGACACAGAGTTTTATAGTGGTTCCCCAAGCATTGGGTACATCCACTTTCCCCCTTCGCCTATCTAGCAGTGTACTAGATTCGGCCAAACTCCTCCACTGTCTCAGAACCCAAACTGGTTCCTACACCTCAGGCCCAAGGCCCTACAACTCAGCTTTTCCCAAAGCCTACACTCAGCCACAAAGGCCTACACTCAGCCAACAAGGCCTACACTCAGCCAACAAGGCCTACACTCAGAGATTACAATCTCCTACACTCAGGCTCTCAAGCCCTACCCCCAGCCTTTATAATCACATGCTTACAATTCACTCAGATCCAAAGGATCCTACAAGATAAAAATGTTTATAGAAATAATAACTCAATAACTCAGAAACAAGAGAGGGAAGTTGAGAGTTTCTTGATGAGTTCTTGGAAGAACTCAGCTGGATACAATCTGACTTAGCTTTCTTCAAAGCTTCTTGAAAGTAGAACTGAATAAGATTGTCTCCTTCTGCAGTTGATCCTTGACCTCTGCTTCTTAAGATCCAGAATATATCTGAACCCTTCTTCTCAGCCTAGTTCCAGTGGCTGATTTCTTGGATGGAGCCCTCACTCTCCAACTTCTTAGATCTGCACTTGGAAAGCTAGATCTTCTTGATTTGATACTTGATCAATAACTTGAATAATAATCTGAACAACAGTTTCTGTAAACTGTATGAGCCTATTTATAGGCCTTCTTCACGGTAACCGGCTGGTCCGGTCCATAACTGAATTCTGACATCTCTGACAGGTGCTGTAGTCCGGCTGGAACGGCAGCTGTCAAGTCATCCAGTCAATTCTTGAAAATCTCTAACTGTCTGAAAGTGTCGAGACTTTCTGTCTTTAAGTGTCGACACAAGTTGTGTAAGTGTCGACACAAGTCTACAAGGTGTCGACACAACTCCTTGTGTTGTAGATACTATGTCTCGACACAGATTCTTCTGCATGTGTCGACACTGAAATTGAGTGTCGACACAAGTACTTGATCTTCTGTAACTTGCTGAATTCTTCTAAGTGTCGACACATCTTCTTTGTGTCGACACAACTTCGTGTGTTGAATCTGTTACGTGTCGACACTGCTTCTTGGTGTCGACACATAGTCTTCTATGTTGATACTTGCTGAGTGTCGACACAGCTCCTTGTGTCGACACATACTTCTTCTTGTTGAGACTTCAGCTGAGTGTCGACACATTCCCATAGTGTCGACACTTGTACTTAGAATAATTTGATGATCTTGCTGTTGTTTGCTATGTGTCGACACAGCTCCATGTGTCGACACTTTCTTCAAGTGTTGAGTCTTCAGCTAAGTGTCGACACATTGTTCTGGGTGTCGACACTTACTTCAGGTGTTGACTCTTCTGTTGAGTGTCGACACATTGTTCTTGGTGTCGACACTTATACTTAGTCTCTGCTGACTTTTGTTGAGTGTCGACACAGCTCCAAGTGTCGACACTTTCTGGTGTAGACACAGTTCTTCTAGGTGTCGACACTGCTCCTTGTGTCGACACTGCTTCTCTGCACTTTTCTTCACTGAGTGTCGACACAGCTCCTTGTGTTGAAACTTTCTGTCTGGTGTCGACTCTGCATCCCAGGTGTCGACACAATGACTCCAAGTGTCGACACTGCTTGCTTGGGTGTCGACACAAGTCTTCTTAAGTGTTGACACTTTCCCTCTAGGTGTCGACACATGGACTTAGAAACTTTTTGCTTCAGTCCTGCAATTACTTAACCTGCACATGTAACTCAAAATTCATCAAATACATTTTGATGTATATCATTGAGTTGGGTGAGGCTTCTTCAAATTAGGTACATTTAAACCAATGTACCCAACAAAGGCTTACCTGTGCCTTGTTTGGCAGGTGGAAGAGGACCATTACAAAGCCTTCCAAGGCTTCATCCTCTGCCACTAGAGCTTCTGAGAGCACAAGGGCTATTACAGCCACTCCCCACCGTGCTGAAGAGATCATTCCACCCTCACCATCTCTTCCAGTACTCCAAACGCAACTACCACACACCATAGTCCTCCCACCTCAACCTCAGACTCAACAACAACCCCAACAACCACAACTTCCCTCCACAGCCCACACCATCATTCATAGTCCCACACCTCCATCTTCCCCCATTCATATCTCCCCAGCACATACTCATCTACCTACACCTCCTCTATCTCAACATGGAACACCTCCTTAATCTCCTCATGCTTCACCAGCTCCATCACCACCATCATCTCCTCTTCCTGAAAGAAATAGTGCCTACCACCTAGAGGGGGGGGTGAATAGGTGTAATTTTTCTTTCTAATTTTAAGGAAGACAAACTGTTATGAACTTTAAGCAGCAAATGCAATTCTACAGCTATCACAACACAACAACTACAGAAACAAACATACACAGAGTGCACATAGTATTTATAGTGGTTCCCCAAGGTCTGGGTACATCCACTTTCCCTCTTCGCCTATCTAGTAGTGTACCAGATTCGGCCTAACTTCAGCACTTCTCCTCAGATCCTCAGATCTTACAGCTCAGAACTCCAAACAGGTTCCTACAACTCAGAGTGTCCCCACTCCTACAACTCAGGCAAAAAGCCCTACCACTCAGTCTTCAACAAGACCCACACTCAGAGAACAAAGTTTCCTACAACTCAGGCACAAAGCCCTACCTCAGTCTTCAACAAGATCTACACTCAGAACACACAGTCTCCTACACTCAGCCTTTATAAAATAGGCTTACAGCTCAGATCTATACAAGAACCTACAGGAATTTGATTATACAAAGTAATTAACCACAACCCTGACAGAGAGAGATGAGTTGACTGGCTTGTTGATGAGTTCTTAGAAGAACTTGGCAGAGATCAACCTCCCTTAGCTTTCTTCAAAGCTTCTTGAATTAGAACTCAGTATGGTTGAATCTCCTGTGAAGATGATCTTCAATCAACTTCTGTCTTGAGATTTAGATCTCAATCTGAATCTTACTTAGCAGCCTGGTTCAACAGCTGCTCTTCTTAGAAGGAGCTCTCTCTCTCTCTCCAACTTCTTAGATCTTCTGTCTTGATCTTCTCAAGTTTTTTTTCTAATTGATTCTTTAGTTGTGTTCTCTTATTGTAATCAATCTTCTTTTGAAGGAGAAAGGCCTTTATATAGTCTTCCTCATAGGTAACCGACCGATCCGATTTCTAACGAACTTCTGACAGCTTTGACAGTTGCAGTTGACCGGTTGAAATGGCAGCTGTCAAGTCATCCAGTCACTTCTTGAAAATACTGTCTCTGTCTGAAAGTGTCGAGACTGATCTTCATTATGTGTCGACACAAATAGACCAAGTGTCGACACAAGTGATCTAAGTGTCGACACTAGCCTTGATGTTGTCGGCACAACTCCTTGTGTTGTTGTAACAGCTTCTCGACACTGCTTCTTCAGAATGTGTCGACACTGATTCTGTGTGTCAACACAAGCCTTCTGTTGAATGTGTCGACACTGATTCTGTGTGTCGACACAAGTACTTCTTCTTTAACACTTAGTTGAATTCTACTGTGTGTCGACACATCTCCTTTGTGTCGACACATCTTCTTTTGTTGTTGATACTTGCTGAGTGTCGACACATCTCCTTTGTGTCGACACATGCCTTCATGTGTTGAAACTTGCTGAGTGTCGACACATCTCCTTTGTGTCGACACAAGTACTTTAACTTTGTTGAAGCTTGCTGAGTGTCGACACAGCCTCCTGGTGTCGACACATTTAATGTTGACTAAGCTTCTCTGGGTGTCGACACTGCCTCCAAGTGTCGACACAGATTATGTTGAAAATTCTTCACATTATGTCGACACTGCCTGTATGTGTTGACACT
Source organism: Platanthera guangdongensis (assembly GCA_039583875.1). Classification (NCBI taxonomy): domain Eukaryota; kingdom Viridiplantae; phylum Streptophyta; class Magnoliopsida; order Asparagales; family Orchidaceae; genus Platanthera; species Platanthera guangdongensis. Next base: position 32,594,835 of record CM077148.1, on the reverse strand, counting down.
TTCCTTCTGTTGTCGACTCTTCCTTTCCTAGTGTCGACACAACTACTCCAAGTGTCGACACAGCTTCTCTAGGTATCGACACAAGCCTTCATAAGTGTCGACACCGCATCTCTAGGTGTCGACACATGGACTTAGAAACTTTTCTGCATTTCCTGCAATTACTTAACCTGCACATATAAACTCAAAAACACATCAAATACACCTTGATGTATATCATTGAGTAGGGTTAGGCTTCTTCAAATTTGGTACACATTTTCAATGTACCCAACAATATACCCCTATTTGGAGAAGTCACAACCCTTAGTCAATGATATACGCCATTCATAACAAATACTCAATATGATGTATAACAGTATTATATGACAGGGTAAATACAAAACAAAACATGTATAACAATCTTCACAGAATAAAAATGTAAGAGATTGAACATCAACCATTGTTTTGTTATAACTTCCAATAGTTTCATTAATCAAAAGTTTATATGGATTTTAATGCAAATGATTACAGAGTAGTAAACTTAAGAAAATTCTATTCTATGGCTGCTCTGGCTCCTTGATAACAATGCCCTTTCCAGATTGAATCTTTGCTTGAACTAGAGCATCATTGTCATCAACAGGCTTCTTTCCCTTAAGATCTTTCTTCTTCTGTTCTTCAGCCCTTATCTTCTGTCTCTCAAAATAATGATAAGGCTTAGGGAAATACTTGCTAGGCTCCTGTGTATTAGGAGGTAGCTTCCCTAGTTTAGCCTTTCTTCTGTATTGTACTATGGCCTCTTGCCTAGCTTCATGTTTTCTCCATTCTTGGTCTGAGTACCATTTATCCCTTTCTAGGAAATTATCCTTAGCAGCCTTCCAAGCAGTCAGAATAATATTTCTAGAAGTTGGGCTCCATTGTTCAAAATCAGGCCTTAACTCTGCCTGCTCTGTGAACTCTTCTTAGATAATTGAGCTTCTTCCTCTTTTAATACTACCTCTTGCTCTTTTAATACTGCCTCTGGCGCAGGTTGTACTACTTTCTCAAAAATAATATTTTGATTACCCTCAGGAGGGCTATACATAGATTGTACCTCCTGATGTATCATGTCAAAATCTGCTGGAGGGTAGATTACTTGAGCAACTTCAGCTGCCTCACCTCCAAAACATGCAGGATTTGTCCTAGATTCTGCTACATTATCATCATCGCACATGGGTGGATATCCAAGGGTAGCTCTGATGCAGTTTGAAATCCATTTAGCATGGTCAGAGCCTGCTTTGACTAATACCCTCTCCCCCTTTACGACTTCTCTTTCTATATGATCCCTAAGATCATCCTTTTGAAATCTGAGCTGAGCATTCAGATAGTTAACACCATCTTTATAAAAAGGTTTTAACTTTTGAGGCTGTGCAGTAATAGTCCTTTGAGAATCTTCAATTGCAGTTTTAACAGCAGTTAGACTTTCTTGTAATGCCTTATCAAATTCTGCCTTGGCCTCAGTCATGGCTTCAGTGTGGGCAGTAGCAAGTTTCAGCATCTCAGTGACTATCACATTATGTGATTCAGTTAGATTCTCATTCATTCTAATATGATTTTCAAGAACATATCCTTGTTTCACTGCCATATCATCAATCTGTGTCTTTATCTTCTCTTGATGAGTAGCTAGGTAAACCACTGCATTACCTCCTTTATGAAAACAGTAAGTCATTTCCTTCTTATTTTGATTTACTTCAAATCTAATAGATTTTATATCTTGAGCCAGATCAAATTGAAGGGATTTATGTCCTTCATCCATATATTTTTCTAGAGTCTGCCTTTGCTCATCCAGCTTGATCTGCAAAGTCACCAACAAAGAACTATAATCAGCAGTTGGAGCTTGTTGTGGAACAATAGTTTGCAGTGCTTTCTTGTAGCTCTGGCTTCTTCTCTTGAAAACCTGTAGCTTTCTTTTCTTGGCTCTAGCAGCCTCTTCATCCTCAGAAGCAGAAGTACTGGCAATGTCTACCCTTTCCATAGGACTAGGAGGTAAATACTTCTAAGTACTTGGTAGCTCCTCAGCATTACTTTGCTCCTCAGTCTCATTCCTTGCAGTTTCCTCATGAAAATCTACATGCTCCCCCTCAAGATTGAACTTCTCCCCCTCAAAAGCTGCTCTCTCTCCCTGAAAATCTGTCTGTAGTAAATCAGGGAATAACTCTTCTAGAGTAAATTCATCTTGAGTATGGATTGGAGAATGTCTTGTCTCAGGAGCATGATCTGCAACAGATGTGTCTTCCATGACAACATCTTTTGGTTGACTATGTATCTGAGTCTGCTGATCAACATCAAGTAATGATTCAGTCAATACTTCATCCTCAATATTGAAAATAGATTGATTAACTTCATTGATTACCTCAAGAATTGTTTTGGTTGCCCTTTCACTGTCTAAGTGAGTTGGCTCATCCAGATGTTGAGGCTCCCCCTAGAGTGGATCCAGGTGAATGGGGCTAGCAGATGGTAGCTCCCCCTGCCTTTGTGCTTCTTTATTTCTTGCTGGTGACTGTCTAGCATTTCCAGCCTCTCCATCATCATAACTAAAAACTACTTGCTCTTCTAAGCTACTGGATGATTTAGGTGCTATGATAGCTTTCTTCTTCTTCTTCTGTTGAGGAACTTCCTTTTCTGGAGTTGGCATTTCCTTTGTCAACACTCTATCCCATCTTGAAATTATTCTGATGTCCATTTTCCTCATGTGGTTTATCTTTGATCCAGCAGCTTGGTTCATCACTTCTGGAATACTTCCAGCCAAGTACAAACTCATTATTCTACCCAGATTGGGCTTCTTTAGACTTTCCTTAATCTTGTCAAACATCACTACTGACCAATCAGTTTTGAGTTTGAAAATTATCCTTGTCAATAAACTGAACATGTGAGCTGATATTCTATCATGCCCACCTGGCTTGCTCAGAATTACCTTCCCAACTATTTCAGATAAAAACTTCCCTTGTATGTTCATCCCTTTCCTGTTAAAAACTGATCCAATCTTCATGTTTGAATCAAGTCCACAACATTACAGTGCATCCCTAGTCTTAGATGCAGGGACATCTTCTTCTTCTTCTTTAGTTCTTGGTAGATGTAGAATAGTTCTTAGACTTTTCTGGGTGATTTTTACTTTTGCCCCATGGACTTTAGATTTAATCTTAAGACCAATTTCATCAAGGGTAGCTGCACTAAAGAATTCGAGGACCTCCTTCTTCCAAATCTTGATTGGTTCTGAAACAAGATACTCCAACCCAGTCTCTGCAACTAGGGTTACAACACCTTGAATTTCTGGTTCTGCATCGACAAAGGCATGTCACACGTGCTCATAACCTTCATTGATGTTCTCTTCTAGCTTGGGCGCCATTAGGGTTTGGAGAAATTTTGAATTTAGAGAAGAGAGATGTCGACACACAAGTTTGGTCTCGAAACAATGGAGAGCGTGTCGACAAACAATGGTGAAGACCTATTTATACCTTTCTAAAATCGAAGGTGAAAAGGCACGTCAAAATACTTAAAATGTGTCGACACTGTTGAAAAGTGTCGACACTTACTTCTAATGTCTCGACAACTATGTGTCGACAAAAATATAGTCGACAGAATATATGTGTCGACACTTATACATCTCAGCTCGACGATTAGTCGAAACTCTACTCGACGAATCCTGTGTAAAACCTAAGTTTCGACACCACCTTGGATGTGTTGAAACTTGTGAAGTGAAAGTGGGTGAATGGAAGGCTTGGGCAACCTATCCGCGCGGACTACGCGGAAAGGGTTTGCGGACTGCTAAGTCGGCAGGGATGTTGCAGGCGGTTTGCTCTGTAGCGGCCTAGGCGGTCTGTTCGCGCGGACTACTCGGACAGCAGCGGCGGTCTGTCAGGCCGGGGATTACTCAGCAGGCAGTTGGTTCCCAGGAAGTAACCGGGAGGATAGAAATCCTATCCGTGGAGTCCGGCATGAAGCGAACTGATGAACTGGAGCTTGGCAGACCGGTTTGGCAGTTGCCTTGGTCTTGCTCTAGTGGAGTGGCAAGTAGAAGCCACAGAGACCGCCGGTCAGCGCGGACAGAAACTGGAGGTCGCCCGGTATGGCGGGCTAGATCCAGTGTCCGCCAGTAAGTGCGGACTGGCCCATGTGGCCAGTGGACTGGACTTGGTGTGATCTGAACCAAGTCCAGGATGGCTTAGTCCGGGGAGATCGCGCAGTGGAGCGCGGGCTGCTTTCTCAGTCTGCCAAGCCTAGTAGAAGTGCTGATGCCTTGATTGCTAGCTTGGGGGTATGCGGACTGGAGGATTGCCTGTGCAAGAGTGTGCGGACTGAAGCTGGAGTCCGCTGAGTTCGGTTTAGCCTTGTGATGAGGTTATGAGCTCAGGATTGCGGATTGGAGTTTGCTGTGTAAGCAGACTGGATCGGCGTGTCCGCTGAGTCCGGAGGTGCCTTGGAGATAGAGGCAATGGACTCAGGAGTTGCGGAAGGTAGCCGGGTGTCCGCTGAGTCCGGCAGGTGCCTTAAAGGTGAGGCTGCGGGCTTGGGGTTTGCGGGCTGATGCCTTGTCCGCAGATTGGCGGACACGGCTGTTGTGGAGTCCGGCTGTGGTGGTCCTGGCTTGGCCTCTGGCGGCAAGGCGGGCTGGATATTGGAGTCCGGCCTTGGAGAAGCTGGGGCGGACTGGCTATCTGCACAGGAGCGGCGAACTGGAATGTGTGTCCGCGGGCTGGCGGACACACTAGTTCTTGCTGCGGGATATGGCGGTGATCCTATCGGCTAGGGCGGTGACCATAATCATCATCGTGCCTATAAATAGGACCCATGTCACATCAGGAAAATAAGAAGAAACCTGAACTGAAGTAAGTGAACAGTATTTGAGCTCGCGTAAGTTGCTGCGGTCTAGACTTTGGTGTCCGCGCGGATTGAAAGAGTTGATCAGGTTGTGCTGTGCAGGTTGTGCGGATAGCGCTTGAAAGCCAGGACTTGGCTCTGATTGCGGTTAGGGACAGTGCGGACTCTGCGGTTAAGCAACAGGCGGTAAACAGCAGGTCGCGGATAGTGACTAAGCGGTTTTCTCTTTGGCAACTTGGTTCGGAGTTCGGGAAGTCGCCTGCTTAAGGCAGACTGTTCCATTCGGTGGCGCAGCTTGTGCGGTCTGGCGGCTAGGCGACCTCGCGGTCAGGCGGCCTGCAGATCGGCGGTGATGAGCTAAGAATTGGAATAAGGGTAGTCCGCGCAACTTGGGTTGCGGTCTGGAGACCTGGCGGACTGAGCGGACTCTACAGCAGTAGGTCGGCGGCTTGTTGATTGAGTCCGCGCGGCTTGTTTTTTGTTCTTGTCTTTGTAACTGTCTCTGCTCTCCCGGTGTTGGGTTTTGGTGAAGCATGTCTCGCCAAGTATGTCTCGCCTTGTAAAGAAGTTTGCTCTTGATCAATAAAGAAGCTTGTGCTGCATGTGTTGCTGGTTGTTACTGCTTTGTTGAGATAACCCCTGCTAACTCCACGATCCGGGAAAACTTTCAACAATATAAGTGGGGTGTGCTCCGCCGGTTTGTTGAATTTCAACAGGGTATCCGAGGAGGCCTCTGCGGGTTTGTTGAATTTTAACATGGTATCAGAGGGAGGTTGTTGGAGTGGTCAAGCAGTACTCAATGGAAGTAGTTGCTCTTCTGAAGAGGAAACCAGTGGTAGAACCATGGCAGTGGAGGATGCAAGTTGTCTTGGAATTGATCTCCTTACAGAGACGAACTGTGAACAGTGGAAGTCCTGTATGAAGAGCTTTCTTCTTGGCGAGGACCTTTGGGAGGTTGTATGCGGAGCAGGAAGACAAGAGGATACTGCTGGCAATGCTGAGGCGATGAGAGATTGGAAGGAGACAAATGCGAAAGCGGAGTCTATTCTCAAGCAGGTGATCTCATCAGAGCTCTTGGACCACATCATTGGATGTCGGTTAGCTGCGGAGTTTTGGACTTCCCTTGATGGGTTGTTCAGGAAGAAGGTGAAGGTTGCTGCTGAAGATGGTCCTTCTACTTCATATCAGGAAGAAAGGAGTGGTTCTCCTAGGCGTGATAGGAAGAGGAAGGAAGGATCACGATGCTATAAATGTAAGCAGCATGGTCATCTTCGGAAGGAGTGCAAGGTTGTCTTGCTCTCGGCGAACGTAGCTCATGTAGGGAGGAAGGAGAAGAACCTTGTTGGATTATCAACAAGTTCTGGATCTGATCGGATGAATGCCAGTGATAGTGCTGCTATCTGGCATGAAAGACTGGGGCATGTAGGGATGGACAAGCTGAAAGCAATGGCGGAAAGAAGACTCGTAAGAGGCTTGCGTAGATTGTCATCCTATGGCGATGGTCGGGGGTGTGCGGGATGTCAGTAAAGTGGATCCTATCGCTTCATGGTTGATAAAGCGCAATCCAAATGTAAAGCACCATTGGCGGTTGTCCATTGTGCTCTGGTGGGACCGACCGTCACGGTCAGTCTTGGAGGCAGCAGGTTCATGCTGATATTGGTTGATGACTATTCTAGATATACATGTGTATACTTCATGAAGAAGAAGTCCAACATGGTACGCTTGTTTGTGGAGTTCAAGAAGCTCGTGGAATGCCAGCTTGGCCGGAGGATCAAGGTGTTGAGGATAAGTATCGGTGGTGAGTTTGGCTCAACCGAGTTTTCACACTTTTGCAGGAAGTAAGGGATCCGGAAGGAGCTTTCTTGTGGACATACTTCACAACAAGGTAATATTGCAGCTCGGATGATCCTTTGGTTAACGGAGACCTGCAAGTGTTGGCTTCAGAGTAAAGGCGCTCCAAAGGCCCTTTGGGCGGAAGGGATGGCCTTTGCTGCTCATGTCATCAACCGGATGCCTCTTAGTCCGATCATAGTGAAGACTCCTTATGAGTTGATGTTCAGAGTGAAGCCCTCAGTGAAGCACCTTCGGGTGTTTGGATCTACCTGCTATATACACTTTCCGGGTGCTCTCAAGACAAAGTTAGTCTTTGTTGGGTATGATGAGCAGAGAAGAAGATGGAGGTGTATGGATCCTGCGACGAAGAAACTCATAGTGTCAAGGGACATTGTTTTCGATGAGTTGACGCCGTATTGGGGTAGCTCTTATGTGGAGCTAGAGATAAGCAGGTCAGATGCTGGGATGAAGGAGGCTGCTGCTAAGGAAGTGGAGTTACCTGAATCACCAGGTGCTCCAGGTTGTTCTAGCTCCGGGGCAAAGGCGTCAGAGTCGAGAAGAAGGGGGATCGATGCTCCAGGATCTTCTGGCTCGAAGGTAGAGGTTTCCGGTTCAGGAAGCAATGGGAGCGATGTTCCAGGTAGTTCTTGTTCAAGAGGGGAGTCTTCTGGTTCAGGTAGCAGGGGGAGCGTTGCTCCAGGTGCTCTTGGTTCCAGTGAGGAGGCGTCTTGTTCAGGAAGCAAGGGGAGCATTGTTCCGGGTTTGCCCGGGAACGGAGCTGGTTCAGAAGCAGCGGAGGTGGTTAGCCATGATCAGGTTCTTCGGAGATCGAAGAGGATCAGTAAGCTACCAGCTCGATATAGTGAATGGAACACGGCGGACTTGGTCCCGTGTTTCCTTGTTAGCCCTCAAGTCGAGCAAGGTACTTCTGGCTGTGATGACCCCACTAGAATCAAGGAGGTGGTTGACACCAAGGCTGAAGAGGTGATTTCTCTCAGAGGTAAAAAGGCTTGGGCTTTTGTGCCCAAGGAAGTTGGTGATACTCCTATGATGTATGAGTGGAGGTTGAAGCTGAAGAAGGCAGAGGGAAGCATGGCTCCTTTTGGGAGATGCTGGAGGGCTCCCTCATGGTCCATGATATGCGGGGCGAGGACTATGTCTTGGACATCTCTTCGTAGATGCTATCAGAGGGACCAGGTGCAAGGTTACGGGAGCTGCTGGAGTTATTCACCACTTCTCACTTCAAGGGGGAGTGTTGAAACTTGTGAAGTGAAAGTGGGTGAATGGAAGGCTTGGGCAACCTATCCACGCTGACTACGCGGACAGGGTTTGTGGACTGCTAAGTCGGCAGGGATGTTGCAGGCGGTTTGCTCTGTGGCGGCCTGGGAGGTCTGTTCGCGCGGACTACGCGGACAGCAGCGGCGGTCTGTCAGGCCGGGGATTACTCAGCAGGCAGTTGGTTCCCAAGAAGTAACCGGGCAGATAGAAATCCTATTCGCGGAGTCCGGCATGAAGCAGACTGATGAACTGGAGCTTGGCAGACCGGTTTGGCAGTTGCCTTGGTCTTGCTCGAGTGGAGCGGCAAGTAGAAGCCGCGGAGACTGCCGGTCAGCGCGGACAGAAACTGGAGGTTGCCCGGTATGGTGGGCTAGATCTAGTGTCCACCAGTAAGTGCGGACTGGCCATGTGGCCAGTGGACTGGACTTGGTGCGATCTGGACCAAGTCCAGGATAGCTCAGTCCGGGGAGATCGCGCAGTGGAGCGCGGGCTGCTTTCTCAGTCCGCCAAGCCTAGTAGAAGTGCTGATGCCTTGATTGCTAGCTTGGGGGTAAGCGGACTGGAGGATTGCCTGTGCAAGATTGTGCGGACTGAAGCTGGAGTCCGCTGAGTTCGGTTTAGCCTTATGATGAGGTTATGAGCTCAGGATTGCGGATTGGAGTTTGCTGTGTAAGCAGACTGGATCGGTGTGTCCGCTGAGTCCGGAGTTGCCTTGGAGATAGAGGCAATGGACTCAGGAGTTGCGGACGATAGCCGGGTGTCCGCTGAGTCCGGCAGGTGCCTTAAAGGCGAGGCTGCGGGCTTGGGGTTTGCGGGCTGATGCCTTGTCCGCAGATTGGCGGACACGGCTGTTGTGGAGTCCGGCTGTGGTGGTCCTGGCTTGGCCTCTGGCGGCAAGGCGGGCTGGATATTGGAGTCCGGCCTTGGAGAAGCTGGGGCGGACTGGCTATCTGCACAGGAGCGGCGAACTGGAATGTGTGTCCGTGGGCTGGCGGACACACTAGTTCTTGCTGCGGGATGTGGCGGTGATCCTATCGGCTAGGGCGGTGACCATACTCATCATCGTGCCTATAAATAGGACCCATGTCACATCAGGAAAATAAGAAGAAACCTGAACTGAAGTAAGTGAACAGTATTTGAGCTCGCGTAAGTTGCTGTGGTCTGGACTTTGGTGTCCGCGCGGATTGAAAGAGTTGACCGGGTTGTGCTGTGCAGGTTGTGCGGATAGCGCTGGAAAGCCAGGACTTGGCTCTGATTGCGGTCAGGGATAGTGCGGACTCTGCGGTTAAGCAACAGGCGGTAAACAGCAGGTCGCGGATAGCGACTAAGCAGTTTTCTCTTTGGCAACTTGGTTCGGAGTTCGGGAAGTCGCCTGCTTAAGGCGGACTGTTCCATTCGGTGGCGCAGCTTGTGCGGTCTGGCGGCTAGGCGACCTCGCAGTCAGGCGGCCTGCAGATCGGCGGTGAAGAGCTAAGCATTGGAATAAGGGTAGTCCGCGCGGCTTGGGTTGCGGTCTGGAGACCTGGCGGACTGAGCGAACTCTACAGCAGTAGGTCGGAGGCTTGTTGATTGAGTCCGCGCGGCTTGTTTTTTGTTCTTGTCTTTGTAACTGTCTCTGCTCTCCCGGTGTTGGGTTTTGGTGAAGCATGTCTCGCCATGTATGTCTCGCCTTGTAAAGAAGTTTGCTCTTGATCAATAAAGAAGCTTGTGCTGCATGTGTTGCTGGTTGTTACTGCTTTGTTGAGATAACCCCTGCTAACTCCACGATCCGGGAAAACTTTCAACAATATAAGTGGGGTGTGCTCCGCCGGTTTGTTGAATTTCAACAGTGTATCCGAGGAGGCCTCTGCGGGTTTGTTGAAATTTAACAGGATGTGTCGACACCTACTCTGGTTGTGTCGACATAAATTCTCTGAAGTGTCGACACAGATTTCCTAGATGTGTCGACACAATTTCTCTGAAATGTCGACACCACTTCTATATGTCGACACAGACAACTCTGTGTGTCGACACTATTTTACTTAGCCAATTTTATGAAACTATTCTAAGTTTAACATTCCTAATTCAATTTTAAACTTATTGAATTTGGTTTCATCTAGTGGCTTAGTGAACATATCAGCTATCTGATTATCTGTTTTAACATACTCTAGGGAAATGTCTTCTTTTTCTACGTGTTCTCTAAGAAAATGATATCTGATTTCTATGTGCTTAGTCCTACTATGTGAGACAAGATTATTTGCAATAGAAATAGCACTTGTAGAATCACAATATAAAGGTGTTCTACTTACTTGAATACCATAATCTTCTAGCTGGTGTTGAATCCACAATAGCTGTGCACAACAACTTCCTGCTGCCACATATTCTGACTCAACTGTGGAGATGGCCACACTGGTCTACTTCTTACTGCTCCAAGACACCAGTCTTCCACCTAGAAATTGACAGGTTCCTGTTGTACTCTTCCTATCCTCCTTGCAGCCTGCAAAATCTGCATCTGAATAACCTGTCAGTACAAAATCTCCATTCCTAGGGTACCAAAGGCCTAGATAAGTTGTGCCCTTAAGATATCTCAAAATTCTTTTGAATGCAGTCAAATGGAATTCTTTAGGGCATGCTTGGTACCTAGCACAGACACATGTAGCATACATGATATCTGGTCTACTAGCAGTCAAATACAATAGGGAGCCAACTATCCCTCTATACAAAGTTTCATCTACAGGTTTCCCTGCATCATCTTTGCTTAGAGACATGCTTGACCCCATAGGAGTTCTCATGGTAGTGGATGATTCCATACCATACTTCTTTATTAACTCTAGGGTGAACTTAGACTGGCATATGGACAAGCCATCTTCAGTCTGTCTTACTTGGAGACCCAAGAAGAACTTAAGTTCCCCCATACTGCTCATTTCAAATTTTCCTTGCATAAGTTTTGCAAACTTTCTACAAAGACTACTTTCTGTAGACCCAAATATTATGTCATCTACATATATTTGGACTAAGATAATCTTGCCTTTAGATTCCCTAAGGAATAGAGTCTTGTCTATTTTCCCCCTTGAGAAATTGTTCTCAATGAGGAAACTAGACAAGGTTTCATACCAAGCCCTTGGCGCTTGTTTTAACCTACACAAAGCCTTCCTAAGTCTAATGTTTAAGTGAATCAACAAAACCTGATGGCTGCTCTACATAGACTTCTTCCTTCAGATTTCCATTCAGAAAAGCTGACTTTACATCCATTTTATATACCTTAAACCCTTGATATGTTGCATAGGCAAGGAACATCCTTATTGCTTCCAGTCTTGCTACTGGAGTAAAGGTTTGATCAAAATCAATACCTTCTTCCTGCCTATATCCCTTTGCAATAAGTCTAGCTTTATTCTTTTGATGATTCCATTCTCATCCAACTTGTTCCTAAAGATCCACTTAGTTCCAATAATGTTGTGGTCCTTGGGTTTAGGAACAACCTCCTAGATCTTGCATCTTTTGAACTGATTCAGCTCCTCTTGCATGGCCTCAATCCAATGAGAGTCTAGAACTGCTTCTTCAAACTTCTTTGGTTCTACTTGTGATAGGAAGCTGGAGTAAAGAACTGTACTCAGATTCTTGCTTCTTGTTTGCACACCTTGTCTGGGATCACCAATTATTTGATTGGTTGGATGATCCTTTAAGTGTCTATTTGCTGGAGGCAGCTTGTCTTCAGGTTGTACACCTTTAGCCTCTTCATTTAGCTACTCCTCTTGGTCTTCTTCAGCATCTAGAGAGTCTTGTACTCCCCCTGGACAGCAGCCACCATTTTCCACTTGCTGAATTGCAGTAGAACCTTCTGTAATGGTAAGTTTTTCCATCCTATCAGTTATATCTGTAGAGCTGCAAACACTACTTGGCAATTCACAGTTAATGAGCCTTGTTTCATCAAAAACTACATGTATAGACTCTTCTACAACTTGAGTAATCAAGTTGTAGACCCTATAAGCCTTACTATTATTGCTGTAACCAACAAAGATCCCCTCTTGGGATTTGGCAGCAAACTTGGTTAGATAAGACTTGCCATTGTTAAGTATATAGCACTTGCAACCAAATATCCTGAAATAGGATAAATTTGGGTTTCTGCCCTTCACAATCTCGTAGGGAGTCTTCTTGTCGCACTTGGTGATAGTAGCCCTATTGATTACATGACATACAGTGTTTACTACCTCAACCCAGAAATATTCTGGGAGAGAAGTGTCACTCAATAGGGTTCTACCAGCCTCTATCAATGTTCTATTCTTCCTTTCAGCAATACCATTTTGCTGAGGTGTTCTTGGTGAGGAAAATTCCTGAAAAATCCCAAACTCTTCACACAGTTTTGTCATACTTTCAGACTGAAATTCAGTACCATGGTCACTTCTGATTTTGACCACTGTACTGTTCAATTCATTCTGAATTTGTTTAACAAAATTATATAAGATACTTGGGGTTTCAGATTTTTGTCTTAGGAAGAACACCCAGGAATATCTTGAATAGTCATCTACTACCACAAATGTGTAGACTTTCCTACCTATACTGTGAACTGGCATCGGACCAAAAAGATCCATATGCAAGAGGTATAGACACCTCACAGAATCCTTGTTCTCAAGGCTATGAAAGGTGGATTTAGTCTGCTTGCCTTTTTGAAAAGTTGAGCATATCTCATCCTTTATACACTTAACGTGAGGACCATTCCTCACTAACTCTTTGCTAAAGAGTTGACCAATTGTCTTATAGTTAAGATGAGCCAGCCTCTTGTGTCACTTAACACAATGGGAGACTCTCTCATCAGCTACAAGACAAATAGGAGAACCACTGTTCTCACACACAAAGTCAAGACAATAAACATTTCTCTTCCTATATCCTATCAAAATGATCTTTTGATCACTTGACCTTTTGATATGACAACCATTCTTGACAAATGAGATGTCATATCCTAAATCACTCAGCTGACTTATGCTAATGAGGTTATGTTTCAAATCCTTTACATAAGCCACTTGAGTAATTGTAATCAGGTTACTTGAAATGTTACCAAAGCCTTTGATGATTCGTTTTTCTGAACCACCAAACGTAACTGTAGGGCCATCCTTGATAGGTGTATAGTCCTTCATCAACCCCCTTGTTCCAGTCATGTGCCTGAAACATCCACTGTCCAAGTACCATAAAGGGGCATGACCACTTGGACTCACCTACAAAACAGAATACTTAATCTTAGAACCCAAATAACTCTTGGGTCCTTGGTGCAAGTTAGTCTGACTTTTAACAAAACTACCTGTAGCTCTTCTAGCAGGCAGTTTGCTACTCTCCTTGACACTTGAAATGTGCCAACAATCTATGGCAAAGTGGCCTATCTTGCCACAACACAAGCACTCAAATCTGTTATACCTTTGTTTAGATACAACCCTGGCTGAATTATCTACAACAGGCTTTATGTTTTATGCCGGAGCTTTTACCTTAGATTGGGACCTTGCAGTCCAGGCAGGTTTTTTAAACCCTATTCCAGCCTTACCCTTTTGAGGTACAAACTCATCTGTGAAGGGTAAAACAGATTTAGGTTTAGAAAAGCTAGCCACAATATCTTTCTCCTTCTGAAGTCTAACCTCCAGATTTCTAATTTGATCATTCTTAAATGTAATAGTACCCATCTGAATAACAATAATGTTCTTCAGTCTGGCTATTTCATTCAATTTCTGATCTAACAACTTGTCTGACTTAGCAGCAGCCAATTTAAGACTTGCAATCTCCTTTGCCTGAGTTTTGGCCAAGGTTTTGCTTGTCTTCAAGGCCTGCAACAAGTCCCTATATTCATCAATTAACTGAAGAATATCTCCTATAGATTCAGACCCACCCACATCACTTGATGCAGATGTATCTGATTCTGACTCAGTACTGTAAATTGAACTAGAAGAACAACTTTGTACCTTACTTGGTCCAGGATGATCCTGGATCTTGTCTCCTTCAGATATAGCCATCAGTCCCTTGCACTGATGGTCCACATGCTCATAAATTGAGTTCATTAGCTGCATGAACTCATCTTCTTCCTCTTCAGCAAATAATCCAATGTAGGCTTCAGCTTCTGATTATGTTTCTGAAGATGACTGATCTGTCAGACTCTTGTCTTTCTTAGCAACAATGGACTTTTCCTTTTTGCCCTTAACCTGAGTCTTCTTTTTGTCAACTGACTCCTTCCTCGTTTCAGGACAGTCAGCCACTACATGTCCCTGTCTATTGCAGCAATAGCACACAATCTTTGAGGATGTAGCTTTGCTTGGCTTGGACCTTCTTCTGTCATTCCTGTATGACTTTCTCTTCTGATAGTAGTCATATTTTGGCTGAGAAGTGGAAGGTTTAGACCTCCACTGCTTCTTCTTAAGCAACTTTTGAAAATGCCTAGTAAAAGCAGCAAAGTCTTCATCATTTTCACTACTATCTGAATTCTTGCTATCTGAATTATCTGTCACAGCCTCAGCAACTCTTTGAGGTGGAGATGGAGACTTGCTTCTATACTTCCTAGTGGCTTCAGTCTTGAAGGCCACAGTCTTTTCCTTGTGCTCCACTCTAGTATTCTTATCTTATTCCTTTCTAGACATTAACTGCATCTCATAAGATAGCAGTTTTCCAAACAAAGTTGGAGGAGGTATATCAACTAGTTTGGCCACTTCCCTAATGGCACAAATCTTGGTATCCCAGTCCTTAGTCAGAGATCTTAAGAAGTTGTCATTCAGCTCATAGTTACTAAAGTCTCTTCCATAGGACGTCAACTCATTAACAATCCTATAAAACTTCTTGTAACATTCTGTGATGCTATCAGACTTTCCTTGTCTGAATCTTTCATATTCCTGATTTAACAAGGACTTCCTATCTTGTCTTACTTCCTCTGAGCCCTCCATATAAACTATTACTGTGTCCCACATTTCTTTAGAGGTTTTACAATGAATTAAGTTCTGAAATGTTGCATCATCAATGACACTAACAATGATATTCTGGGCTCTCTTGTCCATAGTGGCCAGAATGATTTCATCTTTAGTCATTTCAGAAAAGTCCTTGGGAGTTTTCTGATTTGCATCCAGAATGGATACCTTCATTGGCATATATGGGCCTTCTTTAACTGTAATATATATCCTTGGGTCAGAAGCTTCCATAAAGAGTCTAACCCTCTCTTTCTATATGCCAAATATCTCTTTTCTACATATTGGCAACTTCATGGACCCCAGCTCTTTGTGATTCTCACTAGAACCCATTTTCTTAATTCTTATTTGTTCTGAATCTGCCTATAGGATCTTACTCAGGCTGTTAAGTCCCTTTTTGAGTAACCTCCCTCTGATACCACTTGAAAGAAATAGTGCCTACCACCTAGAGGGGGGGTGAATAAGTGTAATTTTTCTTTCTAATTTTAAGGCAGACAAACTGTTATGAACTTTAAGCAGCAAATGCAATTCTACAGCTATCACAACACAGCAACTACAGAAACAAACATACACATAGTGCACATAGTATTTATAATGGTTTCCCAAGGTCTGGGTACATCCACTGTCCCCCTTCGCTTATCTAGTAGTGTACTAGATTCGGCCTAAATTCAACACTTCTCCTCAGATCTTACAGCTCAGAACCCCAAACAGGTTCCTACAACTCAGAGTGTCCCCACTCCTACAACTCAGGCAAAAAGCCCTACCACTCAGTCTTCAACAAGACCTACACTCAGAGAACAAAGTCTCCTACAACTCAGGCACAAAGCCCTACCTCAGTCTTCAACAAGACCTACACTCAGAGCACACAGTCTCCTACACTCAGCCTTTATAAAATAGGCTTACAGCTCAGATCTATACAAGATCCTACAGGAATTTGATTATATAAAGTAATTAACCACAACCCTAACAGAGAGAGATGAGTTGACTAACTTCTTGATGAGTTCTTGGAAGAACTTGACAGAGATCAACCTCCCTTAGCTTTCTTCAAATCTTCTTGAATTAGAACTCAGTAGGGTTGAATCTCCTGTGAAGATGATCTTCAATCAACTTCTATCTTGATATTCAGATCTCAATCTGAATCTTACTTAGCAGCCTGGTTCAGCAGCTGCTCTTCTTATAAGGAGCTCTCTCTCTCCAACTTCTTAGATCTTCTGTCTTGATCTTCTTAAGTTTTTTTTTCTGATTGATTCTTTAGTTGTATTCTCTTATTGTAATCAATCTTCTTTTGAAGGAGAAAAGGCCTTTATATAGTCTTCCTCCAAGGTAACCGACCGATCCGGTTTCTAAAGAAATTCTGACAGCTCTGACAGTTGCAGTTGACCGGTTGAAATGGCAGCTGTCAAGTCATCCAGTCACTTCTTGAAAATACTGTCTCTGTCTGAAAGTGTCGAGACTGATCTTCATTATGTGTCGACACAAATAGACCAAGTGTCGACAAAAGTGAACTAAGTGTCGACACTAGCCATGATGGTGTCGACACAACTCCTTGTGTTGTTGTAACAGCTTCTCAACACTGCTTCTTCAGAATGTGTCGACACTGATTCTGTGTGTCGACACAAGCCTTCTGTTGAATGTGTCGACACTGATTCTGTGTGTCGACACAAGTACTTCTTCTTTAACACTTAGTTGAATTCTACTGTGTGCCGACACATCTCCTTTGTGTCGACACATCTTCTTTTGTTGTTGATACTTGCTGAGTGTCAACACATCTCCTTTGTGTCGACACATGCCTTCATATGTTGAAACTTGCTGAGTGACGACACATCTCCTTTGTGTCGACACAAGTACTTTAACTTTGTTGAAGCTTGCTGAGTGTCGACACAGCCTCCTGGTGTCGACACATTTGATGTCGACTAAGCTTCTCTGGGTGTCAACACTGCCTCCAAGTGTCGACACAGATTATGTTGACAATTCTTCACAGTGTGTCGACACTGCCTGTATGTGTTGACACTTTCCTTCTGGTGTCGACTCTTCCTTTCCTGGTGTCGACACAACTACTCCAAGTGTCGACACAGCTTCTCTAGATGTCGACACAAGCCTTCATAAGTGTCGACACTGCATCTCTAGGTGTCGACACATGGACTTAGAAACTTTTCTGCATTTCCTGCAATTACTTAACCTGCACATATAAACTCAAAAACACATCAAATACACCTTGATGTATATCATTGAGTAGGGTGAGGCTTCTTTAAATCTGGTACACATTTTCAATGTACCCAACACTTCCACCACACTTGTCCTCCATACCATCCTTCAATCTACTGTCATCTCCTCCCACTACTACTCCTCCAAATCAATCCATCCAGGATATCCAAATGCAAGATGCTCCTCCTCCATCCTCACCAACATCTACAATCCCTCCAAATGTTTCCACACAACCACCATCTGCACCACCTTCTGCCACTCCAACATTGGACCCCTCCACCATCTATTTTGTCCTTGCTCTCATCACCCCTCCTCAGAGCTCTCATAGCAGAGGCCATTACACCTCTTGCTAATTCCCTTTCCTTTCTCTCTATCTAGATCTCTGCCCTTTCTGCTGCTCCCTCTTCATTTAGTGGCCTGACTCCAGTTATTACTGAAACCAGGCAGGGGGAGATGCTTGATGAAGAAGCTGCAGCAGCTCCAGCAGTAGCAGCAGTTTCAATTTCAGTAGCTCCAGCTCCAGTAGATGCAGAGGCAACAACAGCAGAAGATACAAATTTTATTGAGACTGACATGGATATAGAAGAGTCAGCTCTAGAAGAGATAATTACTGTTGGTGATTTCATCATTAATCCCACAGTAGATTTAGAATATTTGTTGAAATCTTTTGATACTGCATTTTTGAGCTTCCCTTCAGCAGATTATACAAAGCCATCTTTGGATATTGTTCCATATCCTTCCCCTATCAGTCCTAAAGTTTCCAAGCAACTAAGAGACAGTTTTGTTATTCCAGAACCTGTAGTCATCCCATCCCATCCAGAAATTATTTCTGCCCCTAGTTTTGTTATGGATGACTCTCTAATGCCAGATTTTGATGCCTTGATCTTGGCTGAGATTGAAGAAGAGAATAAGGCAGCTACTGAAAGCACTGTCAGAGTTAGTTCTCCAGTTCCTGTTGATGTTTGTCCTCAAACTCCATCTAAACCTGAGAACCCTATTATTTCTGCTGAGGCCCTGAAGGCTTTAAATGATATATATGATTATCCTCAGGGATTTGATGATGATGATGATAATGAGGATGAGGATTCTGATGATGAACCCAAGAAGAGGCAATTATCTAAGAAAAGGAAAGCTCCTCCTCCTCCTGCTGCTAAACCAAATCCAGCTAATGACACTCCCTACTATATCCTTCAGAAGATAACTCCATATAAAGGAATGCCAGCTTGGATGTGGTTATCCAAGAATGAACAAAAAGAGAGGAAGAGAAGCAGAAGATACTCCCCTCCGCCAACTCAGAAATACAGAAGGGACCCTCCTCCTCCTCCTCCTCCTCTAGTTGTTGGTGCTTCAGGCACAACTTCTCAAAGTAATACCCAATTTCAAACTTATCAAAGACATCAGGGTTGGTCCTCATCTTCAGAAAGCAGTACCAGCCTCAACAACAACAACAACATCAACAACAAAAATAGCAACAATTTCCTGAACATCAACAAGCTGGAAGCTCCAACAGACCTCCTTCTCCTCCTATACCCTTTGAAGATCCAGACACACGTACTTCAGATAGGATGGCCAAGTTCCAAGAACTTGTTGGACTTTCAATGTTCAACAAAGCCAGAGCTGAAGGAAAGGATCCCTCAAAATATACAACAATGTCAAAATACAGGAAAGAAGAGATTAAGAGGTTTGAGAAAGCTAACAAGTTTTTCAATGTTGATGATTATATGAAATTGCACCGAGAAGCAGTAGTCCCCAGAGCCACATCTTTGAAGATTATAGGGGCTGCTGATATGACCATGACCAAAGTGCAAGCTTCTGATCCAAATAGAGAGATTGTTTTTACCAAGCCTGGAGACAAGAGCAAAGAAGAGAAGCCAAAAGAGAAGAAGCAAAAGAAATGAGTTCTGATCTATTTAATTTTTGTTTTGTTTTTAAAACTTTTTTCTTATTTCTGAACAAAGCTTATCTGTATATATATATCTGTTGCATATGTTATTGATCTCTGCTAGATATATGCTTTCTTGCTTTGTTTATTTTCAGTTTAGTCTGAGTCTGTAATTAGTGACCTCACCCAAATAGGGGGAGATTGTTGGATCCCTAATTTGATTTGGGCTAGGTTCACTAAGTTAGGATCTTGTGACCCATCATGTATAGCTAGGGTCATAGTTGTGTCCTAGAGTCTAGGCTAAGTCCTTAGTTTCAACATCACATGGACCAACCATCATCAGACTGCAAGAGACTTCAAAGACTTAGAGATTTCATAGACTCAGTAAAATGAGTTCGACGTTCGTCGAACTCAGGTCGACGATTGTCATGCTTAGCTCGACGATCTCAGAGAAAATGCTCTGAGCTGAGCTCGACGAACTTAATTCTCAGGTCGACAATCTTTGGACTCTGCCTTTGCATTCTAAGTCTAGGCTTTGTTCTCTAGACTAAGGTCGATGAACTTAGTTCTCGGGTCTACGATTTCTAATTCTCTACTTCAACTTATTAATCCAGATGCCTCTGAATTTCCTATGTCCAGAATCATCTCCAGTCGACGAATTCAAGATTCTCAACTCAACGAACTTTGACCACTTTGGCAAGAGTTATGTAGTAGCAGTTAGTGGTTCTCAGCTCGACGAAAACAAATTCTCAGGTCGACGATTTTTGGATACTTCACTTCAACACTTCATTCCAGAAGCATCTGAAATATTCTAAGTCCAGAAATACTTTGTTGAACTTCAGTCGACAAAACTAGTTATCAGCTCGATGAACTCCATACATAGAAAAGGCAAAGTTTCTAGAGAATGCAGTTCTGTTTTCAGCTCGACGATCTTGGAACTCATCTCGACGAACAGAAGCCATCTGGTCGACGAACACAGCTTCTCAGGTCGACGAACTGTGGACTCAGCTCGACGATTTCTGTTATCTGTTCGACGAATCCAGACTTGGTTATTTCCTTCCTTCTGTCCCCTTCTTACTGTAATAATTCCAGTGTAATTAATGCTCAAACATTCTCTGAATATAGACGTTAAAAGGAGCATTGATTATGGTCTTCTCCAGGATTATTGCTTGCCATTTTTCCATGTGACAGTTGGGGAAATAAATCAATGCAATTTATTCTCAAGGCCATCAGCATTGATTGCAGAAGAATTCAAATTTCGAAAGACAATTTTTGATAGGAAATATAAA
Source organism: Platanthera guangdongensis (assembly GCA_039583875.1). NCBI lineage: Eukaryota > Viridiplantae > Streptophyta > Magnoliopsida > Asparagales > Orchidaceae > Platanthera > Platanthera guangdongensis. The sequence continues at coordinate 32,574,610 of CM077148.1, read as the reverse complement.
AGAGATTTTCTCTCTTTTCCTGTACAGAAGAACATAGACACAAACAAAAAAAGGACAATCAGTCTGCTTCAAAGATTCTCTCTGCTCACTATCTCTCAGAACTCTGATACAGCAACTAAAGAAGCCCTAGACCAGAAGAACATCTGTTACCTGAAGAAGAGGAACAATCAATCAAAATCAAGAGTCTTCATTCTTCAACTCTCCATGACACTTCAAAGGACAACAACTATTCCATTTGTCAAGAAGTTCCTGAAGATCTTTTCTGGACTAGGCTTAAAGATTGAAGGTCTATCACCCTGAAGCAAAGCTCCAGATTTCCCTGAACCATTCTACATCATAGGGGGAGACATTTGCTAAAATCATATCCACTAAGTCTTCTCAGTTGTATATTGAGAAAGAGAAGACAATATCATCACTCGTCCCCCATTATATAAAGGGTTATAACTCCCTTTAAAAGTTATTCTTGGTTGCAAGTCACCTGACCAAAAGACTTGAGGTTTGGTTTTTGAGCACCTGATCAAAAGCTCATTGGTGTCAGACACCTAATCAAAAATCTGAGTTGATTCCTACCAGCGTGGTAGGAAGTGGATGTACCCAGGTTGGCAAACCACTATAAATTTCTTGTGTTGTCTGGTTGCCCCTTTCCTTTCGTTCTTGATGTGTTTGTGCTAACTAGGTCTACTGTGTGTTTGTGATTATTTATTTGTTATTCTGCAGTTTTTTATTTACAGCAAAAGTTGTAAAGATTTTTTTTGGATTTAAGAATACTCTATTCACCCCCCCCCCCCCCTCTAGAGTATTTCAGATCTAACACATCACTTTCATCTTTTTCATCAAAAACTGGTAACTGCTGAAATTTTGAAACAGAGGTGGAAGTCATCTTTACCTTGATGTCTCGAACTCTTGATTTCAGTACTTTTCCATTGCGCTTGATCTTGGCATGTTGGAAAAATTCTTCAACATCAGAAAGGAGTATTTTGCAGGGATGTTCAAGAACGAATGATAATCCGGCGGTGCCAAGTAAAATGAGAACATTCCTGAAATCATCAGAAATTTTGCTTATTCTTGTTGAGATGAGTACGCTGCTGATTCCTAACTTGGATGAATATGCCATTGATTTGGAGAAAGTGATGTTGGCTGGCCAGCGAATGGAGAAGTAGGTTTGTTTGCGACAGTGCAGTAGAGATGGAGATGTTGAAGAGTTTTTCTCGCGAGGGATTTTGAAATCGGGAATTGAAAAATCTATGACCTAAATCTATTTATATTTTCCTTTAATCTTGATGATAAATGACATAAATAATGCTATAAATACCTAGAGTATGTCTATGAAGTGCCTGGGTTCCAATATGAAAAATTTGAACTTGAAGAGAAATTTCCAATCTGATTTCATGAGTGGATTATTATTCTCGAGAAGAAGGAGATTAACACTCGAGTAGAATTCTTCTTGTTCTAGAGTAAAACTTGCCAAGTTCTCGAGTAGAGTTTTTATTCTCGAGAAGTAAGTCCTTGTTCTTGAGTACAAGTGATGTACTCGAGAAATAAAGTCCACACTTTGAAATTTCTTGGGTTTTGAAGTATAACCTGATCAGGAACTTGCTTGAGACCTTTTTCTTCATTCTTCCTTGTTGAGCATGTCAAGTTCTATTTTGAAGAACGAGAATTTGGCCTCGTCCAGTGGCTTCGTGAATATATCTACAATCTGCCTGTCAGTTGGAACATATTGGAGATTGATGTCTACATGCTTCACATGCTCCCGGATGAAGTGGCACCGCAGCTCTATGTACTTTGTACGGCTATGAGAGACTGGGTTGTTGGGTATTACAATTACACTAGAGGAGTCGTAGAATAGAGGGATGTCCTTGACCTTCAAGTTGTAATATTCAAGTTGATTCTTTTTCCATAGCAATTTTGCATAACAACTGCCGGCAGAAATGTATTATGACTCGACCGTTGAGATTGCAACACAATTTTTCTTCTTGCTGCTCCATGAAATGAGCCTTCTTCCAAGGAATTGGAAAGTCCCGGAAGTGCTCTTTCTATCATCTTTGATTCCTGTAAAATCTGCATCTTAAAAACCAATTAGTTCGATATCATTACTTCTTGGGTATCATAAGACAAGATTTGATGTACCTTTAAAGTATCTCAAAATCCGCTTTGAAGCTGTGTAGTGAGATTCCTTAGAGTTTACTTGAAATCTAGAGCACACACACATGTTGAAAATATTATGTCCGGTCTACTAGCAGTAAGATAGAGCAAAGATCTAATTATGCTTCTGTACTTAGTTTCATCAAAAGGTTTTCTTTTCTCATCCTTGTCTAGAGATATAGTTGAACCCATTTGAGTCCTCATAGAGGTTGCGTTCTCCATTTCGAATTTCTTAATTAACTCCTTAGAGATTTTCGTCTGAGAGCATCCACATGGCCCAAGCCAGCACCTTTGGCCTGAGCAGAGAACTCAGCAATAAATGGAAGGACTATCTTGGACTTGGAGAAACTTTCAACAAGTTTCTTTTCAGCTGCAAGTTGTTCTTCCAATTCCTTGATGATTTTCTCCTTTAGATCTAGGTGCTCGAGAGCCTTATTATATTCTTCAATTGCTGCAATGAAATTATCTCTGAGTTAGTCCGTCTTTGCGACTTCCTCTCTCAAAGTGCTCTCTTCAACCTTGAGAGATTTAATCTCCTTGGCTTGAGTTTCCACAACTTTTTGACATTTGTCGTAAGCCTTGATTAAATCTTTATATTGAGCTATGAGTTCAGACTCAACATCAGAAGAGCAGTCCTCAAGATCATGGTCATAAGAATTTGATTCTGAGAGAGGAGTGTGAGAGTTTACCTTCCCAGTGTACTGGGCACTTCTTCCTCATCTATCTTTGCCATTAGCCCAAAGTAGGCTTCCTCTTCCTCACTTGACTCAGATGAGTCAGAGTCGCTGAGAGTCTTGCCCTTCTTGCCTACTAGGCTTCTTTCAGTTTTCTTCTTATTATAAGAAGATTTCTTCTACTCCCTTCTTCCACCCTCCTTCTTCTTGTGAGGGCATTCAACTATGATGTGTCCTGGCTTATTGCAATAATAACAAATAATGTCAGAAGAAATATGTTTGTTCTGTTTAGAATGATATCTGTCTTGGCTACTCGAGCATTTCTTGTGATGATCACCATCATGACGTGATCTTCTAAACGAAGCATCTTTACCTCTCCACTGTTTCTTCTTGTTCAAGAACTTCTTGAACTGCCTTGAAAGTAGATAGAACTCTCCTTCAGAAACCTCTGAGCCTGAGGTACTTGGCTCTGAATCTTCTTTTTCACTCTCTTCCTGTGTGGGAGCAGGAGATGCAGCTTTTGACTTTCTTGAGATGTCTCCCTTTAGAGCGACAGACTTCTCCTTGGATGAGGACCAGCTCTTCTCTTCTTCAGCTTTTCTTGAATTTATTTGGAGCTCATATGACATAAGCTTTCCAAAGAGATTCTGAGGGTCAGTCTCTATCAGCTTACCAAACTCCCGGATTCGACAGATTTTGTTGTCCCATTCCATAGTCAGGGACCTCATAAATATATCATTCAGTTCTCCATTGGTGAAAACCTGACCATAGACTCTTAGGCCATTCACAATCTTGAAGAAGCTTTCAAATGTATCAGCAATTGAATCCTTGGGACCTTGTTTGAATGCCTTATATTTCTGATTCAGGAAAGATCTCCTGTCATCCTTAACATCTTCGGTACCTTCTATCCAGACAATAAGAGACTGCCACATTTCCTTGGCGGATTCGCAGGGAATCAGATTCTGCAACTTAGAGTCATTGACTGCACTTGCGAAGATATTTTTGGCTTCCTTATCTAAAAAGACAAGTGAAATCTCATCCTTATCAAGATCCATCAGTTTCTTTGGGACTTTCTTGGTGGGATCAATAATGGAGACCGTCATACGAACAAAGGGTCCTTCTTCCACAATCATAAAGATTCTTGGATCCACAGCTTCCATGAAAAATCTAATTCATTCTTTCCATATGGGAAAGTTTGTTTTTGTGCATAAAGGAAGCTTAGCAAAATCCTTGGCTCTGTCCATGCTTGTATCACTCAAAAGACAACTAGGGGCATATTTATTCAAGGTGTTAACCTTTGATGAACAACCTCCCTCTGATACTAATTGAAAATGTTTAAGTTATCTACCTAAATCACCTCGAGGGGGTGAATAGTTGAGTACTGTGACTTTTTGCGGAATAAAAATTTGAGCGAGCGATGCACAAAAAATAAACAAGCATACATAGAAGACACCAAGAATTATAATGGTTCCCCAACCTTGGGTACATCCACTTTCCACCTCACCGATCTAGCAACGCACTAGACTCTTCTACTCCACTATTCTCGGATTAAAAAACAATCCTACCACTCAGAACAAAGTTCCTATAACTCGATCCCTCAAAACATGATCTACACTCGAAAGAGAAACTTCCTATAAAAATCTATGAACAAAGCTCCTACAACTCGGAGAAGAATCCCCTAAAAGAACAAAATGATTTACAGAGAAAAATATACAAACAGTATTATTCCAGATCTGAATCTTCAGCCCTTCTTCCTTCTTATACTTTGAAGCTCTGTCAGAAATAGATCAGAGAAGACAAGGCTAAATCTCTGGATATGAAAGCTTTAGACTCAACACGATCAATGAAAGAATCCGTCGATGTAGAAAATCTTGATCTGTTGAATCTCTTGTTCTGAATCTCTGGATCGAAAGCAGTTCGGCGATGAAGGCGATGAACAGCTGCAGCTCCCGATTTGGAAAGAGAATTTGCGATTCAGAATACTTAGGTTATATTTCTTAGGGTTGGTCGATTATGATAAGACCTTTTAGAGGACTTGACTAACAGTCATAATCATATTAAATGCTTGACATGTGGACCAATCAAGTGCTAATAAAATTTGAAATTACGTCTGTCCGGACTTAAGAAAAATTCAGCAAACTGAATTGCATTTCTCGAGAGGAATAAGTGTACTCGAGAAGACGTTTTCTATTTCTCGAGAAGAATTATGAGGTTCTCGAGAAAAGTTGTTAGGAAAAATGTAGAGGTGGAAATCAGCTATCTCAAGAATGAAAGTAAGTACTCAAGAAGAATAATTTTTTGTTCTCGCGAACAAGTATCCTGGTACTCGAGAACAAAGAAGCATCTCGAGAAAAGAGTTCTGACTCTCGAGAAGAGTAAACAAGGTCTCGAGAAAGGTTTCCGGTTCTCGAGAACTATACAAGGCCATCTCGAGAAAAATCTTTTGCTTCTCGAGAAAAAGACTAAGTAAAAATATAAAGGTGGAATTTTGGTATCTTGATAAAGAGAAGTACTCGAGAAAAATGAACTTCTGTTCTCAAGAAAATTATTCTGTTACTCGAGAGGAATAATGCATCTCGAGAAGAGAATCTGTTACTCGAGAAATGACTTCGAGTTCTCGAGAAGTAATACTGACCTTCTCGAGAAATAACATGTTGCTTCTCGAGAAAAAAAACTTAGAAAAATATTGTGACTGGAAATGAGGTAACTCGAGAAGGAGAGTCATGGACTACTCAAGTACACATGGCTTTCTCGAGAACAACAATAAGCTTTCTCGAGAACTGCTTCTGCAACTCGAAACAGGACAGATCTTACTCGAGTATAAACTTAAGTTCTACTAGAGTACAAAGGATCCTACTTGAGAAAAATATTTAGCAATTTTTCTGAAAGTCTGAAAACTTATTTTCTTCAATAAATTCAGCAACAAACTTTTCTCCCATGGATTTAGTGCTTGAAAAAGAAGTGTGTCCCAATAGAGAGGCTACACATTAGTCAACACCATGGATCACACAATGAAAGATTACATTGTATGGTCCTGTGTTTGGTGACTCATTGTAGACTGACATTTGTGTATACTTGACAAATATATCCTGCAAACACTCAACTAGAAAAGACATCAAACACAAACTTAATTCATCTTAGTTCAAAGGTGACTTCATACAAATCTGGGTTATTGTGGATGCAATACCCAACAAAATGCAAATGAAAGAAGATGAAGCACATGGTCAAACATAAGAGCGGAGTACACAAACCAAAAAAAATCATTTTGCAGAGATTATATGGATTGGACAACACTGAGTAGACTAAGGACACAATGAGGAACAATACAATGCTATGAGAGTTATAGAGTTAATCACATTTAAACATTGTAAACGTCAAAAGTATAAATCGCGTGGTAGTGCCTATGTACGAAAACATAAAGTGTAGTGTCAGTCCAATTCTTATGCATGGAAGCATTACAAAGGGCAATGACGTGTACGTGTAGCATTAACAAGAGATAAAACACCAAGTAGAAATATCATATTTTACATGTTTATCTCGATCCTTTAAAATGCTAACACAAGAGAAGTAGAGTGAATAATCACGTCATATAACAATCTATGTCATATCAAGGTGCTCATCCTCACAATGCTCATAAAGACTTATCAGGAGGAATGAGTAGTGCTTGGTGGGTCCTTGACATGACTTTTGATAGCTTGTATACTTCTCTTTTTAGTTTACTTTGAACTATCACTTTTATCTATATTTTTTGAGTTCAAGGAGCCCCGAGTCAATCGAAATCTATCCACCTAGATAGATATGTTGGGTTTCTCTATGAGGATGGCACAACGCTTGTGCATGCAGCGGAAGAATAAGACAATAAGAAAACCCAAAAGAAATGGATCGGGCCATGAACGTTGAAACAAGAATTTAGCAAAACAAGCCAAAAATTACCTCGGTGGCGTTGAGTCACAACTCAACGGAGGTGCTCCAAATTTCTTCTTCGTGCTAGCGGCGAGTTCTACGTGGAATAATGTCCACGTTTCTGCAGAAGTCCACACGAGCGGGAGAACGCCGATCTATCCGTCACACGGATTATCGGGAAGAAGAAGACCGCACCTCGGCTATTGCACAGACTGCTAGGTCCGCGCCAGGAAGAGCAGCACCAGCGACAGTCGCCGGAGAAGAGGAGGTCAGCGGGGCGAATACGGCGGCGGCGGAACCCTTCCGTCAGCGACGGGATTCGGGATCGGCGAAACGATCGCGGAACTCCTCCGTCGGGCTCGGTTCGCACAGGAGAAAATCGCACAGCAACCCGAAAACCCTAAGTGTTGTATTTATACTAAAGGTATAAATAAACCTAGGCTTATCGCTATCCGCAGACCACCCGAGAATAGGGTTCAGAATCGGCGAGTATAAATCGGTGAGAATCGGCGAGAATCGTCGAGAATCACTAAGCAGGTTCGGCAAGAATCAGTCGACGTGTATCACCCAGATCGGCGAGAATCAGAGTACAATACTCGACGATTCTCGCCGATCGTCGAGCCGCGCTCGACGAAACACGGCGATACACGTCGATCGTCGAGCCGCGGTCGACGATACATGTCGAAGTCGTCGATCGTCGAGAATCAGCATATTGATTCTCGACGATTCTCGTCGATCGGCGAGAATCAGAGAGACGATTCTCGCCGATCGGCGGGAATCAGAAGACGATTCTCAACGAATGTTATCGACCCTCGGACGACAATCCTAACCAGCCCTTAGAGGCAACATTTGCCCAACCCGATGACTCTTTAAGGCAACACTTTGCCCACAACCCCATTCAGGTCGGTGATTGGCAACCTTTAACAACACAGTTAATTAACCAACTTCTCCACATCTCTTATGTGCGACCCTGCAGGCTCATATCGCGTTGGCAGTGAGATTACATGCTTGATCACTTCTAGATCACAATGGTAACTCCAACAGACTCCCACTTGATCTCGAAAGTATCAAAGCAAAAACCTCACAAACAATGAGCGGCATCTAGCAATGCATCATTGCTACCCAAGCAATAAGAGTTTATAACTCATAAGCCTTTATGACCAATGTATCAGCGTTGTCTTTGTCCCTTTGTCCCTTACATCCGGAAAGAACTAGAGGCATGGACCGTGTCACCCTCGTAATAGCTCAATCCAAGTTTCTTGATCCAGGACGGACTTCCAGAGAATGGTGAGTCCAATATCACATATTGACTCAACCAAGCATGGCCATGCATTTCTCAGTCCAGTTCCATCAAGGGGCCCATGGATGCAACTCCTGTCATATAGAAGGACAAATCCCATATCTGCTCACACACAAACACCCAAATGATTCGTAACATACCCAACAACCACCCTTATCATCAACCTTTCTCAAGGAAGACTTTAGATGGCATCAAAGCACGCTCTTCCTCACTTGATGAATGCTGTGACTTCAGGTCAAAGGACCACAACACCATTGTCAATTGAGACCTACTCGTGACACAATTGGATGACAATCCACAGAGTAGTCTCAGGTTGGGTCTGTCCAGTACAACTTGTTCACTAACAAGTACCCACGTGAAGACTTGATATCACAATATCATGACCTGTGAGAACCAGTCATCAGTCAACGCACATGCTAGCCATCATGTACCATCATCACCCTTAGCTTCTATGATGATACTCGACTAGGGACCTTTTAAGAATGAAGCTTCAAATAAATCACAGGCTCTCACATTCAAGTCACGTACTTGATGTCCCATGGAAGCGAACATTCTAAGGGTATCTATTATGTTAACATTTAACTATCATATATAGAAAAACTCATAATAAAAGAATTTTCCATTGATTATAAAAGAAAAACTAGGTACAATGTTCATCATATGAACAAACAGCCAACAAAATACAAGATTACATGCAACCCACAAGATTCTCGCTAGAGTTGATCATTTAGGTATCGTATACCCATCGATCTAGTATGACCATCATGCTTTCTCTGCGCGAGAGGCTTTGTCAGCGGATCCGCAATATTTTCCTCAGTTGTCACTCTGTAAATGTTTACATCTCCTCGTTCGACAATCTCACGAATAAGATGAAACCGCCGAAGTATGTGCTTGGAGCGCTGATGGGACCTAGGTTCCTTAGATTGTGCAATTGCACCATTGTTATCACAGTAGAGAACTACGGGACCAACAATGCTAGGAACTACATCAAGCTCGCCGATGAATTTCCTAATCCATACAACCTCCTTCGCCGCATTAGCTGCTGCGATATACTCGGCCTCTGTTGTAGAATCAGCAACTGTCTCTTGCTTGGAACTCTTCCAGCTCACAGCTCCTCCATTCAGGCAAAACACAAAACCTGACTGAGACTTGGAGTCGTCTCTATCAGTTTGGAAGCTAGCATCCGTGTAACCACTTACAACGAGCTCTTCCTCTCCACCATACACCAAGAATACATCCTTAGTCCTTCTTAAGTACTTCAGGACATTCTTGACTGCAATCCAGTGACACTCACCGGGGTCTGACTGATACCTGCTAGTCATGCTCAAAGCAAAGGAGACATCAGGTCGAGTACATAACATCGCGTACATGATTGATCCAATTGCCGAAGCATATGGAATCAACTTCATGCGGTCCTTATCTTCACAAGACTTTGGACACTGGTCCTTAGAGAGATTCACAACATGAGACATGGGCAAAAATCCTTTCTTGGACTCAAGCATGTTGAACCGCTTCAACACCTTTTCGATGTACGTACTCTGGGTCAAACCCAGCAACTTCTTCGATCTATCTCTATAGATCTTAATACCGAGTATATAAGTCGCTTCACCCAAATCCTTCATTGAAAAGCAGTTCCCTAGGTTGTTCTTAACAACTTTCAGGGTAGGAATGTCATTCCCAATCAACAGTATGTCATCTACATACAATATCAGGAAGACAACAATGCTCCCACTGATTCGCTTGTAAACACAAGGCTCATCTTCATTCTTGATGAAACCAAACTCTTTGATTTTCTCATCAAAATGAAGATTCCAACTTCGAGAGGCCTATTTCAGTCCATAAATGGACTTATTCAGCTTGCATATTTTAGTGGCTTCATCTGGGGATACAAAACCCTCGGGTTGTGTCATATACACTTCCTCAAGGAGGTTTCCATTAAGGAAAGCCGTTTTGACATCCATCTGCCAGATCTCGTAGTCATAATACGCAACAATAACAAGCAATATCCTTATGTACTTTACCATGGCAACAGGGGAAAAGGTCTCATCATAGTCAATACCATGAATTTGCTTGAGACCTTTAGCCACCAGTCACCCTTTGAATGTCTGTACATTCCCATCCATGTCGGTCTTCTTCTTGAAGACCCACTTGCACCCTATGGGTCGTACCCCTTCAGGTGGTTCCACCAAGTTCCAAACTTGATTTGCATACATGGAGTCCATTTCGGATTTCATAGCCTCAAGCCATTTGTCGGAGTCCGGTCCATTCATAGCCTCTTGGTAGGTTGCTGGTTCATCATCATGATCCATAAGCAACACATTACCTATTTGAGACACGAGAAATCCATATCTCTCAGGCTCAAACCTCGGTCTACCAGATCTACGTAGGACTTGTGATCCCTGAGCAGGTTCTCTAGCTACAACATCTTGTAGTCCTGTCTCAGGATCCAATTCCGGTTCATTCACTACATGTGGTTCTTGAACTTCTTCAAGCTCTACCTTTTCAGTCTTTCTTGATAAGAACTCTTTCTCCAAGAAGACATCTGTCCTTGCGACAAACACTTTGCCCTCAGACGGTAGGTAAAAGTAATACCCTTTCGTTTCCTTAGGATATCCCACCAGATAACATTTATCCGATTTGGGTTCCAGCTTGTCAGGCATTTGACGTCTCACGTATGCCTCACAGCCCCAAATTTTAATGAACGACATACTAGGACGCTTCCCAGTCCATATCTCATATGGTGTCTTCAGAACCGTTTTCGTTGGAGCGCGATTCAATGTCATTGCAGCAGTCTCTAAAGCAAAACCCCAAAAGGAAACATGCAAGTCTGCATGACTCATCATCGAACGTACCATGTCTAACAGAGTACGATTTCTCCTCTCAGACACACCATTATGTTGTGGTGTTCTAGGTGGAGTGAGCTGTGATACAATACCACACTCTTTCAGATGATCACGGAACTCATGACTCAGGTATTCGCCACCTCGATCAGATCGGAGTGCTTTAACCCTTTTACACCAACTGGTTTTCTACTTCATTCTTGAACTCTTTGAACTTTTCAAAGGTCTCGGATTTGCACTTCAGAAGATACACATATCCGTATCTACTGAAATCATCAGTAAATGTAACAAAGTAGAAATACCCAACTCTAGCCATGGAACTCATGGGTCCGCATACATCACTATGTACAACACCCAAGAGATCCTCAGCCCTCTCACTATAACCATTGAAAGGATCTTTAATCATTTTGCCTAACAAACAAGACTCGCATCGCTCAAATGACTCATAATCAAATGAGTCCAAAAGTCCATCTCTATGGAGCTTGGATATGCGCTTCTCGTTGATATGGCCCAAACGACAATGCCAGAGAAACGTAGGGTTCGAGTCATTTGTTCTTAGTCTTTTATTGTTTTCTACATTACAGATCAGATGGTCCAAGTTCAAAACGTAAAGACCATTAAACAATTGGGCTACAGCATAACAAACATCATTCTTAAATATAGAACAACAATTGTTCTTAATTATAAAAGAAAATCCAATCATGTCCAAACATGAAATAGATATAATGTTTGTAGTTATCGCCGGAACAAAATAACAGTTATCAAGTTCTATTACAAGCCCACTGGGCAAAGAAAGACGGTAAACTCCTATGGCTACAGCAGCAACTCTTGCTCCATTGCCGACGCGGAGGTCCACCTCCCCTTTACTCAGCAATCTTCTCCTTCCCAGTTCCTGCACATTTGTACAAATGTGAGAACCACATCCGGTATCCAATACCCAAGATGAAGGAGCAGAAAGGTTTATCTCTATAACGTAAACATTAGAAGCGGAAGTCATACCTCCCTTCAATTTCTGCAGACCCTCAATATACGAAGGACAGTTCCTCCGCCAATGACCAGCCTTGCCACAGTGGTGGCATTTCCCTTCCTTCACCGTGCTCTTCTTTTTCATCAGTGCAGAAGACTTGGGCTCAAGATATGACTTAGGTCCTACCTTTGTCTTCTTAGAGCCCTTGACTTTGCCCTTGCCCTTATGCACCATCAGTATGGGGCTGGCAGGCTTGGCCTTCTTCATATTGATTTCGGCAGTTCTTAACATGCCTAGGAGTTCGGGCAGTGTCTTGTCTATCTCATTCATGTTGTAGTTCAAGACGAACTGCTCATAACTGTCCGGCAATGATTGCAGGATCAGATCCGTAGCCAACTCTTGACCAAGAGGAAAACCCAGCCTTTCAAGGTTCTCTATATACCCAATCATCTTGAGTACGTGAGTCCCTACTAAGTCTCGAACTCCCATCTTGCACTGAAACAACGCTTTTGTGATGTCGAACCTATCTTGACGAGCCTGCCCTTGAAACATTTTCTTGAGATGCTCGTCAATCTCCTTGCACCCCATGCTCTCATGTTGCTTCTGAAGCTCAGAGTTCATAGTGGCAAGCATAAGGCACTCGACATCTAAAGCATCGTCAGTATACTTCTTATAAGTATCTTTCTCAGCACGGGAAGAATTCCCGGTCGGCACCTCGGGGGCTTCTTCTTCTAAGACATAGAGCTTTCGCTCTTGCCTGAGAACAATTCTCAGGTTCCTGTACCAGTCCATGTAATTTGTCCCACTGGGCTTATCCTTCTCAAGGATGGCTCTCAGAGACAACGTGGAGTGTGAAACACTTGTCATGGAATTCTACAAGAATTTATGCAGAATAAAATCAGTACCTAAATTTCAAAAAAAATTATTTTAATTTGGACTTCAATTAAAAAACTCACACTATTTTGTTCGAAATGATAGCCCTCACTAACAATTCGGAGAGTTCATGCGAGCTACTCTCACGATGCGGTTATTTAGGTAGGCAACGCTTGCCAATTGCATCCTCATGCAATTCTTGTATGGTTGGTGAATAACTCCTTACTCGCATCCATCATATGGTGCATGCCAACCCTATGCCTCTAGGAACTCAACCTTTGAGGTCACCTAGTTAAGCTGGACCCGATGTCGACAGTGGGATATCACAATTATCCGCTCGCACCCTTACCAAGATAGATTAATGCACCTTGCTACGGCAAGCCCACACTTCATTGATCGAGGCAGGAAGAGTGTCATCCATCGGAAGGCATCCGAACACTTAATATTTGATGAAGGGATTTTAAATATAGGTTAATAATTAACCATGATCAACATTTGATCAATGTGCACATCCAAAGAAAAGCAATTCTGCTAAAACCACATGCATCCCTTATGTGCACATCCTGACACCATAAACATTTGATAGAAGGAAGGGCTAAATCTGAACATCCGGAAATTTCCAAATCCTCAGATTTACATGCATTGGACAAAGGCGAAGACAACTCAACTTAAAGCAGTAGACAAGCTCATCTCTCTATGTTGGATTCAAAATCCAAAACATACTCGAGGGATGGTTACTGCTAAGGAGACAACAATTTCTAACACTTAGAAATTCCACCGAAATTCCAGTCGTTCTTGGCGAGGTGCCAAGACTAAATCTAGACATTTAGAACACTTCTAAATCCCTAGGTTTACACGCACTGGAATAACACAACTTCCAAAACAACAGTCATGGTCGTAACCTGGCTCTGATACCACTGTTGGGTTTCTCTATGAGGATGGCACAACGCTTGTGCATGCAGCGGAAGAATAAGACAATAAGAAAACCCAAAAGAAATGGATCGGGCCATGAACGTTGAAACAAGAATTTAGCAAAACAAGCCAAAAATTACCTCGGTGGCGTTGAGTCACAACTCAACGGAGGTGCTCCAAATTTCTTCTTCGTGCTAGCGGCGAGTTCTACGTGGAATAATGTCCACGTTTCTGCAGAAGTCCACACGAGCGGGAGAACGCTGATCTATCCGTCACACGGATTATCGGGAAGAAGAAGACCGCACCTCGGCTATTGCACAGACTGCTAGGTCCGCGCCAGGAAGAGCAGCACCAGCGACAGTCGCCGGAGAAGAGGAGGTCAGCGGGGCGAATACGGCGGCGGCGGAACCCTTCCGTCAGCGGCGGGATTCGGGATCGGCGAAACGATCGCGGAACTCCTCCGTCGGGTTCGGTTCGCACAGGAGAAAATCGCACAGCAACCCGAAAACCCTAAGTGTTGTATTTATACTAAAGGTATAAATAAACCTAGGCTTATCGCTATCCGCAGACTACCCGAGAATAGGGTTCAGAATCGGCGAGTATAAATCGGTGAGAATCGGCGAGAATCGTCGAGAATCACTGAGCAGGTTCGGCGAGAATCAGTCGACGTGTATCACCCAGGATCGGCGAGAATCAGAGTACAATACTCGACGATTCTCGCTGATCGTCGAGCCGCACTCGACGAAACACGACGATACACGTCGATCGTCGAGCCGCGGTCGACAATACATGTCGAAGTCGTCGATCGTCGAGAATCAGCATATTGATTCTCGACGATTCTCGTCGATCGGCGAGAATCAGAGAGACGATTCTCGCCGATCGGCGGGAATCAGAAGACGATTCTCAACGAATGTTATCGACCCTCGGACGACAATCCTAACCAGCCCTTAGAGGCAACATTTGCCCAACCCGATGACTCTTTAAGGCAACACTTTGCCCACAACCCCATTCAGGTCGGTGATTGACAACCTTTACCAACACAGTCAATTAACCAACTTCTCCACATCTCTTATGTGCGACCCTGCAGGCTCATATCGCGTTTACAGTGAGATTACATGCTTGATCACTTCCAGATCACAATGGTAACTCCAACAAGATACACTTTAACTTGTATACATAAGACTTTAGCACTAGAGATTTGGCCCAAAGTTTTGATCTTCATATGTGCACATTTATATATCGTGACATTGATTATTCAAAATATTTCTAACGTGTTAAGATGCAATATCACAAGTTATAACATATAAGCCTAGTATTTATTCATAAGTGCTCCTTCTAGGGATGTGTGAATAGTGTGAAGTCATTCCCCTATCTAAATCGTCACACATACCTAGAGGCATAGTTAACATACACTAACATGTTGAGTAACACTCAGTGGCCAAGCACCTATATATTCAACACACCATGACCAGGGACAATCTTCACACAGATTAGCACTTCTTAACTCAAACATTGTATGTACTTGTTATAGCTTAAGTCCAGGTCATGTGTGTCTGTAAAACATGATCAATCCATAGTTTTTTAGTTTTTATAGCTAAATTTTATTTTATTTTTGTTTTTTTAATAATCACACACGAAAAACAAAAAAAATTGACATAACACAAAATAGAGATGAAAAGAAGCACAAAGAAATATAAACTGCATGATAGACTATTTTGCGTGTGGAATAGTCATGAGGTATGAAACATCGCTTGTGCTATAAAGGAATAGTCATGAGAATACTCACAGCACACTTGACCCAAATACCATATCATCACCCTGTCCCCGTACTAAGTGAAGGATGGGCATGAGGAGTTGCACATGTGTCGTATGGTGGGGTGTTAATGTAACACCCCCTATCCGTCGCATAGCATATAACAGTAGGTCTGGTCGGGGCCCGACGCCATGTACCACAGACAGACCGGGTGGTTACTCAATGGAAACCATCCAACCAATCCAACGTCCTACACAGAGCATTCTAGCGGAAGCAGTTTTATAAGTTGCAATTAAAGAACCCAGCACCAAGTATGAATGTCCACTAAACACCAAATAGGAATGTAGTATATACACAAGTACAGGTCTTAAGGCCTTACAAAATGGTTTACTTAATATTACATGTTTTCCATACCACGGCACGCAGGCCAGTCATACATGAATAAAAGCAAGTAAACACTCCAATTCAGCCTTCGAGGGCCGGCTTCGCAATTTGGGCTTTAGCCCGCTATTGACCGCTTGGTCCAGCAGCACCTGCAAGCAACAAAACCACCGCACTGTGGCAAACAAAGGGCAACGGTCAGCAATGCTGACCAAATTATAACGATCCCACCCTTAATTCAGGGCGGCGATGCTCCTTCCCTGCACTTATTAGCATAACCAAGCAGTATATAAATATACATTGCATCACAGGCGTTGGCATGCACGGCCACACGCGCAGTGCTCTCAGGGCACATTCTCGGTGATCTGGTCTATGTCACGTCAATTTAAGCCATATACATTCCGATCTCACCACCACCACTTTGACGGCCACACTATGAGCATTTTGTCTTCTTGGCATGGGTCACGTCAGTTTAAGCCACAGACCGCCGAAGACCCTCATCTATGCCAACAGCAAGTTCCACGTACCCTTAGGTCTCTTTAACCGAACGACATAGAACAGGTACGGTTCCATCTAACCCGTGCTCACATCGCAACGACAATTCAAACCATATGCTCGGGTCAAACTTCTCCCGAGTCCCGTTTTCGTCACACATTTCACATAACCCGGTTATGTTCAAGTTGGCTCTCAGGCCTCCAAGTTGGCAAGATCACGCATCCGCCCAGTTTTCCGGGTGCACCTTAGAGTTAATCCCAAAGATTCCCTGTTGCAATCTACCACGTAGAAAACCCGAAAAACAAACAATCGCACGGAGTCTTCTCCGGCATTTATGCAATGCAACATCACCGATCCAGACCAACTTATCCGGGTAGGCTTCACACATCATGCCTATGTCCGTCCTCGTTTATGGACTCTAACAACGGGGTCTATTCATGTCTACCCGAAGGAACGCCTCAAACTCACCACAAACTCGCGAGAGAGGGCTTCCTATGCAAAAGAAGGAGAGATTCACATGCTCAAGAAGAGAATCGTTACCCTAGCGTTCTTCCTCTGTGCCATGGAAATGTAAGCGGATGAAAAGCACCGCACTCTCTTTGCCTCTATAGATCCGAAGTCGGCTCGCGATTTGGAGCTTCGAAGCTCCTCCAATGGCCGGATCTAAGCTTCTTCTTCCTCCTTTGCTCTCCTCTCTCTCTTGACTTTGAAAGAGAACCACTGAAAAGAAATGAGGGTTTCAAGGGTCCAATCCCAGGTATATCCCATCAGAAACAACCCCCAGCCGTTGGATCCCAAATTAAAGAAACGAACGGCCTTGATTCGGGCCTGAAATGCTAAAACTGGGCCGAACACGGCCTGCGACATGCCCGTGTCCAGGGTCGTGTCCCCCATTCGTCGTCAAAATCGACGCGCCTGGAACAACACATGGGCATCCGACACGCTCGTGTTCGACCTGACACGCTCGTGTTCCAACTGACACGGTCGTGTGGTCGGCCGTGTGCCTCCATCGACACAGCCCCGAAAACAACCCGAGACTCACACGGGTATTGGACATGCCCGTGTCCTAGACCGTGTCTAACCCGAACATGCCTGGGCTCCAGACCGTGTTCACGGTCTTGACACTTTGTCGAGCGAAGTTCGTCGACCACACGACACGGCCTTGGACACACCCGTGTCCTATGCCGTGTGCCTTATCTCGACACATTGTCAAGCGAAATTCATCGACTCCCCAGGACGATCGTCGACACGGGCTCGACACGCCATGAGACACGCCCGTGTCTCAGGCCGTATTCCCTGCTCGACGATCGTCGACTCCAAATTCGTAGAACTCTCGACCAAATCGTCGACTCCAGCCTGACACGCCCTGGGACACGCCCGTGTCCCTGGCCGTTTGCCTCCTGCCAGATTCCAAATCTGGCCAAAAACGCCTCCCGTCGCTCTTTTGAGTATCAGGGCGTTACAACTCTCCCCCTCTTAAAAACAATTTCATCCACAAAATTATATAATGGAAAGACATGCAAAAAATAAAATTGTACCTGAGCGGAACAACTCCGGATACTCGTCAAGCATAGTCTACACTCGTTCCCAAGAGAACTCCTCTCGACCGCAATTGTCCCATCGGACCTTGACCATCCTGATCTCATTATTACGTAGCCGCTTGACCTCCGAGTCCTAAATCCGCACGGGCTTGACTTTCGTCATCAACCTACTATCAATCGGCACTTGATCGACCGCGATCACTTGCGTAGGCTCTTGCACCGCCTTCCGTAGCACCGAAATATGGAATACATCATGTAAACCACTAAGCTCCACTGAAAGCTTCAACCGATAGGCTGCTTCACCAACCCGCTCCAGAACCTCAAACAGCCCAAGGTATCTCGGGCTTAGACATTTTCAATCACCGCACCTGCGAGACACCCTTGAACGGCTTGATCTTTAAATGCACCCAGTCGCCCACAGCGAACTCCACGTTCCTGCGCTTGACATTATAGTACTTTGCTTGCCAGTCCCGAGCGATAAGCAACCTCTCCCGAATGGTTCGCACCAACGAAGTAGCATCCTCTACTTCTAAATGCTTATACAACTTTGACTCACCCGTTTCTAGCCAAGATAGTGACGTGCGACATCTTCTACCATATAGGGCCTCGAAGGGCGCCATTTGAATACCCGCTTGGTAGTTATTGTTGTACGCAAACTCCACCAAATAAAGATGGTCTTCCCATTGCTTTCCAAAGTCCAAGACACACATGCGAAGCATGTCTTCCATAGTTCTATTGACCCTCTCGGTCTGCCCATCCGTTTGTGTATGGAAGACTGTGCTGAATTTTAGCTTTGTTTCCAACATTTGCTGCACTAGCCTCCAATCATTGGACGTGAACCGCCCATCTTGGTCACTCACGATGCTGCGGGGCACACAGTGAAGCCGTACAATATTATCCACATATAGTTTTGCCAACTTCTCCACCGGATCATCCTTCCTATGCGGAATGAAATGCGACACCTTCGTTAGCCGATCTACGACCACCCAGATGGCGTCATTCCCCTTTTGTGACCTTGGCAAACCATGCACAATGTCCATAGAGATGTCGTCGAATTTCCACTTCGGAATAGGCAAGGACTTCAGAAATCCTCCCGGCTTTTGGCACTCCGCCTTCACCAAGGCGCAAGTTTGGCACTTCGCTACGTATAGCGCCACATCCTTCTTCAAACCCGGCCACCAAAATAGTTTCTTAACGTCGCAGTACATCTTTGTGCTCCCCGGGTGAATCGAGTACTTGGTATGGTGCGCCTCGTACAACAAATCCACCCGCAAAATGCCCACGCTTGGGACGCAAAGATGACCGTCTTTCCAAAGCAATCCGTCCTCCACAACGAATTGGGAATTTGACCCATCCAGAGCCTCTACCATGAACTGCTTCATATGGACATCCAAATTCAAAGCCTGCCGAATCCGATCAGCAAGGTCATATTGAACTTCAGTCCAATTCAAGAGTGCTTCAGCACTTGCTTGTTTATCTACACAAACAATCTCCAATTCCTCCAACTCCCGAACCAACCGCTCATCATGTACCGATAGCCAATTGGCTTGAGCTGGGGCCTGACGACTCAATGCATCCGCAACCGCATTACCGTTACCAGGAACGTAGTGGATCTTGAATGTATAGTCCCCCAGGAACTCCATCCATCTACGCTGCCGCATATTCAGATCTTTCTGATCAATCAGATACTTCAGGCTCTTATGATCGGTGTAGATATCAATCTTTACACCGTACAAATAATGCCTCCACAGCTTCAAGGCAAAAATCGCGGCCGCTAACTCCAAGTCATGGATCGGATAATTCCTCTCGTGCACTTTCAGCTGTCTCGAGCCATAAGCTATCACACTTCCGTGTTGGAGTAGCACGCAACCCAAATCGCTGCCCGAAGCATCGCTATAAATCTCATAATCTTCGGTCCCACTCGGCGAACTCAGCACAGGCGCCATGGTCAACCGACATTTCAGCTCATCAAAAGCTCGCGCGCACTCCGGCTTCTAAACGAACATCTGCTCCTTACTCGTCAAAGTAGTGAGTGGTAATGCTATCCGCAAGAAGTTCTCTACGAAGCGCCTATAATAGCCGACCAGCCCTAGAAAGCTCCGGACTTCCGCTACCGTAGAAAGCTCAGGCCACTCCCGTATCGCAACAATCTTCGCCGGATCCACTGCAATACCTTCCCCACTCACTATATGACCGAGGAACGCCACTGAGGACAACCAAAACTTGCACTTCGAGAACTTGGCATACACTTGATTCCTCCTTAGCGTCTCCAAAACCAAACGCAGTTGCTTGAAGTGATCTTCCTCACTCTGCGAGTACACCAAAATATCGTCGATGAAGACGATCACAAAATGGTCCAAGTACTCCCTAAAGGTCCTGTTCATCAAATCCATGAACACTGGCGACGCATTAGTCAGTCCAAACGGCATGACCGTAAACTCGTAATGCCCGTATCTCGTACTGAACGTTGTCTTCGGGATATCACTCTCCCTTATTCGCAGCTGATAGTACACGGACTTGAGATCCAACTTTGAGTACACCGTCGACCCGATCAACTGATCAAAAAGATCATCGATCCGAGGGATCGGGTACTTGTTCTTTTCCGTCAACTTGTTGAGCTCCCGATAATCAATACATAGCCTCAAGCTTCCGTCCTTCTTCTTAACAAAGAGGACCGGTGTGCTCCAAGGCGAAGAACTTGGGCGCACAAACCCTTGATCCAACAACTCTTGCAGTTGAACCTTCAGCTCCGCCATTTCCTTAGGCGCTAGCCGATATGGAGAGCGTGACACAGGCTTTGCACCTGGTACGAGCTCTATCGTAAAATCTATCTCTCGCTGCGGCGGGGCTCCAGGAAGATATCTAGGGAACACATCAGGGTACTCTGATACCACTGAAATACTATCAAACGCAGGCCTTGGCTTTGCAACCTCCACTAGTGTAAAGAATAGCTCTACACTGGCACGAACCGCCTTCACCACCTGAAGAGCAGAGATCAACGTCTTGCTCGACCCCTTTAAGCCCGTTAAAGTCGTCTCACGACTTGCACCCAGCTTAACTTCCTTGCTACTGCATTCAATAAAGGCTTGCTGCTCCGAGAGCCATTCCATTCCAAATATAACGTCGAACTCCACCAATGGAAGTAACGACGCCTGCAGATCGAACTCCTGATTCCCAATACGAATCTTAACACCGCAGATTCTATCCGCGCGCATCGAACACCCATTGGGCAACAACACATCCAACTTATCCTTCGCCATCAAAGATGGTACTCCGATGTGTAATATAAATGCTTCGGACAAGAAGGAGTGTGAAGCTCCTGTATCGAAGAGTGCTCTCACCAGATTTTCACAAATCAAAACAAATTCTAAACAAGCAGTGGTAAGGTAACATGTGCATAACAAGTATTTAAAGGAATTAACTTGTTATAAATTAAACCGTACCTGTCACCACATCCGCCTGTTTGATGGCCTCCTGTTGGCCAAGATTATACACAATGGAGGAGGGACATCTTGCATGTGGACATCTTGAGGAGGAGTAGAAATGGGAGGAGATGTCAGGAGATTGAAGGATGGTATGGTGGATAAGTGAGGGGGAAGAGGAGATGAAGGTGGTGTTGGAGTTGCTAGATCATTGGGGGATAAGGGTGATTAAGGTGGAGTGGGTTGATGGTAGTCCCGAATAGGAGATGAGGGGATGTTGGTAAGATCTAGGGGTGGAGAGGTGGCAGAAGATGGAACTGTAGTGGAAATATAAACAGAGGGTGTTGGTTGTTGATGTGGTGGAAGTTGTTGTTGGAGTTGTTATGGTTGTTGAGTTGCTGGAAGAGATGGAGATGTGGATATGATCTCTTCAATAGGGTGGGGAGTGGCACTTATAGCCCAGGTGCTTTCAGAAGGTGGAGTGTGAGAGGTTGAAGCCTTAGATGGCTTGGTAATGGTCCTCTCCCACCTGCCAAATAAGGTGCATGTGAGCCTCTTCATGGAATTAATGAATATGGTCTGTGAGACCAGAGATTCAACAGCCTTTTCTCTTAAGAAGATCCCTAGGATCCTTCCAAAACACACTTCCTTTTTATTACACGTTTTCTTAATAAGATCAAAAATGATCTGTGCCCAATCAACTTTATTTTTATTGACCATTGCATACATGACCAGGAATTGATGCCTGGTGATGTAGTCATGAGCAGTGTGCTTGCCCAACAAGACCTTTCCCACTATATCTGCCAGAAATTTGTATTTGGCAGATAAGTGTTTCTTTATCAACTTATTAGTGTTATCTCCAACATAACCCATCAGACTTAACATCATGTCATATTCTTCTGAATCAATGTCTAATTGTTCTTCTCCATTAACCAATCCATAAATTTCAGTAAGTACGGCGGGAGATAAAGGCACAGAATTACCCGCAATTGTTCCTGTCATGGTGTTCTCCTCTGATGTAGATGACGTGTAAAATCATTCTCTAATTTCAGTTGCAGATAGTTGATTCTATTAGTCATCAGATTTTTCAATTGTTGTTCTTCCATAAGTTCCAGAATATGTAGAAAAATAGGATCTGATTGTTAAAAGGAATCGAAGTCAACGCCAAATCCGGTGTCAAACTTCATTATGGCTAGGGCTCCTGCTAGAATCGCCATGAAATCACCTGCAAAAGAGAGAAGCGGCGATCAAGTGCAAAGGGAACAGAAAATGCGGGACGGAGGTCGAAGAATACCTAGTTATAAGGTTTTCTAGAATATGAATCGACAAACTACGTTCCACGAAAAATGAGAAATTCTTCGACCTGAGATCGATGAAATAATTGATAGTGAAATAATTTGTCGAGCTCAACTGGAAGAGTTGAAGACATTTCGTCGAGCTCCGTTCGACAAAAGTTTTCCTGAAGTAGATTTCGTCGAGCCCCGGCCGACGAAAATAACTTCACTCACAGAGAGTTTGTCGGCCTTCGTTTAACGAATATCTCTCGAACTTTCCCTAGTTCGTCGAGCTCCGTTCGACGAACTCTAGAAAATTCGTCGAGTGCAGACAGAAACTAAACCAAATCTTCTCCATTAATCATTCCAAGCTGATTTATAAGGAATGTGTGATTTCTCTCATCTAGAGGTTTGGTGAATATATCAGCTCTTTGTAAATCAATGTAGATATAGACAAGATTAATTTTGTTTTTGTCCACACACTCTCTAATGAAATGATGTTTAATGCCTATATGCTTAGTCCTACTGTGATGGACTGGATTTTGTGTTATTGCTAGAGCACTTGTGTTATCACAAAAAAGAGTTGAATTATTTAAGTTGAGACCATAGTCTAGTAATTGATTTTGAATCCACAGCATCTGGGAACAACAGCTGCCAACTGCAATATACTCAGCCTCAGCAGTTGAGGTAAACACAGATGACTATTTCTTACAAAACTAGGATACCAACCTCATACCAACGAACTGACAAGTCCCTGAGGTACTTTTCCTATCAACCCTGCATCCAGCAAAGTCAGCATCTAAAAATGCAGTTAAATCAAACTCTGACTCAGCTGGATATCATAGGCCTAGACTAGGACAACTCTTTATATATCTCAAAATCCTTTTTAAGAAAATTAGATGAGATTCTTTTGGGTTCACTTGGAACCTAGCACAAAGGCATATGTCAAACATAATATCAGACCTGCTTGCTGTAAGATATAGTAGGTACCCAACAATTCCCTTATATAATTTCTGATCCACAGGTTTCCCATGTGCATTAGAGTCAATCACAGCATTAGTAGCCATAGGTGTTTTCTTTGCTGAAGCATCAGCCATCCCAAACTTCTTTATAAGCTCTTTAGCATACTTAGCTTGAGATATGAAGATGTCATCACGCAACTGCTTCACATGGAGACCAAGGAAGTCGGAGAGCTCACCCATACTACTCATTTCAAATTTTGAATGCATGAGGTCAGAGAACCTCTTACATAATTTGGAATCAGTAGACCCAAATATAATGTCATCCACATATATTTGTGCTAACATTATTTGATCCTTATGATGTCTAGTGAAACGTGTTCTATCTACAATGCCTCTAATGAATTTATCCTCTATCAAAAAGCTAGCTAGGGTCTCATACCAAGCTCTTGGAACTTCTTGAGACCATAAAGAGCTTTATGCAATTTGAAAACATGATAAGGGTGAGTTGGAGAGAAAAAACCTTAAGGTTGTTCAACATAAACCTCTTCTTTAAGTACTCCATTGAGGAATGCACTTTTCACATCCATCTGATATACTTTGAATCTCTTGTATGCTGCATACGCTAGAAAATTTCTGATGGCCTCCAACCTTCCAACTGGTGCAAATGTTTGGTCATAGTTAATCCCTTCCTCTTGCCTATAATCTTGAGCAATAATCCTAGCCTTGTTCCTCACAATCACTCCTTGGGCATCCAGTTTGTTTCTATATACCCATTTGGTTCCAATGACTGGATAGTCTTGGGGTCTTGGAACCAAATCCGAAACTCTACATCTCTCGAATTGATTTAATTCCTCCTGCATTACAATGATCCAGTGGGGATCTTGCTTAGCATCATGGATGGATAGAGGTTTAGCCTGAGAGAGAAAACAAGCATGCATCACATCTTGATTGAGTTGATGCCTTGTCTGTACAAATACTGATATGTCTCCAATCACTTGAGATCTGGGGTGATCCCTAAGTGTGACTAAATCAGTGAGTGGAGTTGGTTGTGCAACAACATCTTGGATTAATTCCTCTTGTGGAATTGTGTTTGTTGTTGGAGGAAGTTCAGTTCCTTCAATGCTTTCATCTTCACTCTCTTCATTAACTCGTGGAGAGGGATGTGTTGGAACCTTTTGGGTAAGGTTTAGTTCATCCAATCTCTCACACAAGTGAGGTACCTACAAAGGGCTATTGGTAGAAATCTCTTTCTCCTTGCAAGACATGTTAGTTTCATCAAAAGAAACATGAATGGACTCTTCAATTTTTAATGATGATTTATTAAACACCCTATAGGCTTTGCTTACTTGGGAATATCCTAAAAAAATTCCCTCTTCAGCCGTAGCCTCAAACTTTCTAATATATCTTTTGTTGTTATTGTGAATATAACATATACAGCCAAATACTTTATAATAGGTTATTTTAGGTTTCTTCCCTTTAAGTAATTCATAAGGAGTCCTATTATTCAGTTTATGTATCAGGGTTCTATTCAGGACATAATTTGCAGTGTCTACAGCCTCTGCCCAAAAGTTTAGTGGCATGTAAGCATGTTCAAGCAATGTACCTGCAGCTTCAATGAGTGTCCTATTTTTCCTTTCAGCTACCCCATTTTGTTGGAGAGTTCTAGGAGCTGAGAAACAATGTCTGATACCTTCCTTCTCACAGAACTCATGTATAAGAAGAGACTCAAACTCTGTGCCATGATCACTTCTGATCAATGCAACATGAGTAGAGAACTCAATCTGTATGGTCCTGAGATAATCTGTAAGAACCTTGAAGGTATCTGACTTAGATCTCAGAAAGAATACCCAAGTGAACCTAGAGAAGTCATCCACAATAACAAAGGTGTAGGATTTCCCTCCTAGGCTTTGTATAGCAATGGGTCCAAAGAGATCCATATGTAGCAAATACAAAATCCTAGGTGAATCACTTTTATTTACAGATTTAATACTAGATTTAGTTTGCTTGCCTAGTTGACAAGCCCTGCAGAGACCTTCCTTCTTGTAGGAACTAGAAGGTAGACCTCTAATAAGGTTGTCTTTAGATAGCCTAACAATGTTTTTCATATTAACATGACCTAGTCTTTTATGTCATAAGTCATTCTGGTTACTAATTATATTAAGTAAACAGATGTTCGAATTGGCAGATAAAAATTCAACTAAATATATATTGCCTTGTTTATTGCAAATTAAAACTGTTTGGTTTTCTTTATTAGAGATAATACATGATGATGAACTAAGATATATCTGATAACCTTCATCACATAATTGACTTATGTAGATGAGGTTATGCTTCAGTCCTTTGACATATATCACTTTCTTGAATGTGACAGCTCCAATCTTCACTTCTCCAAAACCTTCTGACTGGCCACATTCAGAATCACCAAAGATGACCTTTGGCCCTAGCTTGTACTTATAGTTGGATAGAATGTCCTTACTGCCTGTCATATGTTTGGAGCAACCATTGTCCAAGTACCAGGTATGATTCACACTTGGACAGCTCTTCAACTGTAATGAAAAATAGTTAAATATTCTTGACCCAGGTTACCTTGGGTCCTTTGTTTTCCTGGTATGAAAAGCTGGAAATAATAGAATATTCTGGTTGGGATTTGTATCCTAGAGGGTGATATCTCCTAGGTGGTATGACCCAATCAACTTGTGGATTAAAAGCTTTCATAGAATTATTTAAGTTTTTGTTATAATTAAAGTTTTTGTTAAGTCTTTCTGGGTTCGACGAATTTTTATGAGTTCGTTGACCAGAGTTCGACAAATTGGGTTGAGATCGTCGACCTCTGCCCAGAGAATGAACATATCCATTTTCTATGCCCCATGTTCGTCGACCTCTGCTCGACGAACCATACAGAGTTTGTTGATCTCAGTTAGATGAATAATTATAACTGTAGTTTGCGTTTAGAGTTCGTCGATCTGAGTTCGATGAACTGGATAAAGTTCGTCGATCTACATTCGACGAATTCTGCTAAACCTTGTTTTTACTTAAGCTTTTCTGATTTTTGTTTTTCTGACCTATTGATTTAGGAACATTTTCTGTTGTTGGTTTATTGTTTACTTTTTCTTTCCCTTTAGTAGAGACAAATTTGATGGGGGTAGTTAAAATATTTTTCCTGAGGATGGGGGGTAAACTTGATGAAGCACCCAAGCCTAGCTTGCCATTAAGTCTGACATTAACAGTGCTTGTGATGTCCATCAGCTTGAGGCTTCTTCCATTGAGAGTTTCCTCAAGTTGTTTAGCCTCACAAAGCTCAGTTTTTAGCAGTGTTATTTGTTCATTAGCTAAACACAACTCATCCTTTAACCTATTATTTTCAGAGTTTATATTTTCTAAATTTACTAGTTTCTCCCTAAGAGTTTTAATCTCTTTTTCTGAGTTAATTAGGTCTATACACATTATTTTAAATTCAACTTTAAAAGAATCTGAATTGTAATCAAAGGAAGACAATACCTTTTCAGCTTCAGAATCTGAAGCTTCTTCATTGACTGAGTCCTCCTCTTCTAAATGGCTCCTGGAAGCATCAATTGCCATGAGGCAAACATCTTTTTCCCTTGCTTCTTCCTCATCTTCACTGGAGCTGGAAGATGTAGATTATTCTTCAGTCTCACTCCAGGTTTCAACCACAAAACCTTTCTCCTTCTTCTTGTATTTACTGGAAGAAGGTATGTTGTTGTTGTGATGTCTCCTGGTATCCTTTTCTCTTCTCTTTTCTTTCTTCTGATTCTCTAGACACTCAGAGATGAAGTGCCCAGGCTTCCTACATCCAAAATATACAACTTCTTTGGTTGGTGTCTTATCATATCTAGGCTTATCATCTTGCCTTGATGACTTCCTCCTGAAATCCTTTCTTGCCATCTTATAGAATCCTTTGGCAAAGAGACTCATGAGTTCTTCATTTGTTGAAGGAGTCTCTGTCTCATCAGTAGCTTTGAAAGCAATGCTATGCTCTTTTCTTGCTGGAGGGGGTGTTCTTTGCTCAACTGCCTCCCTGGATTTAATCAGCTGTTCATAGGACTTTAGTTTTCCTAATAGAGATTCAGTGGATATCTCATTTAGGCTTCTGGCCTCCTTGATGGGCTAGATCCTTGAATCCCATGAACTTGGGAAGCACATGAGGATCTTCTCATTTACTTCAGTCAAGGTGATTTCTTTATCTAAGGTCCTTAGCTCACTGATGATGGAGCTAAGCCTGTTGTACATCACTTCAACTATTTCTGCTTCATCCTTTTTGAAGTTTTCATATTGTGTGATGAGGTTTGATCTTCTATCTTTCCTCTCATCTGCTGAGCCAGCAACCATTTGGTTGAGTGAATCCCAGATTGCTTTGCAGAGGTACACTCAGCCACCTTTTGAAAGATGTCATCTGACATAGTCTGAGCCAATATGTTCATTACCTTGGCATCAGCAATCTTTGCTTTCTTCTGGGCCTCAGTGCACTCAGGTGGTGGAACTGAATTTATGCTTGTAGATGTTGCAGAAGTTGAAGCTTGAGGGGGACCTATCAAAATGGAGTTGTATATATCCTCATCAATAAAATTCATGTATAATTTAATTCTTGCCTTCTAGATGGAAAACCTATTTAGGTTGCAAACTGGAGGTCTGGTGCTTGCATAATCCTTATTCTGTGTCATAGCTGTGTATATAAATCTAAATGGAAATAAAAAAGAAAATTTAGATATAACAAAGGATATTTGGTTCAAGGGTTAGCTTGTACAACCAAAGGAACCTGTTCTGATACCAATTGAAAGTGAGCTATTAGATCAGGAATACTCTAGAGGGGGGAGGTGAATAGAGTATTTAAAGCTTATAAAATTTTCTGGCTATTACAGACAAGTCCTAGTATTGTAAGAAATAGATTAAAAGATAAAACACAGCAATAAAAAACTAACAATCACAACCACAGCAAGAAACAAAAGAAAGGGCAACTAAACGACACAAGAAATTTATAGTGGTTTCCCAACCTGGGTACATCCACTCTTTTACCATCCTGGTAGGAATCCACTCAGATTTTTGATCAGGTGCCTAACACCAATGAGCTTTTGATCAGATGCTCAAAAACCATATCTCAAGTCTTTTAGTCAGGTGAATTGTAACAAAGATTCACTTTTGAAGGGAGATGACAACCCTTTATACAGAGAGGGGTGAGAGGTGATGGTGTCTTCTCTGTCAACAATCAGAGAGAAGACAAGTGGATATGATATTGGCAAGTAGCTCCCCCTGAGATGTAGAATTGTTCAGGGAACTCCGGAGCTTTGTTGCAGGGTGATAGGCCTTTAGTCTTTAAGCCTTTATCAGAGAAATCTGCAAGAACTTCTTGACAGATGGAGTAGTTGTTGTCCTTTGAAGTTTCTTGGAGTGATGAAGAAAGAAGACTCTTGATTTAGATTGATTGTTCTTCTTCTTCAATAGCTGATTTGCCTCTGGCCTAGGGCTTCTTTTTTGTATCAGAAAGCTGTGAAAGAATGATGGAGCACAGAAACTCTTGAAGACAGACTGACTGTAATTCTCTATGTGTCTGTGTGTCTCTGTGTATACTGTGTTCTTGTGTTTGTTGTCTATCTTGTGTTCTGTATATCCCTGTGTCAGGAAGAAGAGAGAGAATCTCTTTTATATTTCCTGTCAAAAATGGTCTTCTGAAATTTGAATTCTTCTGTAATCAATGTTGACGGCCTAGAGAATGAAGTACATTGATTTATTTCCCCAACTATCTCTTGGAAAAATGGAAAGCAATAATTCTGATGAAAGTCGTGATCAATGCACCGTCCAACGGTAATATTCAGAGAATATTTTATCATTAATCATTCAGAAATTATTGCCATAGAATGAGGACAGAGGAAAGAAATATTAAGTCTGGAATTGTCGAACAGATGACAGAAATCATCGAGCTGAGTCCACAGTTCGTCTAGCTGAGTTGTTGTGTTCGTCGATCAGATATCTTCTGTTCGTCGAGCTGAGTTCCAAGATCGTCGATCTGATAACCGAACTGTATGCTTCAGAAACTTTGTCTTTTTTGTGTCTGAAGTTCGTCGAGCTGATAACTAGATTCGTCAACTGAAGTTGATTTTGGACTTAAGAATATTCACAGATGCTTCTGAAATGAAAGAGTTGAAGTATCCAGAAATCGTCGACATAAGAATTTGAATTCGTCGAGCTGATAACTTGTTGACAAAACTTCTGGGGAATGTGTCAACATAAATCCTGGGTGTCGACACAATTACTTTTTGTTTCGACATAGCTGTTGTGTTGACAGAAATCTGGAGTGTGTCGACATAAATCCTGTATGTCGACACAGTTGATGTTGGTGTCGACAGATATTCTGTGTGTCGACACAAGTCTTCTATGAGTCAACATATTCTTGCTTCTGGTGTCGACATAGTTGGTGTCGACAGATATTCTGTGTGTCGACACAAGTCTTCTGTGAGTCGACATATTCTTGCTTCTGGAGTGTTGAAGTGTAGTGTCCAAAGTTCATCGACCCGAGCACCAAGTTCGTCGAGCTCGGCTTAGAGAATTTTCTCTGAGATCATCAAGCTGAGCACGACAATCATCGACCTGAGTTCGACGAATGTCGAACTCATTTTACTTGGTCTCTGGAAAATCTCTAAGTCTTTGAGTCTCTGGCAGTCTGATGATGGCTGGTCCATGTGTTGTTGCTACTGAGGACTTAGCCTAGAATCTAGGACACAACTATGACCTTGGCTATACATGTTGGGTCAAATGATCGTAGCTTAGTGACTTAGTGAACCTAGCCCAAATCAAACTAGGGATCCAACAGTCCTATATATTTTATGATCAACAGGCTTTCCTTGTTCATCAATATCAAGAACAATATTTGTAGGCATAGGTGTTTTCATAGCTGAAGCATCTGACATCCCAAATCTTTTAATAAGCTCTTTATCTTATTTAGACTGAGATATGAAAATGTCATCTAATGTTTTCTTCACTTGTAAACCAAGGAATTAGGATAGTTCACACATGCTACTCATTTCAAACTTAGAATGTATTAGATCAAAAAATCTTTTGCATAGTTTGGAATCAGTAGAACCAAAAATGATATCATCAACATATATTTGTACTAGTAAAATTTTAGATTTATGATTTTTGAAAAATAATGTTTTATCAATCATGCCTCTTCTAAATTTATTTTCTAAAAGGAAACTAG
This sequence comes from Platanthera guangdongensis, assembly GCA_039583875.1. Taxonomy (NCBI): domain Eukaryota; kingdom Viridiplantae; phylum Streptophyta; class Magnoliopsida; order Asparagales; family Orchidaceae; genus Platanthera; species Platanthera guangdongensis. Next base: position 32,543,958 of record CM077148.1, on the reverse strand, counting down.
TAAGGGTCTCTAACCAAGCTCTTAGAGCTTGTTTAATACCATAAAGGGCATTGTTAAGTCCAAAGACATAGGAAAAGTGAGTTGGAGAGATAAAATATGGAGGTTGTTCAACATAAACTTCCTCTTTGAGCTCTCCATTTTGAAAAGCACTCTTCACATGCATCTGGTATACTTTGAACTTCTTGAATGCGTAAATGTAAGAACGATCATGATAGCCTCTAATCTTATAACATGATCAAATGTCTGATCATAATCTATGTCTTCCTGCTGTGAGTATCCTTGAGCTACCAATCTAGCTTTATTTCTTACAATAACTCCTTGAGCATCCACCTTATTCCTAAAGACCCACTTGGTTCCAATGACTGGATAGTATTTGGGTGTTGGAACTAAGTCTCAAACTCTATATCTCTCAAACTGATTGAGTTCCTCTTGCATAGCAATGATCCAGTTGGGATCTTGTTATGCATCCTTGATGGATTGAGGTTCAATCTGAGAGATAAAACAAGCATGCATCTGATCTTGATTCAATTGATGCCTTGTTTGCACACCAATTGATATGTCTCCAATCACTTGAGCTATAGAGTGATCTCTAAGTGTGACAAAAACAAAAGGTGGAGTTGGTTCTTCAATTATTGGTCGAGATAATTCCTCTTGTGTAATTACATTAGTTTCAACTTTTTCAACATAAATCTCTGCATCATCTTCATCGCTAACATCATCAACAATCTGTTGAAAAGGATATAATTTATCCTCTTGTGTTAAGATTAATTCATCCAGTTTCTCACACAGATTTGGTACCTGTAAAGAATATATGATAGAAGTGTTCTTCTCCTTATAAAACATGTTAGTTTCATTAAAAGAGACATGTACAGATTCTTCTATCTTAAGGGTAGATTTATAAAAAACCTTATAAGCCTTGCTAACTTGAGAATATCCAAAAAATATTCCTTCTACAGCTTTGGCTTCATATTTCCTTAAGTGTTTCTTATCATTATTGTGTATGTAACATCTACATCCAAAAACTTTAAAGTAACTAACTTTAGGTTTCTTATTTTTAAGTAATTCATAGGGAGTATTATCCTTTAGTTTATGAATCAAACTCCTGTTAAGAACATAGTTTGATGTGCTTACTGTCTCTACCCAAAATGATAGGGGTAAGTGAACATCTGCAGGTAATGTTCCAGCAGATTCAATTAGGGTTCTATTTTTTCTTTCAACTACCCCATTTTGTTGAGGAGTTTTAGGAGCAGAAAAACAATGCATGATACCTTCCTTCTCACAGAATTCTTTCATCAGAAGAGATTCAAACTCAGTGCCACGATCACTTCTGATCAATGCAATCTAAGTAGAGTACTCAAACTTGATGTTCCTAAGAAAGTTTGTATGAACTTTAAAGTTATCTGACTTATTTCTAAGAAAGAACACCCAGGTGAATCTAGAGAAATCATCAATAATCACTAAAGTATAAGACTTTTCACCCAAACTTTGTACTGCAATAGGTCCAAAATGGAACATATGTAGTAAATACAAAATTCTGGGTGAATTACTTTTAGAAATTGATTTAAAGATATTTTTAGTTTGTTTAGCTAATTGACAAGCACTGCGAATTCCTTCCTTCTTGTAAGAACCAGAAGGTAGTCCTCTGACAAGGTTGACCTTAGATAATTTAGCTATAGTTCTAAGGTTTATATGTCCTAACATTTTATGTCATAATTCATTAGTTTTACTAAACCAGTTAAACAGACAAATTTCAGTTTTTCCAGAGTTGAAATTAACTAAGTAAATTTTATCCTGTCTAATCTCAGTTAAAACAACTTTGTTTGAACTAGATGTACTAGAACATAAAAATTTATTAAAAGATATCTGATAACCTTCATCACATAATTGACTTATGGAAATAAGGTTATGCTTGAGACCTTTCACATAAGCTACCTCCCTGCAGGTAACTTCTCCAACTTTGACTTTCCCATAGCCCTTTGTCTGGCCACGGTTGGAGTCTCCAAAAATGACTTTAGGTCCAAGCTTAGCTTTGAAGTCTTTCAGGTTAGCCTTTCTTCCTTTCATATGTTTTCAACATACACTATCCAAATACCACTGTTCCTCTGTGCTAGGATACTTTTTTTCCTGCATAAAACAAATTAGGTGTTTTGACCCAGGTTACCTTGGGTTCTAGTTTCTTGACATAATAGTAATTAGAAATATAAGAACATTCAGGTTGATCCTTATAACCAAGTGTATGATATCTCCTGGGAGGAATAATCCACAGAGTAAAAGGATTTATAAATACTTGTGTCTGATTACACTGTTGAAAAGAATTAAAATTTCTATTTTGAAAAATTGGGTTCAATGAAATATATTGAGTTCGTCGAGCTGAGTTCGACGAATGAAAGTCAATTCGTCGAGCTGAGTTCACAGAAAAATAAAGTTCATTTTTTCTCTTTTCCTTTGGCAGAAATGAAATTTATAGTTGTAGTTAAAATATTTTTCTGTAAAAGATGAGGTTGACTTGATGAAGCTCTCAATCCTAGTTTGTCATTTAGTCTAGCATTAATTGTGCTTGCGATATTCATCAGTTTGATGCTTCTCCCATTAAGAGATTCTTCAAACTGCTTTGCCACAGATAATTTGTTTTCTAATAAAACTACTTATTCCTTAAGAATTTTTAAATCTTCTTTAAGTTCAGTGTTTTCAGAAGACAAATTGTTCAATTCAGTTAATTTGTCTCTAAAAAGTTTTATTTACTTCTCTGATTTTATTAAGTCATTACATAGTAATTTAAAATTTATTTTAAACAGATCTAAAGTAAAATCAAATGTAGAGATTACCTGATCCTCTTCTAATTCAGATTTAGAATCTAAATTGCTGCATGATGCATTTATTGTCATCAGATAGACTTCTTTTGCTTTTGCCTCATCTTCATCTTCACTTGTACTTGATGAAGATTCAGCTTCTGTATCACTCCAAGTTTCAGCTATAAAGCCTCTCTCGTTCTTTTTGTGCTTGCTGGAGGAGGGTTTGTTTGAATACTTCTTGTAGTCTTTCTCCTTCCTCTTATCCTTCTTTTGATTTTCAGGACACTCTAGAAGAATGTGTCTTGTCTTCCTGCAATCATAACAAACTATTTCTTTAGTTGGTATTTTATCATACCTTGGCTTGTCTTGGTTCCTAGAAAATCTTCTTCTGAAGTCTTTTCTAGCTGTCTTGTAGAATATTTTGACCAAAAGACCCATAAGATCTTCATTCTCTGGAAAGACTTCAGCTTCTTCTGTTGCTTGGAAAGCTATGCTCTTCTCCTTCTTTACTAAAGGTGAAGTCATTTATTCAGCTTCCCTAGTTTTGATGCGCTACTCATAATATTTGAGCTTGCCCAACAAAGTCTCAAAAGATATCTCATTAACACTTCTAGCTTCCCTAAGTGGCCATATTCTTGAATCTCATGTGCTAAGGAAATACATGAGAGTCTTATTATTGACCTCTGTCATTGTAATATCTTTTTCTAAAGATTTCAGTTCATTAATAATGCGACTGAGTTTAGTGTGCATCTATGTAACTAACCCACTTTCTCCCTTTTTGAAATTCTCATATTGAGAAATCAAGTAGGATCTTCTGTCCTTTCTCACATCAGCTGATCCAGCAACCATTACTGTCACAACCCGCATTTTCTCCGAAATTAAGAAGTATCAGAGTAGAAGAAAATGCGTGTTGTGATGCCACGTCGGACAGGGGATAACTGCCGACGCTCAGGCAACCACCAACTACTAAGACTATGAAAGTTGAAAAGCTTTAATGATGTAAAAATCAATTATATTATAGAGGCCGTATACCTCGGCTTCGTGGATCAACTAGTCCACCCTTCTAAATTATACTTATACGTAGCAGAAAAATACTTTATTCATTTTTTTTAACATCCTAAGAGAATGCATAAGCGTCCCTAGGGGACACCTAGGACTAAGCAAGACCCTAGATTTAACTTATATGATATATATAGAAAATGACCTTTTACGTGGTTTGAAAGTAGTGATTAAGCTTTTTAGAAAGGAAAACATGCTGTCTATGTTTTTGATATAATAATTATTTTCTTTTGTAGGTTTTAAAGTAACTAGCAACCTAACATAAATCATCCCAGAAGTAAGTTTAATAAACTCCAAAACAGGAAATCTAGCAGTATAAGCAAAGTAGAAAGCATCTAAAAGAGAAACCACCAGTGAGCGCCAACAACTGACACGAACCCACTGGTGAGTAGGCATATCTGTACTACAAGTCTAAAGAAACTACCTCCCAGGAGTGAGGAAAAGAAAACTCAGCAACAGATATAGCACTAGCAAACTCCAGAAGTACCCTAGCCGCACAGTCGGCTATAAACCTGAACCTGAGGCATTCAAAGGAAAGAACGCCTCAACAAAGCAATATAAATATATGAAAATGAAACAGTAGTATAAGGAAGAAGTGAAACAGGTAAGAGCTAAAGTAAACAAGTGACTGAAAAATACTCGCCATGAGTGAGTAAAAAGGGGTGTACCAAGTGCACCGGTGAAGTCAAGCCTCACAAATTTCTGCAAGAAGGATTAGCAAAATAAATGAATCTTAGCATGAAACTAAGCAGAAAGAGTCACCTAATGCTGGAGATGGACAAAATCAGAAATAAGGGCCTAGACTGGTGGCAACGGTCCAACCATGTCTAACAGGCCTAAACATCTCAAGGTGCTGTGGTGGTGGCATCAGTCCAACTCAACCAAACAGCTCACATTGTCTTAATAAGACAGGAAGTAAAGCAAGGGTGGCGGCATCGGTCCGACCCACCTCAAAATCACCTCCTACTCCAGCAATAAGTGACTCGGAGAAAACCCTTACTGGTAGTTCCATAAACCACCAAGAAGTCACCTCAATCCTATTACACTAGAGATACCCACCTAAGAGGCATAGCTGCCTAGCAGCTGACGGGGTTGGTTAACTAAACACGCATCTAACATCACATGAATGTCTTAACCTTGGACCCTACAAATACTACAAATATAAAGGTATTTGACAACTTCTATTACGTATGAAAAATATAGAGAGTTTTCCCTTAACATGATCGATCACTATAGAGCATCTACTTTTTCATCTTTGCTTCAGGTCACTAGCATTATAACAAGGATAATACTTAAATTACATCAAGAAACAAAAGATTAAAACCTACCGGAGTTTTCCTTATAACTACTTACAGGACACTGGTATTACCACAAGAATACAAGAAGATCAAAGCCAAGCAATAACAAGGAGATCTGGATAGCATTACAACCGAAATCCCACTTATATGCCCAACCAACAACAAACTGTTATACAAGCCTTTAAGACAAGATTTAATCAACCCGATCTAGACAAGCATTACCACAAAAATAATAAAAAAAACAGGATTACAGCAATAATTGATAATTGGGGAGACTTAAGGCAGAACAAAGCTTTGGAAGATAATTACAGCCATCAATAGCACCGGGAATGAAATGAGTTAAATTTGCAAGGGGATAAGGCACCACCTGCCTCAGTTCTGGGAGAAAAAAAAGACCAAAATAGGCAATAGGAGGTTTTGCATCGATTGGTATTCATATAATCAAGTCCCACAAACAACTAAATTGTATGAATCAAACGACCAAATAGTATATGGGAAGGAAAAAATATATATATATATTTTTGTTTTGGCAAGTGGATACTTGCCTTGCTTTGCTTTTGAAGGAAAATCGGCCGAACACCTACTCTAAAACCGCCGGCCGCAAGCCACTAATCATGAAATCTGGAAGGAATAACTCTATCAAAGCACGAAACCAAAACAGAACTCGCACACCGATCGGTCGAAAAAAAAGGTGGGGAAAATCCCAAAAATGCTACCTCAGGACGACGATCTCGGCAAGAGGAGCACGAATGCGGCCTCAAACAGGGCTATCGACCACTGCCGCGCGGGGGAAAAGGCCAGTCGGAGAGCCTCCCGCATCCGCCCTTTCTGCCTGCCACTCGATCCGCTGCAGTCGGCCGCCGGGTTGGGGAGGGGGGAAATGAAAACCTAAGCCTAAAGATAAAAAAAACCCTATATACATATATCCTAACTACTTAATCACTAATCTTATAACTAAGTGAAATTTGGTTTTAATTAAGAATTTATACCCATACCTATATAACTATATCCATACACTTATAAATATACGTATATACTATATACCTACACATATACAAACGTAGTTTATTATAAAGCCTTACACGCACGCACGTGTGCATTAATACACCGGCGCGCCCAAAACGCTCGCTATGCCCTAAATGTGTAAACAAGCAGATACGCTCACATAAATGACGGCTCGCTAACTAGCGACCGTCGGAATGACGCGAAAATTAACGCTCTCGGATTCCGAACAAATCCGCACCGTAGCTAAACACTCGGGCTACGAGAACATCGGCGAAGTCGGACATAACCTCCGACGACCACACACTCGGGCTAACATCACCCGAAGCCAAAGCACAAGGATTCCCTAAGAGGCTCAGCCGGGCCTCCAAAACAAACGCCGGCTAGCTGGGGAAAACCATACAATAGGCTATAACCTCTAAGAACACCTAACGAGGTACTCTAACAACGGCACGAGCCGGACATGCGCCAACGTAATGCCAAACGAGGATTTAAATAATTGCCGAAAAATTCGGGGGCGTTACAGTCACTCCCCCTAAAATAAAGTTTCGTCCCGAAACTTTACGTACACTACTTCTACTAAAGAGGAAAGTAACAATATAAAAGTTACTAGGAAGAAAACATACCAAACAAATCAGGAGAACAAGCGAGGGTACGCCTCCCTCATAGCCGACTCTAGCTCCCAAGTCGCACTTTCCAAATCTTGATTCTTCCAAAGAACCTTCACCATCGGGATAGACTTTGATCGCAGCACCCGGTCCTGAGTATCCAAGATGCGGACCGGCACCTCAACATACGAGAGGTTGGGCTCCAACTGGGGCACGACATCCAAGACTTGCCCACTGCTTCGCACACACTTCCGCAGCTGTCTTACATGAAAAACATTATGCACGCCAGGGAAGTTGGCTGGTAGGTCCAACCTATATGCTGCCACACCAATACGCTCCAAAATTCTGAATGGGCCCACATACCTCGGATCCAGCTTATGGTTCTTGCCGAACCTCTTCAGTCCAACCATCGGAGATACCTTTAAGAAGACCAAATCCTCTAGCGAAAATTCCAAATTAGACCTACGCCGGTTGGCGTTTTTCTCATATCTCTCCTGAGCTAACCGAAGCTTTTCCCGAATGAGCTTCACAGCAACCTCCATTTCCTCGAGAGCATCAGGACCTAATAAAGGCCTCTCACCGGCCTCAGTCCAAAACAACGGAGTTCTGCAGCGGCTCCTATATAATGCCTCGAAGGGAGCCATTTGCAAGCTCTCTTGGTAACTGTTATTGTAGGCAAACTCCATGAGCCGCAACGCTCATCCCACGCTCCACAGTGATCTAGAATGTAGCACCTGATCATATCCTCCACAATCCGATTCACACGCTCGGTCTGCCCATTTGTCTGAGGGTGGTAAGCGGTAGAATATCTCAGGTCTGTACCCAAACCCTCCTGCAAACTCTTCCAGAAACGGGAAGTAAATCTGGAGTCTCGGTCGGAAATGATACTCAAGGGAACTCCATGTAATCGGATGACTTCGCTCAAATACAACTCTGCTATCTTCTTCATCGGGTAGTCGATTTTATAAGGTACGAAGTGCGCACACTTCGTCAATCGGTCCACGATCACCCAAACTGAATCAAATCCCCTTGGAGATCTTGGTAAGCCCGTAATGAAGTCCATGGAGATACTTTCCGACTTCCAAGTCGGGATTTCCAAAGGAGTCAACTTTCGACCAGGCCTCCCATGATCGGCCTTCACCCGCTTGCAAGTGTAACATTCAGAAACATACCGAGCTATATCCCCTTTCATACCATGCCACCAGGCGATCTGCTTCAAATCATGATACATCTTCGTGGACCCTGGGTGGTAGGCAACACTGGATCCATGAGCCTCTTTGCATACCATACTCCTGATGTCTCCAACCGCGGGGATGCAAAACCTGCCGCGGTACTTCAAGGTACCCGAATCATCGATGGAGAAATCCGGCAACTCCCCTCTCTCAGCCCTGAGGTACAGGTGTAACAAATCCAGATCATCCTTCTACTGCAACCTGGTGAGCGAAATCCAAGATGGCTCTGCCACTGCCAAACAGCTTTGCAAATCACAGCATCCCACAGAGATGTCCATCAACAAGAACTCTTCCACTAGACGGTCCGCCGTGAGGTTGAAGATCATCCCTGTCTTGCGGCTCAGGGCGTCGGCCAGCACATTGGCCTTGCCTGGATGGTACTGGATCTCCACATCATAAACAGCCACAAACTCTAGCCACCGCCGCTGGCGCAGATTCAGCTCCTTCTGAGTAAACACATACTTCAGGCTCTTATGATCTGTGTAAATCTTGCACTGAGCCCCATAGAGTAGATGCCTCCACAGCTTCAACGCAAAAATCACCGCCACAAACTCGAGGTCATGCGTAGGATAATTCTGCTCATGAGTTTTCAACTGCCGCGACCCATACGCGATCACCTTCCCCGCTTGCGTCAACACGCCTCCGAGCCCAACATGTGAGGCATCCACATAAACATCATAGTCCTTGCTCTCCATATGCAATGTCAAAACAGGGGCAGTGCACAATCTCCTCTTTCGCTCCAGAAAGGCCTCCTCGCACTGCTCGCTCCAGATGAACGCTGCATGCTTCTGCGTCAGCTTAGTTAAGGGCGCTGCCAAGGTAGAAAAGCCCTCAACAAACCTTCTATAATAGCCGGCCAACCCCAAGAAGCTCCTAATCTCCTTGGGTGTGCTCGGCCTATGCCAATCCATCACCGCAGAAATCTTCACCGGGTCCACTGAAATGCCATCCTTGTTCACCACATGACCCAGGAAGGACACCTGAGGCAACCAGAACTCATATTTGCTCAACTTGGCGTACAACTGATGATTTCTCAAGGCAGATAACACCAATCGCAAGTGCTGATCATGCTCCGCAGCGTTCCGCAAATAAATCAGAACGTCGTCTATGAATACAACCACAAACTTGTCCAGAAAATCTTTGAACACCCGGTTCATCATGTCCATAAATGCTGATCGCGCGTTGGTCAACCCAAAAGACATAACTAGGAATTCGAAATGTCCATGCCTCGATCGGAAAGACCGTCCGCGGAATGTCCGACTCCCGGATCCTGAGCTGATGATATCCTGATCGAAGGTCAATCTTGGAGAACACAGAGCTAGACTCCACGCAACTGATCGAATAAGTCGTCGATTCTGGGCAGGGGATACCTGTTCTTGATGGTGACTTTGTTCAACTCTCTATAGTCGATGTAAAGGCGCATCGAACCATATTTCTTCTTCACAAAAAGAACGGGTGCACCCCAGGGCGACGAGCTCTGCCTTATGAAACCCTTCTCCAATAACTCATCCAACTGGGTACGCAGCTCCTCCAGCTCTCGCGGGGCCATCCGGTACGGCGCCTTAGCAATAGGACGCATACCTGGCTCCAAATCAATCACGAACTCGACATCTCTGACAGGGGGAAGACCGGGAAGGTTGCTAGGAAACACATCAGAAAACTCACGGACAACAGGAATCTCATCCAACAGCGGCACACTGCTAACAGTCCCCAGCACCGAGACTAAGCAAGCAAAACAATCAGAACTGAATAACCTCTGAGCACATACCGCAGAAATCGTCGGAGAGGCCTGGCGCGGATCGCCATAAATACTCCAAGGCTGACCGTTGTCCGTCTTGAAATCCAAGCGCTTACCCCTGCACTAGATCACTGCATCGTATCTGGACAACCAATCCATACCCAGGATGACGTCGAAATCTTCCAAGTCTATAACCTTCAGATCTGCCTTGGCTGGGAAATCCCCCAACATAATAGTACAATCCAGAATGCCCTGATCTGATATCACGGAATCACCCGAGGGAAATTTGACGCAAAAGGCATCACCGACACGATCAAGAACCAGTTGGCACCGTTCTACAAAGGCCCTAGCCACAAATGAGTGGGTAGCACCTGAGTCAAAGAGAATGTGCGCCCAGCGGTTCTTTACCTTAAAACTCACTATATGAATATAAACGGGGAAATTGCACAATCATTAAAGAAAACAAAAGCCAAATTAATCTGCAATGGAAGTAAAAGACTAGCGAGAAGGTTTACCTGAAATGACTTGCGTCGAAGTTTGAGCCTCCGCTGAAGATATCACATTTAGCCTCCCTTTGCCTCTATCCGTAGACTGGGGCGGTGGCAACGCCTGAAGAGGAACTGGTCGGTGCACAGACTGGAGCTGAGGGCATCGGGCCTTGGTATGACCCTTCTGTCCGCACTGATAGCAGACCTTGTCCTTCAACCAGCAACGAGCAACATCATGCCCCTCTTTCTTGCACAAAGTACACACCGCATTCTGCCTGGGAGCACCCTGTATAGCATGCACATGCTCCTTCTGCGCCACCGCCCTCTTGAAACATCTCTCAGCAGGATGGCCCGACCGGCCATAAAAACTACAAACCTCCTTGCTCCTCTTCCCCGAAGGAGCACCGGGCACTTGGGGGCTCTTTGCTTCAGCAGCTTTCCTCTTCTCATTCCTTGCCTGTTGTCCTCTTTGCTTCGCGTTTTCGATGGCCTCTACCTTCAAAGCGGCCTCCACCGCCCCAGCATAACTCACCGCTCCATGAGCCACCGCTAGCTGCTGTACATCGCTCCGCAGGCCACCGAGGAAACGCTTTGCTCTATCCTTCTCTGAGCTCACTAAACTAGGGGCAAAGCGACTGAGTTTGCTGAACTCAATCTCATACTCGCTGACTGAGAGCTGCCTCTGCTTCAAATGCAAGAAGTCATTCATCAGCCTGTCTCGCTCCACTGACGGTAGAAATTTCTGCATCAATATCTCCTTGAAGGAAGCCCAAGTGCTTCCTCCTACCATTCCCTCCTTCTCCCTCATCCACCAGCTCTTCGCTAACCCCTTCAGCTGATAGGCGGCCAACATCACCTTCTGATCCTCAGACACTCCAGAGTAATGAAACATTTCTTCTATGGTAATCAACCAGTCATCCAATATCATGAAGTTCGCCTTACCATCATAGGTAGGGGGTCGCAGTTGCTGGAACTGAGTGATGAAAGCCATCTCCGGGGGCACCACCACTGGAGGCACCAAAGGGGCTGGGGGTGCAGGAGGTGCGGGAACAACTAAACCCGCAGCAGGGTCCTGCGCTCTCGGGGCTAGTCCTGCCACCACAGATATCAGGGACTGGATCTGAGACTGAACGTCCACCATCTGCCTCGATAGAGCATCATTGCTCTGCCTCAGACTTTCCATAACTGCACCGCTTTGAGCACCAGAAGACTCACCCTCAGATTGGGGAGTCGATCTCGCCACCCTATTCTTAGGTGCCATCCTAAAAAGATCAACAAACAATCATCAGAACCTAGTTCAACTATTAGGACATAACAACAGGTACAGACAGACCTACATAAGTGCTTGCTTTCACTGCCAACTTGCTCTGGGGTTTTAATATATGTATATATATATATATATTTTTTATACAGAGGAAATAATGTCATGCTTAACCTAAGATGGTTCACCACCATCACACTAACACTTGTGCCTAAATCGAGAATACATGAATTTATATTCTTTTTTGACTCAAAACCATGTGTGTACATATGTCATCCAGCAAGCCTTTAGCTTGGCACGTTGTGCTTATGTAATGTTATGCTATGCATGATTGTGCTATGCATCTAAAAAAAGCCCTAATGCATGTTATGAGCGGCGTACACATGAAAATGTTATGCATCCCATACTACATAACATTTTCATGCAACGAAAAAGAAAATGTGCTAGTCGCATTCAAGTGGTGAGGTTATGCATCCCATACTACATAACCCTCACATGTTGCCTCCTATGGTGGATCCATATACGAACACATATTATGCATCCCATACTACATAATATGCCACGTATACTTCATGTTATGCTATGAGTGTAGTGTTCGTGCTTCAGCCAAGACGTACTGATGACATATCGGTGTGTGTATGACATGATGCTAAACTTCTAATACCTAAAAGGGAAAGGTTGCCCGACAAATTGTCAAGCAACCACCCTTTGATATCAATTGTCACAACCCGCATTTTCTCCGAAATTAAGAAGTATGAGAGTAGAAGAAAACGCGTGTTGTGATGCCACGTCGGACAGGGGATAACTGCCGACGCTCAGGCAACCACCAACTACTAAGACTATGAAAGTTCAAAAGCTTTAATGATGTAAAAAATCAATTATATTATAGAGGCCGTATCCCTCGGCTTCGTGGATCAACTAGTCCACCCTTCAAAATTATACTTATACGTAGCGGAAAAATACTTTATTCATTTTTTTTTAACATCCTAAGAGAATGCATAAGCGTCCCCAGGGGACACGTAGGACTAAGCAAGACCCTAGATTTAACTTATATGATATATATAGAAAATGACCTTTTACGTGGTTTGAAAGTAGTGATTAAGCTTTTTAGAAAGGAAAACATGTTGTCTATGTTTTTGATATAATAATTATTTTCTTTTATAGGTTTTAAAGTAACTAGCAACCTAACATAAATCATCCCAGAAGCAAGTTTAATAAACTCCAAAACAGGAAATCTAGCAGTATAAGCAAAGTACAAAGCATCTAAAAGAGAAAGCACCAGTGGGCGCCAACAACTGACACGAACCCACTGGTGAGTAGGCATATCTGTACTACAAGTCTAAAGAAACTACCTCCCAGGAGTGAGGAAAATAAAACTCAGCAGCAGCTATAGCACTAGCAAACTCCAGAAGAACCCTAGCCGCACAGTCGGCTATAAACCTGAACCTGAGGCATTCAAAGGAAAGAACGCCTCAGCAAAGCAATATATATATATGAAAATGAAACAGTAGTATAAGGAAGAAGTGAAACAGGTAAGAGCTAAAGTAAACAAGTGAAGGAAAAATACTCGCCATGAGTGAGTAAAAAGGGGTGCACCAAGTGCACCGGTGAAGTCAAGCCTCACAAATTTCTGCAAGAAGGATTAGCAAAATAAATGAATCCTAGCATGAAACTAAGCAGAAAGAGTCACCTAATGTTGGAGATGGACAAAATCAGAAATAAGGGCCTAGACTGGTGGCAACGGTCCAACCACGTCTAATAGGCCTAAACATCTCAAGGTGCTGTGGTGGTGGCATCAGTCCAACTCAACCAAACAGCTCACATTGTCTTAATAAGACAAGAAGTAAAGCAAGGGTGGCGTCATCAGTTCGACCCACCTCAAAATCACCTCCTACTCCAGCACTAAGTGACTCGGAGAAAACACTTACTGGTAGTTCCATGAACCACCAAGAAGTCACCTCAATCCTATTACACTAGAGCAACCCACCTAAAAGGCATAGCTGCCTAGCAGCTGACGGGGTTGGTTAACTAAACACGCATCTAACATCACATGAATGTCTTAACCTTGGACCCTACAAATACTACCAATATAAAGGTATTTGACAACTTCTATAGTGTATGAAAAATATAGAGAGTTTTCCCTTAACATAATCGATCACTATAGAGCATCTACTTTTTCATCTTTGCTTCAGGTCACTAGCATTATAACAAGGATAATACTTAAATTACATCATGAAACAAAAGATTACAACGTACCAGAGTTTTCCTTATAACTACTTACAAGACACTGGTATTACCACAAGAATACAAGAAGATCAAAGCCAAGCAATAACAAGGAGATCTGGATAGCATTACAACCGAAATCCCACTCATATGCCCAACCAACAACAAACTGTTATACAATCCTTTAAGACAAGATTTAATCAACCCGATCTGGACAAGCATTACCACAAAAATAATTAAAAAAACAGGATTACAGCAATAATTGATAATTAGGCAGACTTAAGGCAGAACAAAGCTTTGGAAGATAATTTCATCCATCAATAGCACCCGGAATGAAATGAGTTAAATTTGCAAGGGGATAAGGCACCACCTGCCTCTATTCTGGGAGAAAAAAAAAGACCAAAATAGGCAATAGGAGGTTTTGCATCGATTGGTATTCATATAATCAAGTCCCACAAACAACTAAATTGTATGAATCAAACGACCAAACAGTACATGGGAAGGAAAATATATATATTTGTTTTTGTTTTGGCAAGTGGATACTTGCCTTGCTTTGCTTTTGAAGGAAAATCGGCCGAACACCTACTCTCAAACAGCTGGCCGCAAGCCACTAATCACGAAATCTGGAAGGAATAATTCTATCAAAGCACGAAACCAAAACAGAACTCGCACACCGATCGGTCGAAAAAAAAGGTGGGGAAAATCCCAAAAATGCTACCTCAGGACGACGATCTCGGCAAGAGGAGCACGAATGCGGCCTCAAACAGGGCTTTTGACCACTGCCGCGCGGGGGAAAAGGCCAGTCGGAGAGCCTCCCGCTTCCGCCCTTTCTGCCTGCTGCTCGATCCGCTGCAGTCGGCCGCCGGGTTGGGGAGGGGGGAAATGAAAACCTAAACATAAAGATAAAAAAACACTATATATATATATATATATATCCTAACTACTTAATCACTAATCTTATAACTAAATGAAATTTGGTTTTAATTAAGAATTTATACCCATACCCATATAAATATATCCATACACTTATAAATATACGTATATACTATATACCTACACATATATATACGTAGTTTATTATGAAGCCTTACACGCACGCACGTGTGCATTAATACACCGGCGCCCAAAACGCTCGCTATGCCCTAAATGTGTAAACAAGCAGATACGCTCACATAAATGACGACTCGCTAACTAGCGACCGTCGGAATGACGCGAAAATTAACGCTCTCGGATTCCGAACAAATCCGCACCGTAGCTAAACACTCGGGCTACGAGAACATCGGCGAAGTCGGACACAACCTCCGACGACCACACACTCGGGCCAACCTCACCCGAAGCCAAAGTACAAGGATTCCCTAAGAGGCTCAGTCGGGCCTCCAAAACAGACGCCGGCTAGCTGGGGAAAACCATACAATAGGCTATAACCTCTAAGAACACCTAACGAGGTACTCTAACAACAGCACGAGCCGGAAATGCGCCAACGTAACGCCAAATGAGGATTTAAATAATTGTCGAAAAATTCGGGGGCGTTACAATTACTGTGAGGGAGTCCAAAATGTCTTTTGCTGAGGTGCATTCAACAACTTTCTGAAAAATGTCATCAGACATTGTTTGGGCTAATATATTCATAGCCTTAGCATCAGTAATTTTAGCCTTTTCTGGGCTTCAGTCCATTCTGGAGGTGGTACAACACTGATACTTGTTGTTGCTAATGGTAGAGGTGGACCTGTCAAAATTGAGTTGTAGATATCTTCATCAATAGAATTCATATAAAGTCTAATCCTTGCTTTCCATAATACAAACTTATTTAGATTACCTATAGGAGGTCTAGTGCTTGCATACTCTTTATTTTGTGTCATGATAAATAATACAAACTCTAAGTAAAACAAGATTTATTAGGATCTTTGTTGGTTCAAGTGTTAGCATGTAAAACAACCAACCTCCCTCTGATACCAATTGAAAGTGAGTGATAGATCTGTTTAACACTAGAAGGGGGTGAATAGTGTATATTAAAAATTTTAATTTGTTTTCAGAGTAGTTTAGAAAATTAAGTGATATATATTATAGATAAACAGATTAAAAATCATAGCATGCAAATAAAAGAAAAGCATCAAACACATACGACATAAGAAATTTTATAGTGGTTCCTCAATAAATTTGGGTACATCCACTCTTCTATCACCCTGATAGGAATCCACTACAGGTTTTTGATCAGGTGTCATGCCACTAGAAGAACTATTTTCTAAGGGAGATCTAGCAACCCTTTGAGCTTTTGATCATGTGCACAAAAACCAAGCATAAGTATTTTGATCAGGTAACTTAGGAACCAAGAGGTTAACTTTTGAAGGGAGTTATAACCTTGTACACAGTTTAGTAAGCAAACTAAAAATGATGTTGTCTTCTCTTTCAAATATCTCTGAGAAGACTTTAGTGGATGTTGTTGAAGCAAAAAGCCCCGCTGAGTTGAGTAGAGATTTGAGATCAGGAGGGGAGACTTTTCTTCAGGGTGTAGGCCTTCAAGTTGCTGATTAATTAAATATGTTGCACTGGAAGATTGAAGTAGAAAATATGATAAAAATATGTTGATCTGAATGATTGTATCCTTTAAACTCTAAGTTAGTAACCCATTGGAGGCAGCGATCGTCTGAATATATATTCTTAGAGAAGAATTCAAATATTTGAATTTAAAACCGATCTTTGAAACGTCTGAAGGATCTTTGAGATTTTGTAACTGTCCTGGTAATTAATTAGATTAATAATTTTGTGATAAATCCATAATTAATGCTGCATGGAGCGGCTATATTCATTGAGAATATTTAGCATTAAATATCAGAGTGTAATTGACAATAATTAAGCCTTTAAAAGACATTCTACCTCTGAATATTAAACTGCCTGAACACTATAAAGAAATCATCGAACACAGTAAGAAGCTCGTCGAGCAGAGCCATGATTTCGTCGAACGGAGCCTGGAGTTCGTCGAGATGAGCTGCTGAGTTGTTATCAGCATTCGTCGAACGGAGCCTAGAGTTCGTCGAGCTGAACTCAGAGTTAAAACTCTAAGTTCATCGAACTGAGCTCGGCGTTCGACAACCTGAGCTCAGCTTTCATCAAACAGAATCCTGCATTCGTCGAACTGCACTTCTCTAGAATTCTTTTGATGGAGCAACCCTGGAAATAAACCTTTGACCCTAGACTATACATATTGGGTCAAACTAATCATCCTAAACAAATAATAAAGATCCTAACACGAATCAGCAATAGGGTTCCAACAAAATGTGTCATTAGAAAAGGATGAGATTGGGAAACCTATTGATGAAACCTTATATAGAGGCATAACTGGCTCCCTACTTTACCTAACTGCTAGTAGGCCAGACATTATGTATGTTACATGTGTTTGTGCTAGATACTAAGATAGCCCTAAGGAGTCTCATTATTCTACAGCAAAAAGAATCCTGGGATATCTTAAGGTCACACTTGATCTTGTCCTGTGGTACCCTAGGAATAATGGTTTTTAACTAACTAGGTATTCAGATGCAGACTTTGCAGGTTACAGAGAAGACAGGAAAAGCACCTCAGACACCTATCCAATTTTAGGAAGAAGATTGGTCTCTTAGAGCAGCAAGAAGCAAACAAGTGTTACCATCTTAACATCTGAATCAGAGTACATCTCAACTTTTAGTTGTTGTGCACAGCTACTATGAATCCAACATCATCTCCAGGACTATAATCTCAAGCTAAGTAGAACTCCTATATTTTGTGATTCTACTAGTGCAATCTCTATTGATAGGAATCTCGTGTCTCATAGCAGGACTAAGCATATAAAGACCATGTATCATTTTATTAGAGAGCACGTGGAAAGTGAAGACATCGGTCTTGAGTTTGTCCCTACAGACAAACAAGTGGCTGATATCTTCCCCAAGCCACTAGATGAAGCCAAGTTCAACACCTTTAAATTTGATTTTGGGTATGGTGAACTTAGTACAGCTTCAGTAGCTCTTCATTTATTTTAGTTGCAAGTACTATAAATCCATGGATGATAATAAAGAAGATATGGACTAAGTGTTCAAGCATGAGTCAACTAAGACAACATCAGGCGTCAAGTGCACTAAGACAACATCAGTCATCAAGTGCGCTGAGTCTAAGTGTCCAGGCATCGAGTGTGTTGAGTCCACTCAATGCATAATCTTAGGGACTTCTATTTGCGGCTATCTCACGAGATTAATCTCAACCGATGATTTCATCGTGATAATCACGTCAGGTACGCGCCTTCCCAAATTATCAAATAGAAGATAAGTATAAACAGAAGTGTGTGTGCTTAGAATAAAATACATTATTCCTAGCCCTTTAGTCTTTCTATCTCCCTACGACGAAAGCTCGAGAATTCTACAGAATTCCAAAGCACACCACTAGACTACTCTTGAGAAAAGAACTCAATCAACAGGAATAATGATCCATCACATGAGAAGAAAAAAAGAAGGTTGTACTCATCATAGAGGAAAGCACATGAAGCAGCATTTCTGAGAGCAGTAAGAAAGAGGCACATGATCCTCAGCTGTCTGATTCTTCTGACAAAACATGAAAAATAAGAGTGCTCAAGTTTCATATCTTCTAAACCTAGAGCAAAGGATGTCCAAGTCAGTGGCACTCTATCAGAGAACATTCCAGCAGAGGTAGCTGAAATGGTGACTGAAATTATTATGGATAGGATCTGTGCAAACATTGAGGGGGAGATTACCCAGATGGTTGCACCTGTTTTGGGAGAGCTAGTATAATTAGTTCAAGAATAGCTAGATTGCTTCATTAAAGATCTGCAGAATAGGATAACTCAAATTCCAGAAGGTCCTGAGGAGATTGCTTCTGTCCTCAAGTTGAGGGAGAGCAAATCTGTGATAAAATGACTGATGATGCACCAGCTATAGTAGATACAAGTCAGCAAATTCCTATGGGGAATGAAGATATTGAGTGTAATGCCCCGAAACTCAAAGGAGTGACGGGGGACGTTTTGGGCCAGTTTTGGGTTCTGGATGCAGGCACACGGCATGGGACACGGGAGTGTCCCAGGGCGTGTAAAGCTTGTGTCGACACTCAGTCGGGAAGTCGACACTTTGGTATCGACATTGTGTCGAAACTGGGCACACGACCTGCGATACGGGTGTGTCGCAGGGCGTGTCGACCTGTGTCCACACTTAGCCTGCGAAGTCGACACTCTGCGGGCGACGAAGTGTTGAGACATGGCACACGGCCTGCGACACGGGCGTGTCGCAGGGCGTGTCAACCCGTGTCAACACTCGTCCCGGGAAGTCGACACTTTGGTCTCGACATTGTGTCGAGACAAGGCACACGACCTAGGATACGGGCGTGTCCAAGGCCGTGTCATCAGGTCGACGATCTTCGCTCGACGAAGTGTCGAGTGTCGAGACCGTGTACATGGCCTGGAGCCCAGGCGTGTTGAGGTGACACGGGCAAGGACACGGGCGTGTTCTAGAACCCGTGCAGTGCTCGGGTTGTTTTCGGGGAAAAATTATGGGGGTACACGGCCGGACACACGACATTGTCAGGTGGAACACGAGCGTGTCAAGTCGAACACGGGCGTGTTCGATACCCGTGTGTTGTTCCAGGTGATTCGATTTTGACGGCGAATGAGGAACACGACCCTGGACACGGGCGTGTGCCAGGCCGTGTGCGGTCCAGATTGGGCATTTCAGTCCCGAATCAAAGCCGTTCATTTCTTTAATTGATGATCCAACGGCTGGGGGTTGTTCCTGAAGGGATATACCCGGGATTGGACTTAGAAACCCTCACTTTTCTTAAGTTGTTATCTTTCTAAAAGCTTAGAGAGAGAGTAGAGCTAAGGAAGGAAGAAGGAGCTAGATCCGGCCATTGGAGGAGCTCTGAAGCTCCAAATCGCGAGCCGACTCTGGATCCACGGAGGCTAAGCTAGTGCGGTGCTTTTCATCCGCTTACTTTTCCATGGCGCCAAAGAGAAATGCTAGGGTAACGATTCTCTTCTTGAGAATGAATAGCTCTCCTTCTTTGCATAGGAAGCCCGCTCTCGCGAGTTTGCGGTGAGTTGGAGGCGTTCCTTCGGGTAGATATGTGAAGTCCCCGTTGATTAGAGTCCGTAAGCGAGAACGGACATAGGCATGATGTGTGAAGCCTACCCGAACATGTTGGTCTGGATCGGTGATGTTGCATTGCATAAATGCCGGAGAAGACTCCGCGCGATTGATTGTTTTTCGGGTTTTCTACGTGGTAGATTGCAACAGGGAGCCTTGGGGATTAACCCAAAGGTGCACCCGGAAAACTGGCTTGATGCGTGATCTTGCCAACTTGTGGGCCTAGGTGCCAATTAGTACATAACTGGGTTATGTAACATCGTCCGTTCGATTCACGGGCTTCGGGGAAACTTAACTCGTGTCGATGATATTTAAGTGTTGTGGCAAGTGAGCAACGGGTTGAGTGAGAACTGTTCCTGCGTTATGCCGAGAGCATAGAGGTCCGATCTTTCTGTCGATGACATTAAAGTCTCGTGACATAGGCTGTTGATGACATTAAAGTGTCGTAACGTTTTCCTAAAAGACCATTTTGCTCACGAGTTATTGCCGTCCTGGAGATGGTGGTGAGTTAGCGGCTTAGACTGCGATCACCGAGAATGTGCCCTGAGAGCACGGGGCGTGTGGCCAAGCGTGCCAATGCCTGTGATGCATTGAGTTGTTTTATTGCTCGCTTATGCTAATGAAATGCAGGGAAGGAGCATCGCCGCCCCGAGCTAGGGGTGGGATCGTTATAATTTGGTCAGCATTGCTGACTGTTGCCTTGTTTTGCCACCGTGCGGTGGTTTGTTGTTTGCAGGTGCTGTTGGACCAAGCGGTCAATAGCGGGCTAAAGCCCTTTTTGCGAATCCGTCCCTCGAAGGCCCAATTGGAAGTGTTTACTGCTTTATTCATGTGTGACCGGCCTGCGTGCCGTGGTTTGTAAAACATGTAATATGAAGTGAACAATTTTTGTAAGGCCTTAAGGCTTATACTGGTGTATCTTGTAACATTCCTATTTTGGTGTTAGTGGACATTCATGCTTTAGTGCTGGGTTCTTATTTGCAACCTTTATAAACTGCTTCCGCTAGAATGCTCTGTGTAGGACGTTGACTGGTTGGATGGTTTCCATAAGTAACCACCCGGTCTGTCTGTGGCATACGGCGTCGGGCCCCGGCCGGACCTACTGCTATATGCTATGTGACGGATAGGGGGCATTACAATTTGGTATCAGACTACTGGTTTTGGTCGGACTTAAGATGAATTCGTGGATGAATTCTTTTTAAGGGGTGGTGAGCACATTGTGTGCGTCATCGTTATAACGGTAAAAGAACCCATGAATGTCCACTTAGAAATGAAAATACTTGTGTTTGAGGAACCTGCGTGTTCCTATAATTGTTGTTTGCAATTTTATTTGGTCACTTAACGGTGTTTTGTACCACTATAGGTGACCAGAAGTGGTGTTGGGCCGTCAGAACGCGGAGTTTCTGAGGCTAGTAGTGCACCAGATGTTGCTCCTGCAACACCTCTGTCGGCTCAGAACATACGATTGGTGGCTGAAGTGGTGTTGGCCGTGATAAATGCGCAGCCTGCAAGGCAAATGCAGCAGCCCGCTCCTGTGATGGAGCAGGTACCTCTTCAAGAGGCTGAGCCGAGGAGAGTGGAGCAAGTGGTTGTGGAACCGGTGGTGCCAAGGATGGCAACTGACAGGCAGCTTAAGCATGTAATGAGCTTTAACCCTCCCTTATTCTTGGGGTTGGGAACCCCATCTCAGGCTGAAGACTGGCTCTCTAGGGTGAAGAGAGTCATGACAGCGACGGAGACGGAGGAGTGGCAAATGACCACCATCGCTACGTTCCTTCTGGACGGTGAAGCGAGAATGTGGTGGGAAGGATTGAAGCTGCACTTACTGAGAGGTGCGCAACTTGGTGATGTCTCGATGGAGGAGTTCTCGATATTGTTCTTGGCTAGATACCTCCCTTCGACGCAGAAGATAGCGTTGGAGAATGAGTTTCTGAAGTTGGTTCAGGGTGAGAGGAGCGTGGATGAATATCTCCACGAGTTTACTCGTCTGAGTCGTTATGCTAGCTCCACCATCGTGGATGAGGAGCGCAAGACTAATCGGTTATATGAAGGGTTGAGAGATGAGTTGAGATTACTACTTTCGGGGCCGATGACGCAGGGTTTCTTAACCTTGGTCAATACTTCCCGGTCCTTGGAAAAGGACATGAAGAATGTCCAAGCAAAGAAAAGCTTGGGTGATAGGAAATCGGAATTTAAAGTGCCGACTACTTCAAATACCGGCTATCGGAGGTCTTTCAAGAAGCATAGGATTTCGGGTCCAGCTCCTTCTGGTGCTTCTGGGGCGACTACGGGTCGGACCCCGGGCGCGTGTTTTACTTGTGGCAAGACGGGGCATTTTGCCCGTGACTGTTGGAGCGGACATCCTAAGTCCGAGAGAAGGCCGGGAGCTACATATGAAGAGAAGGGAAAGGCGGCGGAGTCGACCGCATCCCATTATGCTCCGGCCCAACCAAGGGTCTATAATCTTGGCCAACAGGAGGCCATCAAACAGGCTGATGTGGTGACAGGTACGACTTTATTTATACCAAGTCAATTTCTTTAAATACTTGTTATGCACATGTTACCTTACCACTGCTTGTTTAGGATTTGTATTGATTTGTGAAAATTCGGCACGAGCACTCTTCGATACGGGAGCTTCACACTCCTTCTTGTCCGAAGGATTTATATCACGCATCGGAGTCCATTCTTCGATGGCGAAGGATAAATTGGATGTGTTGTTGCCCAATGGGTGTTCGATGCGAGCGGATAGGATCTGCGATGTTAAGATTCGTATTGGGAATCAGGAGTTCGATCTGCAGGCGTCTTTACTTCCGTTGGTGGAGTTCGACGTCATATTTGGCATGGACTGGCTCACGGAGCACCAGGCCCATATAGATTGCGGTAGCAAGGAAGTCAAGCTGGGAGCGAGTCGTGAAACGACTATTACGGGCTTAAAGGGGTCGAGCAAGACGTTGATGTCTGCTCTTCAGGTGGTGAAGGCGGTTCGTTCCGGTGCAGAACTGTTCTTTACACTAGTGCAGATCTTCCTGGAGCCCCGCCTCTACGGGAGATAGATTTTACGATTGAGCTAGTGCTAGGTGCAAAGCCTGTGTCACGATCTCCTTATCGGCTAGCTCCTAAGGAAATGGCGGAGCTGAAAGTTCAACTGCAAGAGTTGTTGGAGCAAGGGTATGTGCGCTCGAGTTCTTTGCCTTGGAGCGCACCGGTCCTCTTTGTTAAGAAGAAGGACGGAAGCTTGAGGCTATGTATTGATTATAGGGAGCTCAACAAGCTGACGGAGAAGAACAAGTACCCGATCACCCGGATTGATGATCTTTTTGATCAGTTAGTCGGGTCGACGGTGTACTCCAAGTTGGATCTCAAGGCTGGGTACTATCAGCTGCGAATAAGGGAGAGTGATATCCCGAAGACAGCGTTTAGTACGAGATATGGGCATTATGAGTTTACGGTCATGCCGTTTGGGCTGACTAATGCGCCGTCAGTGTTCATGGATTTGATGAACAGGACGTTCAGGGAGTACTTGGACCATTTCATGATCATCTTCATCGACGATATTTTGGTGTACTCGCAAAGTGAGGAAGATCACTTCAAGCATCTTCATTTGGTGTTCGAGACGCTAAGGAGAAATCAGTTGTATGCCAAGTTCTCGAAGTGCGAGTTTTGGCTATCCTCAGTGGCGTTCCTCGGGCATATAGTGAGTGGAGAGGGTATTGCTGTGGATCCGGCGAAGATCGTTGCGATACGGTAGTGTCCTGAGCTTGTTACGGTAGCGGAAGTCCGGAGTTTTCTGGGGCTTGCCGGCTATTATAGGTGCTTCGTAGAGAACTTATCGCGGATAGCGTTACCTCTCACTACTTTGACGAGGAAGGAGCATATGTTCGTTTGGACGTCGGAGTGCGCGCGAGCTTTTGAGGATTTGAAGTGTCGGTTGACCACGGCGCCTGTGCTGAGTTCGCCATGTGGGACCGAAGGCTATGAGATTTATAGTGATGCTTCGGGCAGCGGTTTGGGTTGCGTGCTACTGCAACACAGAAGTGTAATAGCTTATGGCTCGAGACAGCTAAAAGTGCATGAGACGAATTATCCGGTCCATGACTTGGAGTTAGCGGCCGTGATTTTTGCCTTGAAGCTGTGGAGACACTATTTGTACGGTGTGAAGATTGACATCTACACCGATCACAAGAGTCTGAAGTATCTTATTGATCAGAAGGATCTGAATATGCGGCAGCGTAGATGGATGGAGTTCCTGGGAGACTATACATTCAAGATCCACTACGTGACTGGTAAGGGGAATGCGGTTGCGGACGCGTTGAGTCGCCGAGCCCCAGCTCAAGCCAATTGGCTATCGGTGCATGATGAGCGGTTGGTGCGGGAGTTGGAGGCGTTGGAGATTGTTTGTGTGGATAGACAATCAAGTGCTGAAGCAGTTCTGAATTGGACTGAAGTCCAATATGACCTGGCTGATCGTATTCGGCAGGCTTTGGATATGTATGCTCATATGAAGCAGTCCATGGTGGAGGCTCTGGATGGGTCAAATTCCCAATTCGTCGTGGAGGACGGATTACTTTGGAAAGACGGTCATCTATGCGTCCCAAGTGTGGGCAATTTGCGGGTGGAGTTGTTGTACGAGGCACACCATACCAAGTACTCGATTCACCCAGGGAGCACAAAGATGTACTGTGATGTGAAGAAACTATTTTGGTGGCCGGGTTTGAAGAAGGATGTGGCGCTCTACGTAGCGAAGTGCCAAACTTGCGCCTTGGTGAAGGCGGAGTGACAAAAGCCGGGAGGATTTCTTAAGTCCTTGCCTATTCCGGAGTTGAAATTTGACGACATCTCTATGCACTTTGTGCACGGTTTGCCAAGGTCGCAAAACGGGAACGACACCATTTGGGTGGTTGTTGATCGATTAACGAAGGTGTCGCATTTTATTCCGCATAGGAAGGATGATCCGGTGGAGAAGTTGGCAAAGCTTTATGTGGATAACATAGTACGGCTTCATAGTGTGCCCCGCAGCATCGTGAGTGACCGAGATGGGAGGTTCACGTCCAATGATTGGAGGCTGGTACAACAAATGTTGGGAACAAAGTTGAAATTCAGCACAGCCTTCCATCCGCAAACGGATGGGCAGACCGAGAGGGTCAATAGAACCATGGAAGACATGCTCCGAATGTGTGTCTTGGATTTTGGAAAGCAATCGGAAGACCACCTTTATTTGGTGGAGTTCGCATACAACAATAGCTACCAAGCGAGTATTCAGATGGCGCCTTCCGAGGCCCTATATGGTAGAAAATGTCGCACGCCGTTGTCTTGGTTATAAACTAGCGAGTCAAAGTTGTATAAGCGGTCGGAAGTGGAAGATGCTACTTCTTTGGTGAGAACCATTCGGGAGAGGTTGCTTATCGCTCAGGACCGGCAAGCAAAGTACTATAATGCCAAGCACAGGAACGTGGATTTCGCTGTGGGCGATTATGTATACTTAAAGATCAAGCCGTTCAAGGGTGTCTCGCGGGTGCGGCGATTGAAAAAGCTAAGCCCGAGGTACCTTGGACCGTTTGATGTTCTGGAGCGAGTTGGTGAAGCGGCCTGTCGGTTGAAGCTTTCAGTGGAGCTTAGTGGTTTACATGATGTATTCCATATTTCGGTACTTCGAAAGGCGGTGCAAGAGCCTACGCAAGTGATCGCGGTTGATCAAGTGCCGGTGGATAGTAGGCTGACGACAAAGGTCAAGCCCATGCGGATTGAGGACTCGGAGGTCAAGCGGCTACGCAATAAAGAGATCATGATGGTCAAGGTCCGGTGGGACAATTGCGATCGTGAGGAGCTCTCTTGGGAGCGAGAGCAGACTATGCTTGACGAGTATCCGGAGTTGTTCCGCTCAGGTACAAATTTTGTTTTTGTACATGTCTTTCCTTTATATAATTTCGAGGACGAAATTCTTTTAAGAGGGGGAGAGTTGTAACACCCCGAAACTCAAAGGAGTGACGGGGGACATTTTGGGCCAGTTTTGGGTTCTGGCTACTGGCATACGGCCTGGGACACGGGCATGTCCTAGGGCGTGTAAAGCTTATGTCGACACTCAGCCGGGAAGTCGACACTTTGGTCTCGACATTGTGTCGAGACTGGGCACACGGCCTGCGACATGGGGGTGTCGCAGGGCGTGTCGACCCGTGTCGACACTTAGCATGCGAAGTCGACACTCTCCGCGCGACGAAGTGTCGAGACATGGCACACAGCCTGCGACACGGGCGTGTCGCAAGGCGTGTCAACCCGTGTCGACACTCGTCCCGGGAAGTCGACACTTTGGTCTCGACATTGTGTCGATACAAGCCACACGGCCTAGGACACGGGCGTGTCCAAGGCCGTGTCATCAGGTCGACGATCTTCGCTCGACGAAGTGTCGAGTGTCGAGACCGTGTATACGGCCTGGAGCCCAGGCGTGTTGAGGTGACACGGGCAAGGACACGGGCGTGTCCTAGAACCCGTGCAGTTCTCGGGTTGTTTTCGGGGAAAGATGATGGGGGTACACGGCGGGACACACGACCATGTCAGGTGGAACATGGGCGTGTCAAGTCGAACACGGGCGTGTTCGATACCCGTGTGTTGTTCCAGGTGATTCGATTTTGATGGAGAATGAGGCACACGGCCTTGGACACGGGCGTGTGCCAGGCCGTGTGCGGTATAGATTGGGCATTTCAGTCCCGAATCAAAGCCGTTCATTTCTTTAATTGATGATCCAACGGTTGGGGGTTGTTCCTGAAGGGATATACCCGGGATTGGACTTAGAAACCCTCACTTTTCTTAAGTTGTTATCTTTATAAAAGCTTAGAGAGAGAGGAGAGCCAAGGAAGGAAGAAGGAGCTAGATCCGGCCATTGGAGGAGCTCCGAAGCTCCAAATCGTGAGCCGACTCTGGATCCACGGAGGCTAAGCTAGTGCGGTGCTTTTCATCCGCTTACTTTTCCATGGCGCTAAAGAGAAATGCTAGGGTAACGATTCTCTTCTTGAGCATGAATAGCTCTCCTTCTTTGCATAGGAAGCCCGCTCTCGCGAGTTTGCAGTGAGTTGGAGGCGTTCCTTCGGGTAGATATGCGAAGTCCCCGTTGTTTAGAGTCCGTAAGCGATAACGGACATAGGCATGATGTGTGAAGCCTACCCAGACATGTTGGTCTGGATCGGTGATGTTGCATTACATAAATACCGGAGAAGACTCCGCGCGATTGATTGTTTTTCGGGTTTTCTATGTGGTAGATTGCAACAGGGAGCCTTGGGGATTAACCCAAAGGTGTACCCGCAAAATTGGGCGGATGTGTGATCTTGCCAACTTGTGGGCCTAGGTGCCAATTAGTACATAACTGACTTATGTAACATCGTACATTCGATTCACGGGCTTCGGGGAAACTTAACCCGTGCCGATGATATTTAAGTGTCGTGGAAAGTGAGCAACGGGTTGAGTGAGAACCGTTCCTGCGTTATGCCGAGAGCATAGAGGTCGGGTCTTTCTGTCGATGACATTAAAGTGTCGTGACATAGGATGTTGATGACATTAAAGTGTCGTAACGTTTGCCAAAAAGACCATTTTGCTCACGAGTTATTGCCGTCCTGGAGATGGTGGTCAGTTAGCGGCTTAGACTGCGATCACCGAGAATGTGCCCTGAGAGCACGGGGCGTGTGGCCATGCGTGCCAACGCCTGTGATGCATTGGGTTGTTTTATTCCTCGCTTATGCTAATGAAATGAAGGGAAGGAGCATCGCCGCCCCGAGCTGGGGGCAGGATCGTTATAATTTGGTGAGCATTGCTGACCGTTGCCTTGTTTTGCCACCGTGCGGTGGTTTGTTGTTTGCAGGTGCTGCTGGACCAAGCGGTCAATAGCGGGCTAAAGCCCTTTTTGCGAAGCCGGCCCTCGAAGGCCCAATTGGAAGTGTTTACTGCTTTATTCATGTGTGACCGGCCTGCGTGCCGTGGTTTGTAAAACATGTAGTATGAAGTGAACAATTTTTGTGAGGCCTTATGGCTTATACTGGTGTATCTTGTAACATTCCTATTTTGGTGTTAGTGGACATTCATGCTTTAGTGCTGGGTTCTTATTTGCAACCTTTATAAACTGCTTCCGCTAGAATGCTCTGTGTAGGACGTTGATTGGTTGGATGGTTTCCATGAGTAACCACCCGGTCTGTCTGTGGAATACGGCGTCGGGCCCCGACCGGACCTACTGCTATATGCTATGTGACGGATAGGGGGCGTTACATTGAGGGGGAGATTCCAATAGAGCTCCATGCTCAAGAAAATGAGGATGTCATTGAAATTTCAGAGGATGGTTAACTATCTGGATGAAAAGATAGATCAGGCCAAAACCTCTCTGACTGCAGCTGTTTCTGGAGAAGTCATAAATGCGGAGAAGGCAATGATATAGGGAGAGAAGGCAATGATTAAGGGGATCAAGGGGGAGATTGTTGTTTAGATTAGCAATGTAATTATAGGTTCATTGGGGCTTGAACAGTACTCATATGGCAACATTCATCCTATTAGAGAAGGATTGTATGATGAACAGTATGGTGATCAGAGGGCAGATCAATATGATGATCAAGATGGTGCTCAGTGGGTTGAACCCTCTACTGCTGTTAATTAGATAGCTAGAGCTAGAGACAAGTCTGTTGCTAAAGAAGTGGAAGAGATCTGGCTCAGCAAGAAGAGGAAGTATAGAAGAGACAAAAATTCAGGTGTTGTGCCACCAAATGCTGTTGAGCCAAGCAAGTAAAAGTTTGCAAAAAAACCTAGCAGTGGGATAATGATCAAGGAACCTAAAACATGACATGTTTCTTGTTTTCCTTAAGGTCTTTAGGAGTGTGAACATTTTGTTATATGCACACTGTCTATTTTGATAATCATATTTGTGTGTATATCAATTTTTTCTCCTATATATTGTGATTGTTTATCTTCTATATATGCTTGTGTATATCATTGACTAGGATTCTCACTTCTTCAAATAAGGGGAGATTGTTGGATCTATTGATCACAATGTCCTAGATTTGAAGAAGGCCCACAAGTCAATGGTATATAGATGAATGTATTTAATATATAATCAAGTTCATCGTATGTAGGTTGTTATCTGTTGCATTGTTTAGACGGGCAATCAGAGTCATAATGATAGTTGGAATCATGTTGGGTTACTGTATGGGAAAAAATCTACTAAGTCCAGAAGCATTGAGTGAAATCACTTCACTCAATGCAAGAAGCCTAAAATATTTGACAAAAATACATGCGGTCAAAGCCGCAGTGTTGCTAATAAGAAATCTGTCTAAGGATAGAAACGTTGAGCGAAGGCAATTCACTCAACGCCTACTCATCAAGAAATCTGTCCAAGGACAGAAGCACTGAGTGAAGACGGGCCACTCAACGCCTACACAACAAGATTTCTGTCCAAGTATATAAGCATTGAGTGAAGACAGGCCACTCAACACCTCATCAAGAAATCTATCTAAGGAAGAAGTGTTGAGCAAAGAAGCTGCACTCAACGCCTTCACGAAGAGAAATTTCAACCAAGTCCAGAAGCATTGAGTAATGAAGTCACACTCAACGACTTAATATTTAGACTATAAAAGTCAAATGTGCTGACTTATGAAGGCTAACTCAATGCCTGAAGATGCAAAATTTGGCTAAATATATTTGCATTGAGTCACAAGGCTTCACTCAGTGTCTATGCAGATTGTCTGGATATTACTAAGTCCAGAAGTGTTCAGTCATCCTGACATCATCAATAATTCAAATATCGTAGGTTTTGCTTGATAGATGACAAAAGGTGCTGCTTGCCTTTAGTATAGCATTTAATGCAAAAGAAGTGTTGCAGTTGCCAACACCGGCAGGCCCATACTATACAAAGAGCCATTAATATGTGGGATATAAAAGCAGAGTTCCGAGAAAGTGAATAGTGGTTGTTGTTTAGCGAAAAAAGAGAGAGAAGAGAAATATAGTTTTTTAGTCATCTTCTTCCTCTCGACGAAGAGGAATTTTTCGAACAACTTGATCTTACAGTTAGTCTATGATTCACAGACAGAGTTTGTTATTGAAGATACAAAGAACTGAAGAATCATTTCTCAACAGCAAGTTCTGAAAGTTCTCTTTCTGAGTAATAAGAAGAAGCAGACCAAAGCTAAGTTGATGTTCATCTTCAAGGCCACTGCACTCAACTCTACTACATCAAAAGCTTGAAAAAATAGTGCTTTGCAGTTGTCTTCTCAGTGCAAGCCGAAACATCCTAAAGATCTACATTCTTTGTGCTGTGAAGAAGTTAGGGCTGAGTCTACTCGGTCTAGAAAGGCAGACTCAGAGAATCATTTCTCTGGAGTCAATCATCAACAAAAAACTCATTCTCATTCTATAGGATCAATCTTGATTTTATTAGTAAGCCTAAAATATAAAGGCTGGGTGGCAGGATTCAGTTGTGAATCTGAGATAGGGACTCTTTGCCTGAGGTAGGGCCTTTGGCCTGAGGTAGGATTTGAATTAGATCTGAGTTGTAGGATTGTTTTACTCTCTGAGTATAGGGCTATCCTCCTAGCCTGAGTGTAGGTCTTTTGATTAACTCTAAGGTAGGTGATCTGAAGGATCAATGTACTGTAGGAGATATTTTCTCTGAGTTGTAGGGATTTGGGATGAGGTAGGACGTAGAGGAAGTCTGAGAGATCCTATGGGATCTGTGTTGTAAACTCCTTGAGCAAAGTTTGGAGGAGATTGCCTTGTCTAACATACTGTTAGAAAGGTGGGAGGGAAAGTGGATTTACCGATACCTTGTGGAACCACTATAAATACTGTGTGTTGTTTTGTGCTCAACACACCAAAATAAGAAAGAAGTCATAAAGAAAAGGAAACCTATTCACTCCCCCTCTAGGTGTATAGCTACTCTTGAAACAAAGACTTTCAACAACCACACACACATGAGAACTAGTGGAAGGAGAAGGATGTGAGTAGCCGATTACTTGTCATTAAGAGAAAATAGACAAAGAAGGTTGTTGACAACATCAACACAAGACTTCGCCCGATGTAATGAATGCCACTCTTGCAGTTGGCTTTCCTTTGATTAAATAATTGTAGTCGCACAGAAAGGAAAGAAAAGAGTTGTGTGAATAGCAGACCTGAAAGCTCAAAAATCGAGACTATAGCTTGAACAAGTAGGCTACTATATTCGAGTCAGCGTGCTTTGGGAGTTCTGCCCACCTATTTATAGGCTTAGGGGCCTGCCCGAATGGGCAAGGCTTTAATAACCACTTGCCTGGAGTATAGGAGAACCGGGCAGTGGTGACGAGATACAAAAAGGAGGAAAATGACAAACTACTAGACCGCGTGAATGGGTGGTCAGCCATTGCGGTCTGGAGCTCTTATCGGGCGGTTACTTGTTGAGAACTGAATGAGCTGAGGAGTATAATAATCTTGATCGAGCAGAACGGTCTAATAATCCTGACCGCCACGACCTGTGTGAAGGCTTGAGGCATGGTTGCAGACTCCCGGGTAAACATGATCCCCACACTTTTTTTGAATTTTTAGGAATTTTGAAACTAACCGTGAGACTGCAACTACCATTAATATTTTGAGGACTATAAATATCCCAAAAGGCTCTTCAGCTTTCAAAAAATTTCTTTTATCACGGGGCAATACTCTCCTCTTATGGTTAGTATTTTTTAGAGGACAATGAATGGTCTTGGAAGTTCATGGCCCCAGTCTTAACGCTTCATGGCAAAGATAAGTCGCGGGTGAAGCTGAAGAAACTTATAACCAAGAAACCTGTAACCCCTATCTGCACCACTAAATAATCTTAAAGACAAGATAAGACTGCAACAAATATTGATCCTCAACCGAAGAGCGCTTCTCCCCGACGGATATGACTATCCTGCCAGCATGCTTGTAGTTATTGACCCTTTAAATACCTTTGTGGTTAATCCCAAACCTCTTAATATTGACGTATTCGAATCTATCTCTGGGATAATCATGCTGCAGATGGATTTAGGTGATGAGATTAATCAAGATTCTGAGAGGTAGAAGCTTGTAGAGAAGTCAGTTGAAGAGAAGCTGTTTGAGGAAGAGAAGCGAACTATCGAATAGACTGTGACTACTACAACTCTATCTGTTAGGGATATTGTGTCTGTTCGTGAAGGATTGGGGAAGTTCAGCCAGATTGCCACTGACAAAGGACAACGGAAGGAGTTGGCATCCTAGTCTAACGGGAAGAAGAGGGGCAAGAAGGATACTATTGTTGATGTGCGAGTGATCAATATGCCCAAGGAGATGAAAGAGTCGAATATCTTAGTCAAGGTCAATGCAGCTAGCTTGCAACACAGCCGTGTGATAAAGAAGTTCATGAGTCTGCCATGGTGACTTCTATTGCAACTCCTAGCAATGAGACCATGCTCTCCACGGTCAGTATCTCCACTGATAAGATTATGTAAAGTTTTGATAGGTTTGAAGAGATTAACAAGTCTTTCCTAGAGGTTATTAAGCCTGTTCCAAGCGAACTAGCGACCAAGGATGACGTCCAAGTATTAGAAGCAAGAGCTGGAGAGAAGAGTACTGACATAATTTTTGAGGAGACAAGAAGAAGTTGAGGAAGCAGATTACAACATAAATGGTGGCTAAAGAAAAGAAGGATATGGATAAGTGGGCAATGGCAGCCTTGCATGTCTCTGTCGAACTTCTGTGGTCAGAAAAACTAAAACTGGCACCTATGAATATAGAGCCTCCGCCTCCTTAAAGGTCTCCCCTTCAAAAAAGGGACAGGTAAAGATTATAACTGAGACCGAAGACATCTTTCTTTCGACCAAAAAGTTGGACAAGTGCAAGAAAAAGGCACATCAAGATTAGGGTGGAGAACTTAGTCGAATTTATCATGAGAGATTAAGGTGCCCTACTTTCGATAACCACCAAACTGTTGTTGTAACCAGAGAAGAAGAAATCTTTCAGCCTAGCGGTCTTTCTCTTTAAAATTATAATTGTTGCGATCTGCTTTAGTAAGGAATTATGAACATGTTTTTCTTTGTTTCAGCTCCAAACGAACCAGTAGTCTCCAAGGAATTAGAAAAATTCTTGTCGCTGCTTCTGCCAGCACCACATGGCCTCTTAGCGAAATAAATAGAGAGGCCAGGAGATGTTGAGTGGATTGATTGAGCAGCTAGGCCTTATGAAGGTTTTGATGGAGAAATAATGGCAGGCTGCGGGGGAAAGTGAAGAAGTTCTTCACACCGAACTAGAGAAGGAGAATACGTAATGACAAGAGAGGGAGAAAGCCTTGCAGGACTAGATCACGACCATCTCTACTTTTTTTGAAAAGGAGAAGAGTGATAGGTGGTGGTCTTAGGATGACAACAAGTATTTTAAAGATAAATATTTGAACTTGGAGCAAGAGACCAAGAGTCAGCGACATGATGCGGCGAACACTGAGAGACAACGACAATAAGGCCACATGGTTACATCAAAAATGACGGAACAGTCCACGTCACATGGCGAAATGAGAGTTCCCGCCAAATACATGGTTCATCTGAGCCATGTAGACCGCTAGGGTTCTTGAATTCACAGGTCTCTCAGCAAGATGAACTATCATCTTCAACAAATATATGGGGAGGTTCTGCAAGCAAGTGATCAAGTGGAATATCTTTGCAGAGAACGCACAGAGTTTACTGATCCCAATGACCGTGTTGATCGCGTTCCATAATTGTTTTATTACTGTAATATTATTTTTTGAATAATGTTGTGGTTTGTTTGACTTTAGTTTGATTTAAATGATTTAATTTTATCTTTGTTTTTCTTATTTGTTGTGATGCTAAATAACTGCTTGTGTGAACTGAAATAATATATGCCTTGCGAGCTGAAACATTATCTGCCTTGCGAGCTATGAGATTTGATTGCATTAATCGCTATTGTTTGTATTTAAAATGATGCCAATGTAGTTTAGGAGCCATGCAAACTAGCGGAAAGGGATTGTGGTATGTATAGTTATATACAAGCCAACTTTTTCTATAAATAGAATTGTCTTTCTTTATTTATGATAGGAAAAGCGTGCGAAGCAGAAATCTCTGCGGTATGATAAAATAGTATCCGCGCATACTCAAGCCACTGAAGCCTTCCACGATGTTGATGCGTAAAATGTCTCTGCATGCTCGAGAGTGGAGCTCGTTAGATCAAGGTTGCAGGGATAAGGGGAGGTTGATGAGGAACTGTCAAGCAGCCTGTTACTTTAATGGTTAGGATTCGCGGTTGAGGTCGAGAGAGGAGATTAGGTCACACGGACTGGGAAAGCCAAGAGGCCTGTTCGCGCGAGTTAAGGGCAGAGTTTTCCCGGTCTGGTGAGTAGATCGCTGATTAAGGCCGGCAGATAGGAAAGTTGTGGCCCCAAGGTTTGATGCGATGGTTGTCCCTGGGGGTCATCCTCCCCAAATGAGAGGTATGTTGGTCTATTTATATGCTAAAGGATGTGACCAGAACTGGGCTTGTTGATGTCACCCAAAATAGTAAGAGTGCAGAATGGGTCTAAGTGCAATGTCACCTCCAATACAGCGGACTGGAGTGGGCAGGTCTCACCTGCTAGGCGAGCTGAGGTGGCAGGTCGCCTGCTGCTGGGAAGAGGCGAGTCCTCCACCTATTGGCAGACTGAAGTTGAATCTATGCTGTGTTGTGCGGCCTGAGGGAGAATCCGCCTACTTCTGGGCACAGCGTCCACAACCCTCAGGCGGACTGAAGCTTATTCCACACCATGCTATGCAGACTGATGAGATGGTGTGCTGCTGCTGGAAGCGAGTTCGCCACCTACTGCGGGTTGACCGTCCATTTGTTGTTGGACTAAGACAAAGGTCCGCCACCTTTGGGTGAATAAGGATTGAGTTTGCATACCGCTAGCGGACTGAGGTGGAGTCTGTCTCATGCTTAGGTGGTCCTGTCAAGCGATCTATTGAGAAGGTTTCTCGTGGACTGGAATGGGAGGCCTCCTCTCGCAGGCAGACAGAGGAGCCTGGGTCTAGGACAATCCTTGCTCGTGGAGATTTGGAGGGGGCCTTCTTCTGGGCGACCTGGAGGTAGTACAACCACTACTGGGCGACCTGGAGGTAGGCCACCTACTACTAGGCGACATGGAGGTAGGACACCTATTGTTGGGTGACCTGAAAGTAGGCTGCCTACCGTTGGGTGACTTGAAGGCGGGCCGTCTACTATTTGGCGACCTAGAGGTAGGCCTCCTAATTCTAGGTGACCTGGAGGCAGGCAGCCTATCGATGGGTGACATGGAGTCAAGCCTACTACTAGTCTACCTGGAGGCATGATGCCTACCGTTGAGAGGGTTGAAGAGTATCAGCCTTCTCCTTTTGCGGACTGAGGTAGATTGGAAGGGATGTTCGCAATTGTGGAATAAAGAGCTCCTGCATGGTTAATCACGCTAACCGGGCGGCTTGCAGGGATGGACTGTGGAAGCAGTCCTCACCCCTGCAGAACATAATTGTTGCGCAACCTAGGTGGTCAGACCGGGAGACTGCAGTATCCATGAGGCCTGAGTGGACAGAGAAGTCTGTCCACCCAACTTAGAGGGCTGAAACAGGTCGCGACCTCAAGGGGGAACCTAGAGCAGACAACGGCTTGCGAGTAAGCTACATGTTGGAGGGATCGCCTATTTTTGGGTTAACATAATCCCCACACTTTTTAAGTCCCGAAGGGAACCTCAAAAAAGTACAAGACCCACAAAATTCGCGATCCACCCCTCAAAAACTGGCCAAAAAGAGAGGAGAGGGCAAATACCTGATGTCTCTTTTCAAAAAGGTCTGATAACACCTACTTTTTCTTCTGCAGGGAAGATATTGTAAATGAAAAAAGGGACATCTTGTGTATACCTGAATTGTTCTTGCAAAGTGAAGAAGACTTGTGAACGCCTTCTACCTATGGGAGGGATCGCCAGTGCATACAAACTCGCTTCTGGACCCTATCTTCACTGTAGGAGCCATGGATGATAGAGATTGAAGGGTTTCTTACTTACAGGTGAGAAGCAATGGAGTTTTCCGGCGAAATCAAATTGGCGGAACTGAAGCGGCGGAAAGAAGTCGGCATTCTTCGGAAGGTCTTATTCAAAAAGTATGGTGTTGGATTTTATATGGACTATCCTATATATATATTAAATTAAGAATTTTGAAAATATATGGATAGGTGTACCTGAGAGGCGGTTCGACTTCTTCAAAAATTTTTGGAAGGATAGTTCGACGGTTTTTCGAAAAGTAGACATCATTTCGCGAAAGAGATATGAGGTTTTTCGAAAAGAGGAAAGAACTTTTTCGAGAACTCCTATAGTTTTCTAAAAGTCCAGTGGTTTTTCCAAAACTCCATAGAGCTTTTCGAAAAATCCAAGTTCTTTTCGAGAAATCTAAGTGCTTTTCCAGAAACAGAGATTCTTTTCGAAAAATGCAAGTCCCTTTTCGAGAAGTCCATTTCTGATCTTGAACTTTCCAGACTATTGTCTGAGTGAGAATTCCTTTGGCATTCTCTAAGTAGTTGATGTTGAATCTTCACTTGACTTTGATTGTACTTTTCAGGAGTCCATGTTAAGCATGCCAAGTTCTGTTTTAAAAAACGAGAAATTGCCCTTGTCCAGCGGTTTCGTGAAAATGTCTGCAATTTGACTATCTGTGGGAACATACTGGAGGTTGATGTTCCTATTCTCCACATGCTCTCGATTGAAGTGGTATCTCAATTCGATATGCTTTGTTCAGTTGTGAGGGAATAGATAATTGGTGATTGCTATAGCACTGGAGGACTCACAGAACATGGGATTTTCCCTGAACTTCAAGTTATAGTCTTCAAACTAATTCTCGATCCAGAGAAGTTGTGCGCAACAACTGCCTGCAGAAATGTATTCTGACTCGGCGGTTGACATTGCAACACAATTCTGTTTCTTTCCACTCCAAGAAATGAGTCTTCTTCCGAGGAATTGGTAAGTCCCGAAAGTGCTCTTCTAGTCGTCTTTGCTACCTGCAAAATCTGCATCTGGAACTCCAATTAGTTCTTTATCATTATTTCTTGGGTACCGTAAGCCAAGATTGGGTGTTCCTTTAAGATATCTCAAAATTTTCTTTGCAACAGAGTAGTGAGATTCCTTAGAGTTCACCTGATATCTAGTACACACACAAGTTGAAAACATTATGTCAGGCCTGCTAGCAGTAAGGTAGAACAAGGATCCAATTATACTCTTGTACTTGTTTTCATCGAAAGGTTTCCCTTTCTCGTCCTTGTCCAGAGACATAGCTGAACCCATTGGAGTCCTCATAGAGGTTGCATTCTCCATTTTGAATTTATTAATCAACTCCTTGGTGAACTTCGTTTGGGTGATGAAAACTCCATCTTCAGATTGTTTCACCTAAAGTCCTAAGAAATACTTCAGCTCACCCATACTGCTCATTTCAAACTTCACTTGTGTAAGTTTGGAAAACTTCTTGCAAAGGTTGTCGTTAGTAGAGTCAAAATTAATGTCGTCGACTTAGATTTGCACTCGCAGAATCTTGCCTTTTACTTCCCTAAGAAATAATGATTTATCTATCTTTCCCCTTGTGAACTTGTTCTCAAGAAGAAAGTTAGATAACATTTCATACCAAGCTCATGGAGCTTTTTTTAAACCGTACAATGCTTTAAATAATAAGTAAATATGATTAGGATCATTAGGATCAACAAAACCTAGGGGTTGCTTCACGTATACTTCCTCCTTTATATCACCATTAAGGAAGGCCGACTTCACGTCCATTTGATAGACAGTAAAGCTCATAAAGGCAGCATATGCGAGAAACAACCTGATGGCTTCAAGTCTTTAAACTAGAGCATAGGTTTGATCAAAATTGATCGCTTCTTCCTGTCTGTATCCTTTAGCTACTAGTCTGACATTGTTTTTGATGACGGTTCTATCTTCATCCATCTTGTTCATGTAGACCCACTTTTTCCGATCACATTCTTACCTTTGGGTCTTGGTACAAGTTTCCTGACTTGGCAGCATTTGAACTGATTTAGTTCTTCTTCCATTGCAACTATCCATGATGCATCTTTGTTTGCTTATTCGAATTTCTTTGGTTCAACCTGCGAGAGGAAAATCAAATACAAATTCTCATTTATAGTAGCTCTTCGAGTTCTTACACCAGCATGACGATCTCCTATGATTTGATCAACTGGGTGCTCCCTCAAGTGTCTGAGCTCTAGAGTCCTTGCATCGGGAGCTTCACTACTTATGAATTTGCTTCTTCCACTTGGATAACTTCTTCATCTCGGTGATCCTCTTATCCAATTGAGACTGGAGGAGTGATCTTGATGAACTTTGGAGCACTTTCTTCAACTGTCTTATCCAAGCTCAATTCTTTTTGCTTTGAACATGTATCTTCAACAAAAACACTGGAAGAGCTGCTATGTAGCAAGCTCATCTCATCAAATACAACATTAATTTACTCTTCTACCACCAGAGTTTTCTTATTAAAGATTCTGTGAGCATTACTATGGCTACTATAACCTAAGAAAATATCTTCAAAGAATTTTTTCTCCAAGCTTGGTACGATGATATTTCCCATTATTGAGTACATAACATTTACAGCCAAATATCCTGAAGTAGGACACAGACGGTATCCTACCTTTTAGTAGCTCATAGGGGGTCTTATGATGATTCTTGTTGATCAACGCTCTGTTTTACACGTCACAAGCAGTATTGACAGCCTCAACCCAGAAGTACTTTGATATAGAGGAGTCAATCAACATTGTGGTGCATGCTTCAATGAGTGTTCTGTTCCTTCTCTCTGCAACTCCATTTTGTTCTAGAGTATGCGGGGAGGAAAACTCATGAAAGATTCCTAGACTTCCACAGAATTCTACCATGGCACCAGATTCAAATTTTGTTCTATGGTCACTTTTGATTCTGACCACTGAGCAGTTTAATTCATTCTGGATTTGCCTAACAAAGTTAGTGAACACATCAAAGGTATCTGACTTTTGTTTCAGAAAGAACACCCAAGTAAAACATGAGTGATCATCAACAATTACCAGCGTATATGACTTACCTCCTAAGCAACAAACTTGTATTGGACCAATTAATTCCATGTGTAATAAATACAAACACATTGAGGAATCTTTATCGGCAATGCCATTAAAGGTATCCCATGTCTGCTTGCCCATCTGGCATGCATGATATGGACTCTCTTTAATGTACTTAATAGTAGGTGCGCCACGTACTAAGTCTTGAGAAAATAACATGTTGATGGTTTTGAAATTTATATGTGCAAGTCTCTTGTGTCAGTGATCACAAACAAATGCATTATCTTTTGCAACAAAACATACTGGGGTAGAAGTGTCTAAACATAGAAAATTAAGGCAAAATATATTTTTACTCCTTGGGCCTGCTAATATAGTCTCCATAGTGGAGGCCGACTTTATCGGGCACTGATCTTTAAAGAATGTAAAAATAAAGACTTTATCATATAATTGACTTATGCTAATCAGATTATGTTCTAATCTTTTCACATAAGCCACATTAGTGAATGAGACTATACCGTTAGAAAATATATCGTAGCCTTTTGTAATTCCTCGGTCAGATCCACCAAAGATAACCTTTGGACCGTCTTTGACTTGAGTATAATTCTTAAGTAGGCTTCTTGTCCCGGTCATATGTCGAGAGCATCCACTGTCGAAATACCAGATAATCGTTTTGTTGGCTTTTGGACATACCTGCAAAAAATTCAGTTTATCTTGGAACCCAAATGTATTTGTGTAACCCCCCAAAATTTGAAAGAAGGACGAGCAGCGTCGAGAGCCATTTTGGGTCTTGGTGAGGGTCACACGGCCAAGGACATGGGAGTGTCCATGGTTGTGTCTTACCGGGTTCTTCGAGAGCTTCAGAAGTCCACGATTTTTCGCTCAGTTCGTCGACTAGTGGGGGACACGCCCTCCGACACGCCCGTGTCGGAGCCCGTATCGGATCCCGTGTCGCAGGCGTGTTCTCTTGAGTGTTGACACAGAGGTGTCGACATGGTGGTGTCGACACAATGGTGACGATACAGAGGAGGTGTCGACACAGAAGTGTCGAAATGGTGGTGTCGAAACGGAGGAGGTATCGACACAGGCAGGGAACACGGTAGAGGACACGGGCCTGTCTAGGGCCGTGTCGAGCATGTTCGACAAATTCCTGCGAGTTTGACGAAGAGGCAGTCGACGATCGTCGAGACATCGAACACGGCCTGAGACACGGGCGTGTCCCAGGCCATGTCCTTCTCGGGTTGTGAGACGGTACTTGTGAGGGGTTTGACACGGCCTGGAGCCCAGGCGTGTTCAGGTTGGACACGGTCGTGTCAAAAGTGACACGGGCGTGTCAAGTACCCATGTCCTGTTTTGGGTGCGATGATTTCGGCGTTGATTGGGGAACACGGCCTTGGACACGGGCTTGTCACAAGCCGTGTTCGGCCCAGGTGTTTTGTTTTCCAGTTCGGATCGTGGCCATTCTTTCCCTTCTTTTGGGAACTGATGGTCCAGGGTTGCCCTTGCTGAGTTAACTCTGAGAATAGGGTTAGAAACCCTCATTATTCTCCAAGCAATCTCTTTCTAAGATCTAGAGAGAGGGGAGAGCAAGGAAGAAGGTCAATGTTGAAGTTGGAGACCGGGCGGTCTGGCTGTCTGCCTTGGCAGGTTGTAGACCGTGCGGTCTGGCAGTTTCCCTTTAGTGGTTTGGTTGCTGTGTTGTTGCTATCTGGTGTCCGAGTGGTCTAGCGGCTTGCCTCTGGAGACTTGGAGACCGGGCAGTCTAGCGGTCTCCATGGTGTCTCTCTCTCTGGTGGTAGCGAGCGGTTAGCCCTTCTATCTAACCGCGCGGCTTGTGCGAATTGTTTTGTATTAGTCTGCTTACTCCGGTAAATTTTAGTCCCACATCTCTTATTTGTATTTTCTCATCTCTCCTACATTCTATATAAGAGAGGCCATAGCTTTGTAATAGACACCTTTTTCAGAGAATAAAGTTTCTTTTAAACCACTTCCGGTTTGTTTTTGTTCGTTTCTAACATAGTATCGGAAGAAACGATCTTTTCCTCCTGATTCTTTTTCTCGTACTGTTCGCGCGGTCTCTTATTTCTGTTCGCGTGGTCTATTCCTGTTCGCGCGGTCTCTTATTCTTATTCGTGCGGTCTCTTGCCACTGCCCTTTGTGTGCGCGGCCTCTGTGTGCTATCTCTGTTCGGCTCGTACGCCTTGGTCTCTTTCGTGCGGCCTTCTCCTTCTTCTTCTATTCGCGCGGGCTACCTTCCAGCCGCTCGATTTCTTTCCCTCAGCTTAGTTCTACGGCTTGGTCGTGGCTTTTTTGGCCTTTGGTGTCAATCATCGTGACCGCTGCAGATCTCCTTCTCCTACCGCTGCGATTTCTCCCTGTTCGCGCGGCTTGTTTCCTAACCGCACGTCTTTTTTTCTAACCGCGCGGCTTCCTGTTGTTTTCTTCTATGGCTCTTTCTGATGCTTCTACTGCCACCACTCCTACCACCACTCCTGTCGCCAATCTGGCTCTGCCTCTTCCTACTACTCCTTCCGAGAACCTTGGGACTATTTCCAAGCTTGTCGGCTCCAACTACCCAGATTGGAGCATTTCCTTCACCTTTCTCCTTCGCTCGCAACGAAAATGCCACCATCTCGTTGATGACCCTCCTCCAACCACTTCACCTCTCTTTGATGACTGGGATGCGAGTGATGCACTTGTGCGTACATGGCTTGCTAATAGCCTATCTGATGAGTGTCTTCCCGTCATTCGTCATGATGAGACAGTCAAGGCCGCATGGCTTCATCTTTCCGCTCTGTACTCCAAGGGGGCTCAGACGTCCCGCATCTATATGTTGTATGCGGACCTCTTTGCCCGTCCTACCTTGTCCCCTGCTGCTCCATACCAACAGGTTCAATCTCTTGGGGCTGAGATTCTTCAGAATCGCCCCTTCTCTGCAGATTTGGCTCAACAACACAAGAACTTCCAAGAGCTTTTGGTTGTGTGTTATCTGCTCCGGCTTCCTGATACTTATGATATGATCCGCCAGCAAATTCTGGGTGAGGCGGAATCTCCTACCTTAGATGCCACCGGTGCCCGCATCGCCGCTGTCACCTCTCTCCTTCAGCACCTGATTCTGCTCGCTCCTCCTCCACCGACCAACTATGCTCACCAAACTCAGCGGAGTGGCTCTGGTAGCCGCAATCACCAGTCTGGCGGGCATGCTCTTTCACGCTACCTCTGCTCTCATTGTGGCCGCACCAGACATACTCTTGACCACTGCTGGACGAAGCATCCCCATCATCGCCCCTCGGGTGACTCTTCCGCCTCATCTTCCAAGCCTTCTGCCTCCGTGGTCACATCATCAGGTAGTGCCCACATGGTAACTCAAGGTAAATGGCTTATCGACTTTGGAGTAACTAATCACATGACGGGCAATCCTCACTGCTTCACTCTACTCGAACAGCATGATCGGGTGCCCCCGGTTCTTGTTGCAGATGGTTCTCCCTCCCCGGTTCATGGGTCGGGAGTGGTCCATGTTACTCCGTCTCTTCGCCTAGC
Organism: Platanthera guangdongensis; assembly: GCA_039583875.1. NCBI lineage: Eukaryota > Viridiplantae > Streptophyta > Magnoliopsida > Asparagales > Orchidaceae > Platanthera > Platanthera guangdongensis. Next base: position 32,501,584 of record CM077148.1, on the reverse strand, counting down.
GGACACTCTTTATGTGCCCAAATTTTCATGCAATTTGTTATCGGTTACTTCTTTATGCAAGCAGCTTCAGTGCTCTGTAACATTTACGCCATCTTAATGTTCTTTTCAGGATCCGAGCTCCCAACGGACGATTGCTACTGGGACTGAGAGCGGCGGCCTCTACTTCCTCGACAACGTTTCCGCCTTATCCACCTTATCCTCCTCTTGTACGGATCTTCTCCAGTGGCATCTCCGCCTCGGTCATCCTCCTCCACGGCTTCTACATCAACTTCTGCCCCACCTCCCTCCTTCCAGTCCTCCTCTCAACTACGAGGCTTGTCAGCTTATCAAGCATCATCATTCCTCCTTCCCACCAAAGCAAGGTCGGGGCTCTACCCGTCCGTTTGATCTAATCCACTCCGATGTCTGGGGACCTACTCCTACCCTCATCATTGGTCGGGGTAGTTCTTATTTTGTTACTTTTATTGATGACTTTTCTAGATGTACTTGGGTGTATCTCTTACGAGATCGCTCTGAATGTTTAGATGTATGGGTTTCTTTTTATCACTTAATCAAAACTCAGTTTGGTGTTTGTATTAAAACTTTTCGCTCGGATAATGCTACAGAATATTTGAGTCGTGCGTTTACCTCTTTCTGTGTGCAACATGGCATTATTCATTAGAGTAGCTGTGTTTATACCTCCCAGCAAAATGTGGTGGCGGAATGCAAAAACAGTCATCTCCTCGATGTCGCTCGCACCTTGATGACCCAGATGCATGTTCCTCACTCCTATTGGGGCTATGCTGTTCTCCTTGCCTGCTATCTCATCAATCGCATCCCCTCCACGGTTCTCCACCGGAAAATCCCATTCTCCATTCTGTATCCGGACAAGGAGCCTTTTCCTCTCCCTCTCCGCATCTTTGGGTGCACTGCCTTTGTGGATGCCCCCTCCGCCACCCGTGATAAGCTCTCCCCTCGCTCCACCAAATGTGTCTTTCTAGGGTACTCCACCACTCAGAAAGGATATTGTTGCTTTGATCCCGTTCTTCGTAAGCAATTCGTCTCTGATGACGTCACCTTCTTCGATAATGCCTCCTACTTCTCGAATGCCTCCTCTCCTCTTCCCCCAGCTTCTGATTCTCCTGCTCTTTCCTTCATTCCCTCGTCTCCTACTGCGATCTCCACCCCTACACCATATCCGTCCACTCCTCTCCCTCCACCTCTCTCTCCCTCTTCTCCGCCACCGTCTCCCTCATCTCCGTCATCGCCGCTCTCTCCTCCCGAGCCAGCTCTCTCTGCCACGGATGCTCCGGATGCCGAGGGAACTGCTGACCTGGATCTTCCTGTAGCTCTTCACAAAGGGGTGCGGACGTGTACCCTCCACCCCCTTGCTGTTGTTGTTTCATATGATTGTCTCACCTCTTCTCGTAGGGCGTTTGCACTGGCTATCACTGCCACTACCACACCCCGTTCCCACCAGGAGGCCCTTATTATTCCTCATTGGAAGTTGGCCATTGATGAGGAAATGGCGACCCTAACTGAGTGGGGTACCTGGACTCTTGTTCCTCCTCCCCTCGGTACTGATTTCATTGGCTGTCGCTGGGTCTTTGTGGTAAAATTTGGCCCAGACGGCACTGTGGATCATTATAATGCTCGCCTTGTTGCTAAGGGATTTACTCAGACCTATGGGGTTGATTACTTTGACACCTTCTCTCCCGTGGCTCATCTCAGCACTATCCGGGTCCTTCTCTCTGTGGCGGTCAATAGAGATTGGCCTATTTCCCAGCTGGATGTCAAGAATGTCTTCCTTTATGGTGATCTTTAGGAGGCTGTCTACATGGAGCAACCTCCTGGGTATGTTGCTCAGGGGGAGACACGAGTCTGCCAGCTAAAGAAGGCAATCTATGGTCTCAAGCAGAGCCCTCGAGCTTGGTTCGACAAGTTCAGCAGCATCGTGGCAGTCGTTGGTTTTGTGCGAAGCTCTGTCGATCACTCGCTATTTATTTGCAAAACCTCCTCGGGACTGGTGGTTCTTGCTGTGTACGTCGATGACATCCTTCTCACTGGCGATGACCAGGAAGGGGTAGCCTTGACAAAGCGGCATCTTCGTCAACATCTGGTCACGAAAGATATGGGCTCTCCGAAGTACATTCTGGGGATCGAAATCTCTCGGAAGCCCAACTCCTTAGTCCTCTCCCAACTTAAGTCTGCCCTTGATCTTTTAAAAGAGGCAGGATTGAGTGGAGCTAAACCTGCCCGATGCCCCATGGCAATTGGAGAAGACAAAACCTGGACAGATGATTCGCCTCCTCTTTCAGATATTACACGGTACCGGCGTCTGGTTGGTAAGCTCATATATCTCACCGTGACCAGGCCCGACATTTCCTATGCTGTGGGCAAAGTGAGTCAATTCATGCAAGCACCTAGGGAGTGTCATCTACAATCCGCCTTGAGGATCTTGGAGTATGTCAAAGCAGCGCCTGCGAAAGGATTACTCTTTCAGAAGAATGGTCATTTTAGGGTTAAAGCATAATCAGATGCGATTTACGATGATGACAAAGGGGATCGCAAGTCAACCTCGTGTTTTTGCACCTTTGTTGGGGGAAATCTGGTGAGCTGGAAGAGCAAGAAGCAGTCGGTTGTTTCCAGGTCTAGTGCTGAAGCAGAGTATCATAGTATGACATCGACCACTTGTGAGTTAAAGTGGCTACGGGCTCTCCTACTGGATTTAGGAGAGGTGTACAACCATTCTCTACCTATGTTCTGTGATAACAAGGCTGTCATATACATCTACAAAAATCCAGACTTCCATGGAAGAACCAAGCACATTGAGGTCGACTGTCATTTCATTCGTGAGGAGATTCTGAAGGAACAAATATGCACTCCCTTTGTCACTTCTGATAAAGAGCTGTCTGACATCTTCACCAAGCCAGTCTCCGCCTCGTTTCTTCTTATTTTTGACAAGCTGGGCATGATCGATATATATGCTCCTGCTTGAGGGGTAGTGTTGAAGTTGGAGACCGGGCAGTCTGGCGTTCTGTCTTGGTGGGTTGCAGACCGCGCGGTCTGGTAATTTCCCTTCAGTGGTTTGGTTGCTGTGCTGTTGTTGTCTGGTGTCCGAGCGGTCTAGCGGCTTGCCTCTGGAGACTTGGAGACCGGCCGGTCTAGCGGTCTCCCATGGTGATTTCTCTCTCTCTGCTGGTAGCCGAGCGGTTAGCCCTTCTGTCTAACCGTGCAGCTTGTGCAAATTGTTTTGTATTAGTCCGCTTACTCCTGTAAATTTTAGTCCCACATCTCTTATTTGTATTCTCTCATCTCTCCTCCATTTTATATAAGGGAGGTCATACCTTTGTAATAGACACCTTTTTCATAGAATAAAGTTTCTGTTAAACCACTTCCGATTTGTTTTTGTTCGTTTCAAACATTCAAGGAGAGATCCAGCTATTGGAGAGGCTTCGGTGCTCGAAATCGTGAGCCGAGTCTGGATCCGTGGAGGCAAGACCGTTGCGATGGTTTTCATCCGGCTAGGTTGCCATGGCGAGGAAGAGGGGTCAGAAGGTAGAGACACTACTCCTCTTGGTTTTAGGATGCATGTTCTAGCATCTTTTATTTTCTAGATTTTGGCCACCAAACTCTCAAATGAGAGGGGTTTGTGTCGCCAAGGTTCAAGAGGAACCTCCGGGTCGATTGAGTCCATCCCCGACATGTTTTTGCATTAGAGATCCGCTCCGTTACTGGATTAAGCATCGTGGGTGAAGCCGTAGTCGCGACCGTTAGTCCGACTCAGTGATGTTGCATACGAGCTTTAAGGATTCGTAGAGATCTGTTGTGGCAAGATGCCGTTTGTGATGTTTGTGATGTTTTCCCCCTTTTCTCGAGTGAGTACGTGTAGTCAGAACCGGACAAGGTTAGCTCCTCAATGGCGATAGATGGTTTCCTTGGTGAACAAGGTTAGCTTCGCAATGGTGGTAGATGGTTTCCTTGGTGCGCGGGAACGCTACAGTACGAATGAGGGAATAGGGTGGAATTGTCTTGGATTGTGATGTGTCAAGGCATGGCTGTGTCTTCGTGGTCTGTTGGCTATCCCATAACGTGTACGTCATGTATGGAGAGTGTCCCGGCGAGACTAGTCCCCTTCTGTGAGACTGACGAGAATGCCAAGCATGGGGCAAGCCCGGGCAATGAGGCCATGAGCGGGTGCGGTCCAGCAAGGCTTCTTAGAATCGGTCAGTTTGTGTTTGTTGGAATCCTGACATGAGAAGTCAGAGCTTGTAGGCAAGCCCGGGTCTAAGACCTTGAGCGGGTGGGGCCTTTGTAAGAGTCCATGTGGCGGCTTGTATGTCATTGGGCGAATGTTGGTAACCCCCCCCCCCCATTGTTTGCAGCTTTATGCCAATGGGTAAATGATGAGTACCCATATGATGTGATGATGTGCTAGTTTTATACGCGATATGTTGCCATGGGTGAAGCTCGGGTTTTTGCATATATGTTGCATAAGTAGGCCCTTTCATTATATGCTCAACAATAGAGAACGTGTATGTTGTTTGAGACATCCAAGCCTGTTCTTAGTGCATTACTTGTTTATATATATATTGCATACGAAGTGCTGACTTGCAGGTTGGAGTGGTTCCCCGTGGTCCGTTAGGGGCGGCCGGGAGGAGATGTGTTGGTTACACGGTTTGAGGTCAGCCTTTGCTGACCCACATTACAATCAATTTTTACAGGGCAAGGATCGCAAGCAGGAGCTAGCTCGCTGGCCAAAAGGGCCTAAGCCTCATGAAGTGTTACCGTTTAGCTGTAACTCTACTTTTATGACATTGTATGTTTGATGCTCATGTTTTCCGGCTTGCATGCCGAGGTAGTCTAGAAGTGCTTATGCACATTTATGACTGGTGTTATTATTTGAGTTTTGGACTCACTTTTGTTGTAAGGCCTTAAGGCCGCTTTGATACTCCTTTATGTTGTGGATAACTTCTAGTCTGTTTGCTTTTTTCGCTGTGCTTTGGTTATGAGTTTTGAGATCGGGTAGATATATCATCTGATAATACTGAAGCTGTGGTATCTTTATGTTGTGGGGCCCCGACCGGACCCATATTATACGGTCATTAAAGGGGAGGTGTTACAATTTGGTATCAGAGGCAGGTTAAGTTCAAGGTCAGTGCGTATAGAATTTATCCACATAGGAGTAATGCAGGATCATGAGTGTCCTTATGTTTGAGTCTTGCAATTAGAGACTGATTCCTTATTTTCTTGCTTTCTTGAAGAGTACAAGCAACGAGGCGGGTACGTCGAGACCAAGAGAAGAGCTTTCGGCGAGCAGCGCCACAGCTCAGGGTCCTTTGGGAAAGGGTGTAAACTCGGCCGACTTTTGCTGCATGCTTGCAGAAGTAATGGTGGCAGCCCAGGCTATAGCAACAGCTCAAGTAGCAACCCCTTCTACAACGGATACAGCGACGGCGGTGTCGGGAGAAGAAGCCAGACGATAGAGAATTTGGTAGAAAGGGTGGTTGTCGGGCAAAGAGACCGGCAGATGAAGTACTTTCTGAGTTTCCATCCCCCAACATTAAAGGGTGTCGGTACTCCGACTGATGCGGAGGATTGGTGGGCACGGATTCAATAGCTTATAAGGGCGGCAGAGATGCCAGAAGAGAAGAAATCTGAATTTGCGGCCTTCATATTGGAGGGAGACACAAAGTTGTTGTGGGTGAGCCATAGTGGCCGCCAATTTTCTGGATGAACCCTGTCGATGGAAGAATTTGGGGATGCTTTTCTAAAGAGGTACATTTCCGTTTCTACAAGGTTGGCCCTTCAGAGGCAATTTCTGCACTTGATGCAGCGAGACAAGATGGTGGACGAGTATGTGCAGGAGTTCACCCATTTGGGTCGTTAAGCGGGTACGACGATGGCGGATGATGTGGAGAGGGATAACCTCTTTTACCAGGGGTTGAGGGAGAATCTAAGGCAACCCCTCATTGTCATGAAGAGAGCTGGTTTTAACGAGCTAGTTGAGGCTGCCAGGACGTTGGAGAGTGATCTAGAGCGAAGCAACGCCGCAAGGGTTTTGCACCCAAGCAAGGAGAAGGGAAGCCTTCTCAATCCAAAGGAAAGTCAGAAGGGAATAGATGGAGGAAGAAGCCTCACCCGTACAAGTCCGGTGAGAAAATCAAGTGGATGTCCGGAGGGTCTCACTCTAAGGGGCCACCGACGTGCTTCAACTGTGGCAAGGTGGGACACATAACTCATTTTTTTAACCAAGGGGGTAAGGAGAAGGAGACAAGACAAGAGCAAACTGTGCATTCCGACCCCAGTGTTGCAGAGAAAGGGAAGATGGCGGAGTCGAGCGCTTCTCGGTTCCAACCGGTGCAACCAAGGGCTTACAACCTTGGACAGCAGGAAGCGATCCGCCAACCCGACGTGGTAACGAGTATGAGGAAGTTTACGTTTAACCTTGCGCTCATATGTTTAGACCATTATTGTTGATGTCTATGTTGTAGGCTTTGTGTTGGTTTCCGGTTACCCCGCTAGAGTACTGTTTGATATGGGAGCATCACACTCCTTTCTTGCAGAAAGCTTCATCCGGAGGATTGGAGTTGAGTCATTTTCGGTGGACGCAGAGCTGAAGGTGCGCATGCCCAATGGGTCATCCATGACCACCGGAAAGAAAGGGCACATTTGTTGGGCGCTAAGCAGAGTTGACTTCGTGCTGATAGCAGCGGTCTTACCGTTGGTCGAGTTTGATGTGATTTTGGCAATGGACTGGCTAGCGGAGCAACATGCCAGTATTGATTGCCTATCCAAGGTGGTGACCCTAAGAAGCGAAGGGCAGTCAGAGGTCAAATTTGAGGGCCTAAATGGAGTGGCCTGTTCTCTGACTTCGCCCTTGCAGTTGGCGCTGGTAGTTAGCCAGGGTGGAGTAGTGCTTGTAGCGTTATTGGAGGTTCACCTTTCCAGGTTATCACTTGGGGAAGTGCCTATGGTGGTAGAGTTCGGGGATGTATTCCCGGATGAACTTCCTGGAGCGCCTCCTCGATGGGAGATCGATTTCTCGATTGAGTTAGTACCGGAGGCTAGGCCGGTGTCGCGTCTTCGGTTTAGGATGGCACCAAAGGAGTTGGCTGAACTCAAGGTACAGTTGCAGGAACTGTTGGAGAAAGGATATATCAGACCCAGTTATTCACCGTGGAGCGCGCCGATGTTGTTTGTAAAGAAGAAAGACGGTAGTATACGGCTGTGCATAGACTACCGAGAGTTAAATAAATTGACCGTCAAGAATAAATATCTGATTCCTCGGATAGACGACCTGTTAAACCAGTTGGTGGGGTCAGTAGTGTATTCAAAGTTGGACTTGAAGTCAGGATACTATCAGTTGCAGATTCGGGATGAGTACATACCCAAGACAGCGTTTGGCACGAGGTATGGACACTTCAAGTTCTCGGTGATGCCGTTCAGGCTGACGAACTCACCATCTGTATTCATTGATTTGATGAATCGGGTTTTTCGAAAATACTTGGACTCTTTTGTAGTTGTCTTTATTGACGACATCTTGGTGTATTCCAAATCGGAAGTGGAGCATGAGACTCACCTGAGAATGGTCTTGCAAGTGTTGAGGGAGAACCAGTTGTATGCAAAGTTCTCTAAGTGCGAGTTCTGGTTAGAGAAGGTGGCATTTTGGGCCACGTGATTAGTGGGATGGGGTGGCGGTAGATCCAACAAAGGTGGAAGCCATCAGAGATTGGCCGATTTTGAGAACCGTGGCGGAAGTCCGAAGTTCTCTTGGACTAGCCGGGTACTATAGGACATTCATGGAAAACGTTTCGCTTATAGCTCTACCACTCACCACACTCACTCGTAAAGATCAGAAGTTTGTGTGGACTCAAGAGTGCAGTCAGGCATTCGAGATGCTGATGGAAAGACTGATGACGGCTCCAATCCTAAGTCTATCGAAAGGGACAGAAGGCTTTCAGATCTTCAGTGACGCATCGGGATGCGGTTTGGGTTGCGTATTGGTGCAACATGGAAGTGTAATAGCATTTGGGTCTAGACAGCTGAAGCCTCACGAGAGGAATTACCCCGTTCATGACTTGGAGTTGGCGGAGGTAATTTTTACGCTGAAATTATGGCAGCACTATGTCTATGGTGCGAAGGTACAGATCTTCATGGATCATAAAAGCCTGAAGTATCTTTTAGATCAGAAGGACTTGAATATGCGGCAGCCCAGGTGGGTCGAGTTCCTTGGAGACTATGAGGTGGCAATTCAGTATACACCAGGCAAGGCCAATGTGGTGGCCGATGCGTTGAGCAGAAAATACTCTGGATAAGGGAATTGGATTGACGCTCATGATGAGCGGTTGGTGCGGGAATGGGACTCCCTCGGCTTGGAGTGCGTAGCAAGAGGCGAGGCTAGCATGGCTCGATTAAACTGGATTGAAATGCAGAACGACTTGTCCGATAGTATACGGGAAGCGACCCGTTTGGATGTGGAGTTTCATCCATTCATGGTGGATGCTAAAAAAGGCGAGAGCAGCGCCTGGGAGATGATTAACGAGATTTTGAGGAAGGATGGAAGGATTTGTGTACCGCAGTTTGGCAAGCTCCGTGAGGAGTTGATGTTTGAGGCTCACTTTACAAAGTACTCCATTCATCCGAGCAGTACAAAGATGTACTTGGACATGAAAAGATCCTTTTGGTGGCCTGGACTGAAGTGTGATGTAGCTTTGTACGTGAATCGATGTCAAACTTCTGCCTTGGTGAAGGCCGAGTGTCAGAAGCCGGGCGGGTTCCTGAAGCCTCTTCCAATTCCCGAGTGTAAATTTGATGACATCTCCATGGATTTTGTGCATGGGTTGCCTAGATCACAGCAGGGTAACAACGCGATTTGGGTGATTGTGGATCGCTTAACCAAAGTGGATCACTTCATCCCAAACTGGAAGGAGGACAGCATGGAGAAGCTGGTGGAGTTGTATGTTCGCAACATTGTGCGGCTACATGGGATCCCTAAAAGTATAGTCAGCGATCGTGACGGAAGTTTCACGTCCAAGGACTGGAGGTTGGTTCAGAAGAGTTTGGGCACAAAGCTAAAGTTCAGTACGGCTTTCCATCCTCAAAATTACGGGCAAACTGAAAGAACGAACCGTACTATGGAGGATATGCTAAGGATGTGTGTTCTTGACTTCAGCAAGAAATGGGAGGATCACCTCTTCATGGTGGATTTCGCATATAACAACAGTTATCAAGCGAGTATAAAGATGGCGCCATACGAAGCTCTGTATGGGAGGCGGAGTCGGACACCGATGTCATGGACAGAGGCGGGAGACACCAAACTGTTGGGAAAAGAAGTGGTGGCGATGCTTGTGAGTTGGTACGGACCATTCAAGAGCGCATGAAGGTGGCTCAAGATCGGCAAGCAAAATATTTTAATGCACGCCATAGGAAGTTGGAGTTCGTGGTACGCGATTGGGTCTATTTGAAGATCAAGCCGTTCAAAGGCATTTCATGGATTCGCCGACTCAAGAAATTGAGTCCAATGTTTTTGGGCCCTTTTGAAGTTGTTGAACGAGTGGGAGTAGCAGCGTACCGGTTAGTGTTGTCCACAGAGTTGAGTGTATTGCATGACGTCTTCCATGTTTTCGTCTTGAGGAAAGCCTTGGTAGAGGCTAGTGTGGTGATCGAATCGGCATCGGTGCCGATAGAGGAAGACTTGAGGACGCGAGTCCGTCCAATTGCTATAGAGGATTCAGAAATTCAGCAGTTGCGGAACAAAGACGTCAAACTCGTAAAAGTCCAATGGGACAACTGCGGTCATGAGCAGCTCTCTTGGGAGCGGGAACAAACCATGTTGGAGGAATATCCAGAGTTTTTCCGTTCAGGTATCTTTTAATTTTGTGTACCTCTTCTTGCTTTTTGATAATTTCGAGACGAAATTCTTTTAAGGGGGAGAGAGTTGTAACGCCCCAAAATTTGAAAGAAGGACGAGCAACGTCGAGAACCATTTTGGGTATTGGTGAGGGTCACATGGCCAAGGACACGGGCATGTCCATGGTCGTGTCGTACCGGGTTCGTCGAGAGCCTGGGAAGTCAATGATTTTTCGCTCAATTCGTCGACTAGTGGGGGATACGCCCGTGTCGGAGCCCGTGTCACAGGCGTGTTTTCTCGAGTGTCGACACAGCAGTGTCGACATGGTGGTGTCGACACAATGGTGTCGACACAAAGGAGGTGTTGACACAGAAGTGTCGACACGGTGGTGTCAACACGGAGGAGGTGTTGACACAGACAGGGAACACGACCTAGGACACGGGCATGTGCAGGGCCATGTCAAGCGTGTTCGATGAATTCCTGCGAGTTCGACGAAGAGGCAGTCGACGATCGTCGAGACGTCAAACACGGCCTGAGACATGGGCGTGTCCCAGGCCGTGTCCTTCTCGGGTTGTGAGACGGGACTTGTGAGGGCTTGGACACTACCTGGAGCACAGACATGTTCAGGTTAGACACGACCATGTCAAAAGTGATACGGGCGTGTCAAGTACCCGTGTCCTGTTTTGGGTGTGACAGTTTCGGCGTCGATTGGGGAACATAGCCTTCGACATGGGCATGTCACAAGCCGTGTTCGGCCCAGGTGTTTTGTTTTCCAGTTCAGATCGTGGCCGTTCTTTCCCTTCTTTTGGGATCTGATGGTCCAGGGTTGCCCTTATTGAATTAAGTCTGATAATAGGGTTATAAACCCTCATTCTTCTCCAAACAATCTCTTTCTAAGATCTAGAGAGAGGGGAGGGAAAGGAAGAAGGTTAAGGAGAGATCCGGCTGTTGGAGAGGCTTCGGTGCTCCAAATCGCGAGCCGTGTCTGGATCCGTGGACGAAAGAACGTTGCGAAGGTTTTCATCCGGCTAAGTTGCCATGGAGAGGAAGCGGGGTCGGAAGGTAACGACACCTCTCCTCTTGGTTTTAGGATGCATGTTCTAGCATCTTTTATTTTCTAGATTTTGGGCACCAAACTCTCAAATGAGAGGGGTTTGGGTCGCCAAGGTTCAAGAGGAACCTCCGGGTCGATTGAGTCCGTCCCTGGCATGTTTTTGCATTAGAGATCCGCTCCATTAGTGGATTAGGCATGGTGGGTGAAGTCGTAGTCACAACCGTTAGTCCGACTCGGTGATGTTGCATACGAGCTTTAAGGATTCATAGAGATCCGTTGCGGTAAGATGCCGTTTGTGATGTTTGTGATGTTTTCCCCTTTTTCCCGAGTGAGTACGTGTAGTCGGAACTGGATATGGTTAGCTCCTCAATGGCGATAGATGGTTTCCATGGTGAACAAGGTTAGCTCTGCATTGGTGGTAGATGGTTTCCTTGGTGCGCGGGAACGCTGCAGTACGAAGGGAATAGGGTGGAATTGTCTTGGATTGTGATGTGCCAAGGCGTGGCTATGTCTCCGTGTTCGGCTGGCTATCCCTTGACGTGCAGGTCATGTGTGGAGAGTGTCCCGGTGAGATTAGTCCCCTTCTGTGAGACTGATGAGAATGCCAAGCATGGGGCAAGCCCAGGCAATGAGGCCATGAGCGGGTGGGGTCCAGCAAGGCTTCTTAGAATCGGTCAGTTTGTGTTTGTTGGAATCCTGACATGAGAAGTCAGAGCTTGCAGGCCAGCCCGGGTCTAAGACCTTGAGCGGGTGTAACCTTTGCAAGAGTCCGTGTAGCGGCTTGTATGTCGTTAGGGGAATGTTGGTAACCCCCCCCCCCCCTTTGACCCCTTTGTTTGCGGCTTTATGCCAATGGGTAAATGGGTTATGAGTACCCATATGATGTACCCATATGATGATGATGATGTGCTAGTTGCATACGCGATAGGGTGCCTTGGGTGAAGCCCGGGTTTTTTGCATACATGCTGCATAAGTAGCCCTTTCATTATATGCTCAACAATAGAGAACGTGTATGTTGTTTGAGACATCCAAGACTGTTCTTAGTGCATTACTTGTTTATATATATAATTGCATACAAAGTGCTTGACTTGCAGGTTGGAGGGGTTCCCCGGGGTCCGTTAGGGGCGGCCGGGAGGAGATGTGTTGGTTACAGAGTTTGAGGTTAGCCTTTGCTGACCCACGTTACAATCAATTTTTACAGGGCAAGGATCGCAAGCAGGAGCTAGCTCGCCGGCCAAAAGGGCCTAAGCCTCATGAAGTGTTACCGTTTAGCTGTAACTCTACTTTTATGACATTGTATGTTTGATGCTCATGTTTTCCGGCTTGCATGCCGAGCTAGTATATGAGTGCTTATGCACATTTATGACTGGTGTTATTATTTGAGTTTTGGAATCACTTTTGTTGTAAGGCCTTAAGGCCGCTTCGATACTCCTATATGTTGTGGATAACTTCTAGTCTATTTTCTTTTTCCGCTGTGCTATGGTTATGAGTTTTGAGATCAGGTAGGTATATCATATTATACGGTCATTACAGGGGAGGTGTTACAATTTGGGTCCTTGGTTCCTTGTCAGCATACTCCCCCTAGGAACATTAACCTTGCGAGTGGTCTGCCTTGTATGGTTAACTTGAGGAGTTTCAAAATTTCTGGGATTAAACCAGCAATCCACATCAAAGTGACAAACTCTGTCATAGCACCGGCAATCAAACTTATTGTATCTTCTCCAGGTCTCCTACTTGATCTTTTGAACATTTTATCTAACAGAAGCGGCTGAATTAGAGGTAGATGCCTTATGATGATGGTGCTCACAATGTTTCTGCACCTCCTTTTCCTTATGTATAAAATAGGCTTGGCTTTAGGTGCCTTCTTGAAGTTATGACCATGAACATATGGACCATAATTTTTAATTTGAATTTCTTCGTAAGGTGCTTTGAACACACTTTCACCATAGTTCCGAGGACAGGTCCATCCTTGGTACCGTGATTTAGGCTCTACATTAGTAGGCCTGGTAAAAGGACTATATGATGAATCAAAATCAAACTCATTTTTTTGGGAAGATTACCTTCTTAAATGAAGTTTGATCTAGTGTGGCCTTCCCCTTCTCTTTGGCTAAAGCTTTCGTAGCCGCCTTATTTTTTCTCTGAGCCTTATTCCTCCTAGATGATTTACTGGGAGTAGCCTCATGGCCTAAGCCAGCTCCTTTATACTGAGTAGAGAATTCGACAACAAATGGAAGGACTGTCTTGGGCTCGGAGAAACTTTCAACAAATTTCTTTTCAGCGGCAAGCTGTTCTTCCAACTTCTTGATGATTTTCTCTTTCAGGTTGAGGTGCTCGAGAGCTTTGTTGCATTCTTTGACTGCGGCGTCGAAATCCTTTCTGAGTGAGTCCATCCTTACGACTTCGTCCCTCAAAGTGATCTCCTCAGCCTTAAGGGATTTGATTTCCTTGGCTTGAGTTTTAACAACTTTCTACATCAGTCATAGACCTTGATTAGCTCTTTATATTGACCCATGAGTTTAGATTCATCATCAGAGGAACAATCCTCATGGTCATCATCAGGAACATCAGATTCAGAAAGAATAGTGTGAGAATTTACCTCCCCATTAAATTGGGGGGCTTCTCCATCTTCGTTATAGTTAGTCATGAGCCCAAAGTATGATTCTTCATCCTCACTTGACACAGACGAGTCAAAGTCACTGAGAGACTTCTGCTTCTCTGCTATGAAGCATTTCTCCTTCTTTTTGCTCTTGGAGGACTTGTGCTCTTCTCTTTTTCCACCCTCTTTCTTCTTGTGAGGGCAGTTGGCGATCACATGCCCTATCTTATTACAACAGTAACACACAATATCAGTAGAATAATGTTTGTTCGGTTTAGATGTATACCTAGTGATTGATATCCTAGGTTGTGACAGAACCTTACTGCTTTTGAGCACGAGATTGTTATGCTGAGAAGGGACTCAGTTGGAGCCGTTATATGTTTGATGGCATGTCTAAGCATAATTGAATGCGGTGTGTGTTGACACACGGTGTTAATATCCTGGGTTGAGGATAGTGTGGTAGGTCTACGGGCTCGCCAGTCATCGCACCGACCGAAGTTGGCAGATGGACCTTGAGCAGTTGGGCTTGGTCCTCGATGCTCATTCCCGAGGCTCCTTTCATGTAATGATGATAGGCCAGTTAGACTGTGTTCTTGGTGCACATATACCGAGACCCCTTCAGATTTATAGTACGCAGAGGATCTGTTGTTGCTTTCTTAGCATTGAGGTGTACTGAGGCCTATGCCTAGTAGTGTGGATACCCGCCTAGTAGAGGAGACACCCACTCTACTGTCACCGTTTGGCCATGATGGGTGATGCCACAGAGGTTAGCTACCTGTTCGAAAAGTGAGAACTAGAGGACTATGTCTATATAGTAAAACAGAGTGCGTGATTTGCATGGGTGCATCATAAACCATCATTGCATTGCTTTGTATTACATAAGATCCTCATCATACAAATTTGTATGGGCACTTTTATATGATGAGTTACTTTCGTTAAGCCGATCTGTAACCTATAAATCTGTATAGGTATTTTTTTTAAGTTATGTTATATTTATATTATTAATTATATGTTGCAGTCAATTGCTCTTCCTTTACTGAATTGATAATGTAGAATGATACTATCACATGTTATACATTATTGTTATTACTACTTTGATATGAAGAAATGTACCACCCGTTTGTACTTACTGTTTATATATATATATATATATATATATATATATATATATATATATATATATATATATATATATATATATATATATATATATATATATATATATATATATATATATATATATATATATATATATATACCTTTCCTCTCTTTCCCGCCTGGATCCTGCAAGTCACTGGGATGAGCGGATGAAATAGCCACTTAATCTTTATGACTAACGGTTGCTACGTCTAGCATTTTAGGAGTAAATACAGCAGATGATGTAGGAGGGCAGCTAGCCCATGGAGATAGATCCTGATACGACGTTACCCTCATTGTCGTCGGTTACTGAGCTGTGAGACTTTTGAGAGACATTTGTTGTAGCCTTCGGGAAATATTGTTGTACTCTGATAATCAATGAACCGATTAAGTTCCTTTTATTCACGTACTGCGCTTTAGATATTTACTTATTGTGATGCTTTTGACTTCTATTTATTCTCTTTATGTTGGGTTGGCATGAATGATATTATGAGAGCTGGTAGAGTAGGCGTCTTGTAGTACCGGTCAACCCGTGTTTTGAATCTACCGTAAGGTGGTTGTTCTGGTCATAAGGCTCCCCTCGACCCTGTGTTGTGTTCTGGGAGGGGATTCTTATATTATGCTCTTCTATTTTCTCATGTTCCATGAAATTGACATTCTTCCTAACTAAAAAATGAACCCACTTGTGTTCTTTCTGTCATCAAATGAACCGGACCAATCGCTCTCTAAATGCCCCATTAGGCATTCTTCCACGTCTCTATTCTTCTTGAACAAAATACCATCATTTTGAGTGCATTGGAGATAGCGTATTATACATTTCACTACTATCATATGAGCTATGTTGGATCACTTGAGAATCTAGAAACCATGCCCATAGCATGTTCAATGTCTGGTCTGGTATTGGTGAGATAGATAAGTGCACCGACGATACTGTGATATCTCTCTGTATTCACATTCTCTTCCCCATATTCAATTTGTAACTTCTCTCATGTTGCCATTAGATTTGCAACAGGTTTGCAATCTCCCATGTCGATTTTCTGCGAAAGTTCACATATGTATTTTTGTTGATGCAAAAATATGCAGCCGGGTGTTTGATCGACTTGTAATCCAAGGAAGTACTTCATAACCCCAAGATCACTTATCTCAAATTCTAGCTTCATAGTAGATTTGAAATCTTCAATCAATTTGAGGTTTGATCCTGTGATAAGCAGAACATCCACATAAATGAGTACCATGACAAATTGATTACTGACATGGCGTTTAATGTATAGAGAAGCTTCAAAAGGGCTTATTTCAAAATTATATTGTCTTAGGTAGGCATTTATGCACATCTTCCATACTCGTGGAGCTTGTCTCAGACCATAAAGAGCCTTCCTTAATCTATACACTTTATCTTCTTCTCCTTTCTTTTAATACCCTTCTGGTTGGTGAACAAAAACTTCTTCGTGTAATTGACCATTTATAAATGCGAACTTGACATCAAGTTGATGAATTTGGAGTTCTCTTTGAGCTGCAAAAGCAATTAGCATTCGAACAGTTTCCATTCGGGCCACAGGAGGAAAGGTTTCAGTGAAGTCTATCTCGGGCTTCTGATTATAGCATTTTGCTACAAGTCTGGCCTTATGCTTTTCAACTTCCCCCTTTTCATTCAGCTTTAATTTATATATCCATTTGACCCCAATAATTTATTGATTTGTGAGTTGTGGGACAAGTTCCCAGGTTTTATTTTTTCTATCATGTTGATTTCTGTACCCATGGCATCAATCAAATGATGTTTTGAGGCAACTTCAAAAAAATGTAGTGGTTTCTTTGCAAATAAATGCTACACTACATGATGCATAAATATCTTTCAGTGATCAAAGTCGTTTAGGCGATGATAAATCATAGCTGGTGTGATCTAAGACATTTGTGGGGCCTTGGGGAAATGATGTGTCATGCTTCTTGAATTTTTTACAGATCTTCAACGTTCATATGTCGACAATTATTGTGCCAGAGATGTGAAATTTCAGTGCTCCTGGTTGTATAAGCTTGATAAGTATGAGAGGTGACTCATTTCTCTACTTGCATAGACAAAGGGAATATCATGTTGAGTCACAAAAACCATCTTTTTTTCTTCCTCTCTTGTATGCATCACTTTTCTTCTTCAAATGTCACTTTGTAACCTTTCTTTATCAATTGCCCAACACAGCATTTTCTGGGATAAACCTAGCACAAATTGCACATTATGTATATAGTTAACTGCTCCATTCTTTAATTTGATAGTAACAATACCTTTGCCTTCTATTGTCTTAGTATTTCCATCTCCCATATTTACTTCAGCTTTGTCTGTTTGATCAAGATGAAAGAAGGCTTCTTTATAACAACACATATGATTTGAGCACCCGCTATCAAGGAACCACACTCTGCAGTCATGTTTTTTAGCTTCCAGACATGAGAGAAAAATGTATTCAGAGTTCGAAGATAAAACTACCTCTTCCTTTGTACAGTTAGACTCCTGATACTAGCAATCTCGCTGTAAGTGCAGATGCCTTTTTCATTTCTTGCACTTGGAATAACAGTCCTTGGTGGAATGAGTGTTCTTGTTACAAAATTTACAGTAAGTAGTACCTTCTTTTCTTCTTCTCCTCTCTTTTGGTCCTTGGCTCCATGATGAATAACTAGGCTTAGCAGAGTTAATCATCTTGATTTGGAAAGCTTGTTCAAGAGCTGCTTCATTCTTTTTCATGCGAGCTTCATGTCCCATCAAGGAACTCATGAGGTCACCCGCAGACATTTTAGAGATGTCTCTTGCTTCCAATATGGCTGGAACAACATGCTCAAAGCTTGGTGAGAGGCTACTGAGGATTTTAGAGACTACTCTCTTTTTTGGCAAATCATCGCCATAAGTTCGGATTTGATTCATCAAAATAGTGATTTTGACACATACTTTTGAATATTGTCATCTCCTTTCATGTTTATGTTGTCAAACTCTCTCCAGAATTGAGTTAGCCTCATAGATATAACTCTTTCATTCCACCGTATTCAACTTTTAGAATTTCCCTGACATCTTTTGAAATTAAAGATGTTGAAATAATCGGCATTTTTGCAGGAATTTTTGTAGGAAGAAGAGGAGAGCACGGAAAGGAAGAAGATGGAACAGTAAAAGCTATGTTCTCACCCATCACCAGCTATAGCATAAATCCTCACATGAGGATTAGGGTACAGTACTATTAAAGTTGAACATATAATAAAGCAGAAATCAAAATAAAATAAAGAGGAGCAGCTCTCGTTACCTAGATTAGATATAATATATATATATACGAGAATCTTCACATGAGCTACACCCGTCCTCGATACTCTCGGGCAGCCTTCGGCAGCATGCAGGCGGGCTTCGCCCACCTTTGCACTGGCTTTGCTCGTGCTTGGTGCGTTGTTGTGAGCTGCGCTCACCTATGTGCGGGCTGCGCTTGCTTATGTGCTGGCTGCGCATGTACCCGAAATCGTTTTTCAAAACATATACATTTGAGTACTTAAAATGACCGCAAAAAATATGAATTACTATTCCTATTTTTATTTTATTAATTTTTTGCAAATTTTAATATATAAAAATTATTTTATCTCTGCTTCTCTCTCCCTCCTCTCTCTCTCCTTATCACTCCCCCTCTCTCGCTCCTTCTCCCCCTCCCTCTCTCCCTCTCTCTTTCTTTATTAACTAGTCCACAAACCGCCAATTCTGTCAGCAAATACTAGAGCTTATCCTTTAAAGAAAAGAAGTAATATCATGAAGATAACCGGTCCACATCACATGCAATATATATATATATATATATATATATATATATATATATATATATATATATATATATATATATATAAGTCCACATAATAATCAAAGATGAACCACATGAATTAGTCCTCTAAAAACAAAGGATAAAAGGGCACCAACCCAGTACATATAATCCTCACTACATAACTCTCATGGAAGTAAAGCTACTAGACGCTCACTGATCCCATGATTGATGCTACTGCAGCTGCCACATCTGAAGGAATCTATCCTCTAGGTCCTCTCTCGCAGACTGTGGCACTAAGTGCTCCAAGAATGTTTTCTTAAACTCATCCCACAAGTGATGTTTGTGCCCTCAAACCCTGCATAGGTGGTGTCCAGAAGGGACTTCCACTACCTCTTAGCGTGCGACTTGAAAGACTTTATTTTCAAGGTCAGTTAACACCTATGGGGTGAATAGGTTTTAGGTCTCTTTTAAAATTATCTAGACCTATACCTTATTTTGTTGTGCTTGGTGATTAGTTAGTTAAGCTTTCAAGACCATCAACCAAAAGACACAGTAATTTTATAGTGATTCCCCTGTTTATGGGTACGTCCATTGTCCCTCTCCGTCTTTCTAACAATGTTTTAGACAAGGCTCTTCCCTAATACTCGGCACCTTAAGAGCTCACAACACGATCCTGCATAACCACTCAGTCTACTTCAATACATATAACTCAGGCCCAAGGCCCTATAACTCAGTGATTCAATAATCACCTACCTCAAGCTCATAAGCCCTATAACTCTAGCTGGAAGGACAGCCCTACACTCATATCAATAAATGACCCTACCTTAGACTTTATTTTTTAGGCTTACAACTCAAATTCTATTCAAAATCCTACTCTCATATCCAAGGCTGGATCCTACAGAAAATAGAAATGTTGATGAATAGTTTGACACCAGAGGGTAATCTCTGTGTCTGTCTTCCTAGGCTGAGCAGATTTCAGCCACATCCTCTTCACAGCAACAAGTGGAAAAGATCTTCAGAACTGGGCTGCTTGTGCTGGAAGCAACTTATAGAAATCTCCGCCTCTTCTATTTCAGGAATCGGTCCTGACCTTGCTATCGTAGATGAAAATCACAGCAGCTATCTCATTTTGCTTTAGGTTGACTGAACTGAATAGGACCTTCAGGCTCGGCAGTAATGGCGAGGAAGAAGAAGGTGTTCAACTGCAATTTGAAATCAAAAAACCATAATTGCTTGCTTTGTTTCAGCCAATCTTTCCATTTTATATTCAGTGGATCAACGGCTCTTTACATTATGGGCCCAGCAAAAAAAGGACAAGTTCCCACATTCCATCTGCAGAAAATGACAAATGCTGGCCGCCGGCGAAATTCAGGGCATACTGCATCATTCCCGCAAAGAATTTGAAATGTGTTGACTTTGTTGACTTTTACTGACGTCAGCCATTCTGGACTTAGAAAATTTCTCAGAATCAACTTAGGCGTTGAGTGGCGTGGAGTGAAAGGCCTCCACTCAATGATTCTGTACTTAGTCACACTGCTGCTTCCTTAGGCGTTGAGTGGCGTTGATTGACTGGCCTTCACTCAATGCTTTTATACTTGGCTTTTTATTTTGCACTTTCTGCAACTTAGGCGTTGAGCGCATTGAGTGGTTGGCCTTCACTCAATGTCATTTGTCTTAGCTTCTTCTGAACTATGCAAATAGCTGAGGCGTTGAGTGAACTGACTTCACTCAATGCTTCTGTACTTAGAAACTTTTATTTTGCAAGAAGGTGTTGAGTGTGTTGACTTCTTTCAACATCATCTTCCTTCTGCCTTAATATTTAACTAGGTGTTGAATGAACTGGCTTCACTCAATGCTTTTGGACTTAGTCAAAATCCGATTTCTCCTTAATCTTTGACTCCCCGGCTTGTCTCGCCGCTTTAGCTCATCTGACATTGAGTGAGCTGTCCTCACACAATGCTTCCTGACTTAGACAGTTTTTTTATCTGTCTTCTTTGGCTTTGATAAAAACACTATTACGTTGAGTGAGTTTGCTTCACTCAACGCTTCTGGACTTGGACTCTTTTCCTTTGCAAGAATCTCTGTGCCTTTGACTAAGGCAACTTTACTTGACGAATTTGTTGTCTGGCATTGAGTGAGCTGACTTCACTCAACGCCTGTGGACTCACCCACTTTTCGGTCTTCCATTGTTGAGGCTTTGACAGGTCCTACTGTATTCAGCTCCTTTTGTGCTATGGCGTTTAGTGAACTATCTTCACTCAATGCATGTGGACTTGGGCACTTTTCTTCCCATCCAGCCCACAACCATGTGTCCACTAATCCAATCAATATGAGAAGTACTACCCTGCATGCATGAACTTACACACACATCAAATACAGCTGTGTGTATATCATTGACCTGTTTGACTTCTTCAAATCAGGACCATTGGGATCAATGGATCCAACAATCTCCCGTTATTTGAAGATGTCGAAACCATTGATCAAATTACTTAGTTAATAACATACACACCATATAGCCAGCAATAACATATTGTTGTCAATTAAATTAGATGAAGGTTACCTACTCCCCCAGGATTGCTACAAGGTATGCGATACCACTTTAAGGCCTTAAATTAGATGAAGGTTACCTACTTGATCAATCTCATCTCACCAAAAACCTTCTCCCCTTGTCTTTCTTCCATATTTGAGCATGATCCTTTCTTGAACTTGATCAATCCTCAATCCTTGCTCTCCCCCTTTTTGACTTCTTCAAATAGTCAGGGAGGTGCTTGAATGCTTTTATGTTCTCCCCCTAGCTGATTGCAGATGATACCAGTGGTGTAGTTGCCAGCTTCCTCTTTACATAAGTCTAAATTTGCTCCTGTATCTGCTGGACTTGCTCCCCCTTAATAGGAGCATCTTCTATCATCATGTTCCTGATAGACACTTTTTGTTCATTGCCACTTTAGGTCTTTATTCCGAGCAAGAAGAACAAATCATGCACCAAAAATATCATAGGGAGTAACTGAAGCTATGCTAAGTTCAACATACCCAACTCAAACTTGAAGGTGTTGAACTTTGCTTCATCTAGTGGCTTAGTAAAGATATCAGAAACTTGCTTGTCTGTGTGGAAAAATTCTAGACTGATGTCTTCTTTTTCTATATGCTCCTAATAAAATGATACTTAATTTCTATGTGTTTAGTCCTGCTGTGTGAGATATGATTCCTAGCAATAGAAATAGCACTAGTAGAATCACAATAATGAGGACTTCTACTTATCTGTAGGTTATAATCCTAGTGCTGATGCAGGATCCACAATAACTGAGCACAGCAGCTACCTCCTGAAATGTACTCTGACTCTACAGTTGATATTGCAACACTAGTTTACGTCTTGCTGCTCCAAGATACTAGTCTCTCACCTAAGAATTGACAGGAACCTGAAGTGCTTTTCCTGTCCTCTTTACAGCCTGCAAAATCTGCATCTAAATAGCCTGTTAGTTCAAAATCCCTATTTTTAGGGTACCATAGGCCAAGATCTGGTGTGCCCTTAAGATATCTCAAGATCCTATTTGCAGCAATGTAGTGAGATTCTTTAGGGCAGGCCTGATACCTAGCACAGACGCATGTAGTATACATGATGTCCAACATACTTGCAGTGAGATATAGAAGGGAGACAATTATCCCTCTATACAAAGTCTCATCAATAAGTTTCCCTGCTTCATCTTTGCCTATAGGCATACTTGACCACATGGGAGTTTTCACGGTGGAGGCACTCTCCATACCATATTTTTTAATCAACTCTCTGGTGAATTTTGACTAGGATATGGGCATGCCATCATCAATCTGTCTAACTTGGAGTCCCAAGAAAAATTTGAGCTCACCCACACTGCTCATCTCAAACTTCCCTTGCATAAGTTTAGCAAACTTCTCTTGCATAAGTTTAGCAAATTTCCCGCAAAGGTTGTCATCAGTGGATCCAAAGATAATGTCATCAACATATATCTGGACTAGGATGATCTTGCCCTTAGATTCCCTTAGGAATATGATCTGTACTATATTCCCCCTTAAGAATTTGTTCTCAATGAGGAAACTAGGTAATGTCTCATACCATGCTCTAGGGGCTTGCTTTAACCCATATAGAGCTTTCCTAAGTCTATAAAAAAAATCAAGAGAGTTAGATTCAACAAAACCTGATGGCTGTTCTATATAGACTTCCTCTTTTAAGACCCCATTCAGGAAGGCTGACTTCATATCCATCTGGTATACTTTTAATCCTCGGTAGGAAGCAAATGCAAGGAAGAGTCTTATGGCTTCCAATCTAGCTATTGGGGCAAATGTCTGATCAAAATCAGTCCCTTCTTCTTGAATGTATCCTTTAGCCACCAGTCTAGCCTTGTTCTTGACAATAATACCATTCTCATCTAACATATTCCTGTAGATCCATTTAGTTCCTATGATATTATGTCCCTTAGGTCTGGGAACCAGCTTCTAGACTTTACATCTCTTGAACTGGTTTAATTCTTCCTGCGATGCTCCAATCCAGAATTGGTCTTTGATTGCCTCTTCAAACTTCTTGGGCTCTACTTGTGATAGAAAGCATGAGTATTAGATTGTATTCAGACTTCTGCTCCTTTTCATCACTCCTTGGCTTGTAACACCAATGATCTGGTGTACTGTGTGATCCCTTAGATACCTTACAGCTGGAGGCAACCATGCTTCACCTTGTTTAGCATCAGTGGCTCGATCTGGCTGAACTTCATCCTCCACTTCTATATCTCATACATCCTCTATACAGCACACATTCTCATCCTTATCCTGGACTGCTGGATCAACTTCCTTGATGGTAAGCTTGTCCATCACCTTCTTCATGCCTGCAGAACTAGAAGACGAGCAAGGAAGCTCACTGTTAATTATGTTTGATTCATCAAAGACAACATGAACTGACTCTTCTACAACTTGACTTATCAAGTTATAGATTCTATATGCACTGTTGTGGTTGTTGTACCCAACAAAGATACCTTCATAGGACTCGGCAACATACTTAGTCACATAGGACTTTCCATTGTTCAGTACATAGCACTTGATACCAAAAATCCAGAAGTAGGATAAGTTTGATTTTCCTCCTTTCAAGATCTCATATGGAGTCTTCTTGTAGCTTTTGGTGATGGAAGCCCTGTTAAAGACATGACAGACAGTGTTTACTACCTCAGCTCAAACATATTCTGGGAGAGATGTGTCACTTAACAAGGTCCTACCAGCTTCTATGAGAGTTTTATTTTTCCTCTCAACAATCTCATATTGCTGGGGTGTTTTAGGAGATGAGAATTCTTGGTGAATCCCTTGCACTTCACAGAATCTTATCATGCATTCAAACTGAAATTTAGTCACATGGTCACTTCTGATTTTGACCACAGTACTATCAAGTTCATTTTAAATTTTCTTAAAAAATGTCTTGAAGACATCAGAGGTTCTAGATTTCTTCCTAAGAAAGAACACCCAAGCAAATTTGGAAAAGTCATCAACAACCACAAAGGTGTATACTTTCCTACCTAGACTTTGAACTGGCATAGGACCAAACAGGTATATATGCAGGAGGTATGCGCACCTCACCGAGTCTTTAACCCCAATGCTCTTAAAAGAGGTCTTAGAATGTTTGCCCTTTTGGAATGCAGAGCAGATGTCCTCCTCAGTGCATTTCAACCTAGGGTCATTTCTAACTAACTCTTCACTAAAGAGCGACTTGGGATATGTCTGGTAGTAGAAGTACTTAGAATATCTTGATCCCTAAGAGTAATAGTCTTATTTTTAGAAAACATACTCTTGATTGCCTCAAATATGCCCAAGTCTAGCTTGATGACAGACTTGCCCCTGGTCTATTTTTGGGTTGGGAGATCCTGAGAACAGGCAGCTGCCTTGTTTTTGAGTGTTGGGGCAGGTGCACCAAATACAAATATTCCAGGATAGGACATTTGGATTTCCTCATGGGCTGCCTTGAAGTGACTTGCACCCTTGCAATATCTTCCACCATTGTGGTGAACATCTTTGTTACCTTTGGTTGATATACCATTCATCCAGTGACCAAAGATACTTTCTTGGTCATACCTGTTTGAAGGTAACAGTACTCTCTTAAATGGAATGGGAGGCTTGGAGGCTAGTGGTTGTACTGGAGCTTTGCCATTTCCTTTGGGATTGGTAATGCATGTGTGCCCCTTGAAGCCCAACCCCTTATTACCCCTTTGGGAGGTGAAGGAGTCTATCAAGGGTAGCACTGAACTTGGCTTTGAATAACTAGCCATTATCCTCTTCTCCCTCTCCAGCAGCTCTTTCCGGTCTCTTATTCTATTTTCCTGGTATTCTATGGTGCCTAACTGAATGAGGGAAGTAACTTCTAGTTCACTGATTTCCTTCAACTTTAGATCCAGCAGGGAAGCTGAGTCTACATGCTGGGAAGTAGCAAGCTGAAGAGAAGAAATCTCCTTAGCCTGCTTCTTATCCAGCAACTTGCTTTTCTTAAAAGCATTCGGCAAGACACCATACTTGTCAATAATAGAATTGACATCCCCCTTAGATTCAGAATCTCCTTCATCACTTGATGAATGAGCTTCAGAATCTGGGCTGGTCTCATAGCCTGACTCAGAAGAGGATTCAGACAGAGAATGTAACTCTTGTTGACCATGCTGATCCTAGTTGGATTCTTCATCAATCCTAGCCATCAACCAATAGCAGCAGCTATATCATTCCACTTCTCTATCCACCTCGGAATCACTATCTAGTTTTGATAGAGGGGCCCTAATTTCAATCCTGGCAGCAGGATAGACTTCATCTTATGCAACAGTAGCTAGCCCAAAGTAGGCTTTCTCTTCCTCCGCTTCTTTTGATTCTAATGAGGAAAAGTCAGACCAGCTCTTCTTTTTATTAGCAATGAAGGATTTCTCCTTCTTTCCCTTATGCTGGTGATGGTGCTTCTTCTCTCCATCCTCTCTTCTCTTTACTGGGATGTTGGCTACAACAAGCCCTGGTTTGCTGCAGCAATAACAGATGATATTAGTAGAAATCATTTTACTAGGTTTAGAACCATACCTGCCCTCCTTGGAGGATTTCATCCTGTGGTGAGAGGAGGTAGAAGGCCTACTCTTCAAATGCTTCTTCTTCATGAATTTCTGGAACTGTCTGGAGAAGACAGCATAGTCCTCATCAGACATGTTGCAGCCTGATGTGCTTGACTCTGAGTCATCTGAGTCAGGCTCAGCATCCCTCCTTGGTTGAGAAGGAGTCTTTCTTCTGCTCCACCTTGAGGCTTCAGCTTTGAAGGACACAGAGTTTTCTTTGGCATGAGACTTGTTGTTTTTCTCCTCCTCCTTCCTAGCAGTCAGTTGCATTTCATCGGACAGCAGCTTCCTAAATAGTGTTGTCGGTGGAGTGTCAGCATGCTTTGCCACCTCTCTGATGGCATAGATCTTAGTATCCCAGTCTCTAGTTATAGACCTGAAAAACTTGTCATTCAGCTCATAAGTGCTGAAAACCCTGCCATAGGTTCTCAGCTTATTGACTATCCTGAAGAATCTCTCATAGCAATCAGCTATGTTGTCGGTCTTGCTTTGCTTGAAAGCCTCGTACACTTTATTGAGCATGGACTACCTATCATCTCTTACTTCCTCTATCCCCTCCATGTAGATCACAAGTGTGTCCCACATCTCATTTGTAGTTGTGTAGTGGATCAGATTCTGAAGGGTAGAATCATCAATAGCGCTAACATTGATATTCTGAGCTCTTTTGTCCATGGTGGCAAGGATGACTTCATCCTTTGTCATCTTAGTATAAGTCTTAGGAGTCTACTCATTTGCATTCATAACTAGCACTTTCATGGGGATGAAAGGTCCCTCCTTGATAGTGATAAAAATCCTAGGTCAGCTGCTTCCATGAACAGCCTAACCCTCTCCTTCCAGATGTCAAACCCTTCCTTCCTACAGATTGGAAGCTTCACGGCACCCACCTCCTTATGGTTCACTACTGACCGGCTATCTATTTTCTGACCTTGGAGATCTGCTCAGACGGTTAAGCTTTTCTTGAGCAACCTCCCGCTGATACTACTTGAAAGACTTTATTTTCAAGGCGAGCTAAAACCTAGGGGTGAAGAGGTTTTAGGTCTCTTTTAAAATTATCTATACCTATACCTTATTTTGTTGTGCTTGGTGATTAGTTATTTAAGCTTTCAAGACCATCAACTAGAAGACACAGTAATTTTATAATGGTTCTCCAGTTTATGGGTATGTCCACTGTCCCTCTCCTCCTTTCTAACAGTATGTTAGACAAGGCTCTTCCCCAATACTCGGCTCCTTAAGAACTTACAAAATAATCCTGTAGGACCACTCAGTCTCTTTCAAGACCTACAACTCAGTTATTCAACAAACACCAACCTCAGGCTCAAAAGCCCTACAACCCAGGCTGAAAGGACAGCCCTACACTCAAATCAATAAATGACCCTACCCTAGCCTTTATAATAAAGGCTTACAACTCAGATTCTATTCAGAATCATACTCTCAGATCCAAGACTGGATCCTATAGAAAATAGAAATGTTGATGAACAGTTTGACACCAGAAGGTAATCTCTATGTCCGTCTTCCTAGGCTGAGCATATTTCAGCTCTATCTTCTTCACAGCAACAAGTTGAAAAGATCTTCAGAACTGGGCTGCCTGGCTGGAAGTAACTTGTAGAAATCTCTGCCTCTTCTATTTCAGTAATCAGTCCTGACCTTGCTGTCGCAGATGAAAATCGCAGCAACTATCTCTTTTTTCTTTCAGGTTGACTGAACTGAAGAAGACCTTCAGGCTCGGCAGCAATGGAGAGGAAGAAGATGTTCAGCCGCAATTCAAAATCAGAAAACCTTAATTGCTTGCTTTGTTTCAACCGATCTTTCCCTTTTATATTCAGCAGATCAACGACTCTTTGCACTGTGGGACCAGCCTAAAAGGACAAGTTCCCACCTTCCATCTATAGAAAACAACAAACACTGGTCGTCGGCGCCATTCAGGGCATACTGCATCATTCCTGCAAAGAATTTGAAATGTGTTTACTTTGTTGACCTTTGCTGACGTCAGCCATTCTAGACTTAGAAAATGTCTCAGAATCAAACTCAGAACGTTGAGTGGTGTTGAGTGAAAGGCCCTCACTCAACGATTTTGGACTTAGTCGCATTGCTGCTTCCTTAGGAGTTGAGTGGCATTGAGTGAATGGCCTTCACTCAATGCTTTTATACTTGGCTTATTATTTTGCACTTTCTGCAACTTAGGTGTTGAGAGCATTGAGTGGTTGGCCTTCACTCAAGCCATTTGCCTTAGCTTCTTCTGAACACTGCCAACAGCTGAGGCGTTGAATGAACTAGCTTCACTCAACGCTTCTGTACTTCGAAACTTTTCTTCTGCATGAAGGTGTTGAGTGTTTTGACCTCTCTCAATGCCATCTTCCTTCTGCCTTAACATTTGACTAGGCGTCAAATGAACTGGTTTCACTCAACGCTTTTGGACTTGGTCAAAATACGATTTCTCGTTAAGCTTTGACTGCCCCAGCTTGTCTCACCGCTTTAGCTCATCTGACATTGACTGAGTTGTCCTCACTCAACGCTTCTTTACTTAGAAAGATTTTTTTGTCTGTCTTCTTTAGCTTTGATAGAAACACCACGGCGTTGAGTGAGTTGGCTTCAATCAACGCTTCTGGACTTTGACTCTTTTCCTTTGCCAGAATCTCTATGGCTTTGACTTAGGCAGCTTTACTCGATGAATTTGTAGCCTGGCGTTGAGTGAGCTGACTTCACTCAATGCTTATGGACTTAGCCACTTTTCTGTCTTCCATTGTTGAGGCTTTGACTGGTCCTGTTGTGTTCAGCTCTTTTTGGGCTATGGCGTTGAGTGAACTGTCTTCACTCAATATCTGTGGACTTGGGTACTTTTCTGCACATCCAGCCCACAACCTTGTGTCCACCTGTCCAATCAATGTAGAAGGACTACCCTGCATGCATGAGCTTACACACACATCAAATACAACTATTTGTATATCATTGATCTGTTTGACTTCTTCAAATCAGGGCCATTGGGATCAATGGACCCAACACGACTTCAGACATGAAATTGCCAAGGATACATCCATATCAGTCGAGCATCGTATCCCAGCCAACATCTCATGGATGATGTCCAGCCATTCCTCTGTCCATGCGGCTGACTCCGTCCCCAAATATGAAAGAGGGGAGAGACCTCGAAAGATGCTCAACCAGTTTGCCCCAGGATTTGGTTGAGAAGTTAGAGCCTGATGTGCCTTAAAAGCCTCCAAGATGGTCGTCAGTGTCTGTCCCATCTCCGATTGCTGGAACGGAGTAGGAGCTGGCAGGGGTGGGACATTATTCTGAACCGGAGGAGTTCCCTATTCAAAGGTCAAAATTTGTTATAAGCATCAAAGGGAAGAGTCCCTTATAATGTGGTTACTTAAAGCTTAGTTAAGATTGGACTGTTGCACAAGATTCCCTATATGGGCACACCACAACTTCCGCTGCTTAGTTTGTCCACGAACAAAACTCGATCGGGGGTGTCCCAGGGTTTGTGGACTTCTTTTCTTTGAGTCAAGGTTTCGATCGGATACCAGTTGTAAGACCCCTTTTGTTTTTTGGGTCTTATGCCTAGAACCGCCGCTTTGTGGTGACACCAACTCCCAAGA
This sequence comes from Platanthera guangdongensis, assembly GCA_039583875.1. Classification (NCBI taxonomy): domain Eukaryota; kingdom Viridiplantae; phylum Streptophyta; class Magnoliopsida; order Asparagales; family Orchidaceae; genus Platanthera; species Platanthera guangdongensis. The sequence goes on along the minus strand of CM077148.1, from coordinate 32,472,511 downwards.
AGGTTGACACCACAAACCGCTGATTCTGTCGGCAAATACTCGAGCTTATTCTTTAAAGAAGAGAAGTCATATCATTAAGATAACCGGTCCACATCACATGCAATATATATAAAATAAGTCCACATAATAATCAAAGATGAACCACATGAATTAGTCCTCAGAAAACAAAGGATAAAATGACACCAAACTGGTATATATAATCCTCACAACATAACACTCACAGAAGTAAAGCTATTAGACGCTCACTGATCACATGACTTCTGTTGTTGCCACATCTGAAGGAATCTGTCCTCTAGCTCATCTCTCACAGAATATGGCACAAAGTGCTCCAAGAATGATGTCTTGAACTCATCCCATGTGATGTTCGTGCCCTCAAACCCTACATAAGTGGTGTCCAGAAGGGACTTCCACCACCTTTTAGTGTGTGACTCCAGACATGAAACTGCCAAGGATATAGCCATATCAGTCAGGCATCTTATCCCAGCCAACATCTCATGGATGGTGTCCAGCCATTCCTCTGTCCGTACGGCAGACTCCATCCCCAAATATGATAGAGGGAAGATACCTCGGAAGACGCTCAACCAGTTTGCCCCAGGATTTGGTTGAGAAGCTGGAGCCTATTGTGCCTTAAAAGCCTCCAAGATTGTCATCAGTGTCTTTCCCATCTCTGATTGCTGGAACAGAGTAGGAGCTGACAGGGGTGGGACACCATTCTGAACCGGAGGTGTTCCCTATTCAAAGGCCAAAATTCATTATAAGCATCAAAGGGAAGATTCTCTTATAATGTGGTAACTTAAATTTTAGTTAAGATTGGACTGTTGCATGAGATTCCCTATATGGGCACACCACAACATCCGCTTCTTAATTTGTCTACAAACTAAACTCGAGCGGGGGTGTCCCAGGGTTTGTCGACTTATTTTCTTCGAGTCGAGGTTTCGCTCTGATGCTAGTTGTAAGACCCAATTTTTTTCAAAGTTTTATGCCCAGAACTGTCGCTTTGTGCTGACACCAACTCCCGAGAAGGTTGACACCACAAACAATCGATTATGTCGGCAAATACTCGAGTTTATTCTTTAAAGAAGATAAGTCATACCATAAAGATAACCGATCAACATCACATGCAATATATATAAAATAAGACCACATAATAATCAAAGATGAACAACATGAATTAGTCCTTAGAACACAAAGGATAAAATGACACCAACCCAGTATATATAATCCTCACTACATAATGCTCGCAGAAGTAAAGCTACTAGACGCTCACAGATCCCATGACTGCTGCTGCTGCCACATCTGAAGGAATCTGTCCTCTAGCTCATCTCTCGCAGAATGTGGCACAAAGTGCTCCAAGAATGATGTCTTGAACTCATCCCAGGTGACGTCCGTGCCCTCAAACCCTGCATAAGTTGGTGTCTAGAAGGGACTTCTACCACCTTTTAGCATGCGACACAGACATGAAACTGCCAAGGATACAGCCATATCAGTCAAGCATCGTATCCCAGCCACCATCTCATGGATGATGTCCAGCCATTCCTCTGTCCGTACGGCTGACTCCGTCCCCAAATATGATGGAAGCAAGAGACCTCAGAAGACACTCGGCCAGTTTGCCCCAAGATTTGGTTGAGAAGCTGGAGCCTGTTGTGCCTTAAAAGCCTCCAAGATTATCGTCAGTGTCTGTCCCATCTCCGATTGCTGGAACGGAGTAGGAGCTGGCAAGGGTGGGACATCATTCTGAACAGGATGTGTTCCCTATTCAAAGGCCAAAATTCATTAAAAGAATCAAAGGGAAGATTCTCTTATAATGTGGTTACTTAAATCTTAGTTAAGATTGGACTGTTGCATGAGATTCCCTATATGGGCACACCACAGCTTCCGCTACTTAGTTTGTCCACAAACTAAACTCGAGCGGGGGTGTCCCAAGGTTTGTCGACTTATTTTCTTTGAGTCGAGGTTTCGCTTGATACCAGTTGTAAGACCCAATTTTTTTTCCGAGTCCTATGCCCAGAACCGCCGCTTTGTGGTGACACCAACTCCCGAGAAGGTTGACACCACAAACCGCCGATTCTGTAGGCAAATACTCGAGTTTATTATTTAAAGAAGAGAAGTAGTATCATAAAGATAACTGATCCACATCACATGCAATATATATATATATAAGACAACATAATAATCAAAGATGAACCACATGAATTAGTCCTCATAAAACAAATGATAAAATGACACCAACCTAGTACATATAATCCTCACTACATAACGCTTGCAGAAGTAAAGCTACTAGATGCTCACTGATCCCATGACTGTTGTTGCTGCCATATCTAAAGGAATCTGTCCTCTAGCTCATCTCTCGTAGAATGTTGCACAAAGTGCTCCAAAAATGATGTCTTGAACTAATCCCATGTGACGTTTGTGCCCTCAAACCCTACATAAGTGGTGTCCAGAAGGGACTTCCACCACCATTTCGCATGCGACTCCAGACATGAAACTGCCAAGGATACAGCCATATCAGTCGGGCATCGTATCCCAACAAACATCTCATGGATGATGTCCAGCCATTCCTCTATCTGTACGGCTGACTCCGTCCCCAAATATGGAGGGAAGAGACCTCGGAACACGCTCCGCCAGTTTGCCCTGGGATTTGGTTGAGAAGTTGGAGCCTGTTGTGCCTTAAAAGCCTCCAAGATTGTCGATAGTGTCTATCCCATCGCTGATTACTGGAATGGAGGAGGAGCTGGCAGGGGTGGGACATCATTCTGAACCGGAGGTGTTCCATATTCAAAGGCGAAAATTCATTATAAGCATCAAAGGGAAGATTCTCTTATAATGTGATTACGTAAATCTTAGTTAAGATTGGATTGTTGCATGAGATTCCCTATATGGGCACACCATAGCTTCCGCTATTTAGTTTGTCCACAAACTAAACTCGAGTGAGGGTGTCCCAGGGTTTGTCGACTTATTTTCTTCGAGTCGAGGGTTTCGCTCTGATACCAGTTGTAAGACCCAATTTTTTTCCAAGTCTTATGCCCAGAACCGCCGCTTTGTGGTGACACCAACTCCCGAGAAGGTTGACACCACAAATGTAACGCCCCCAATTTTCTGATGTTATTATTTAGTTTGTCAACATCATAATTATGATGTCAGGGTGTTACCATTTTTCATTTTGTTGACGACGCTGCACCGTTTGTGCATTTTCGCGTCTGTTGAGCATGTTTATCCTGATTTTGGGAGTCTATTAGGATTGAATTCTTCCTTGATATAAATAATGAGGTTTTGAGGCCTTGGGCTTGTCCAATTCTGTTGCGTTCCGAGCATTTTGGAGTCTCGGCACTTGTTGGATCCTTGTGAGGATTTTCTTTACTTGTGTAAGCTTTTGATGATAGTGTCTCAAGAATGGTACGTCAGATTCTAGGGTTGTCGTCGTTGTTGAATTCGTTTAATTCGGCGTGTTCGGTCCTCTAGTTTGAGCTCATATTTCGCTTGTTCAACCATTTGAATATGATAATTATTATATACAAGCCTCAGACTTGTTTTGATTCTCGTGAAGCCCTCCTATAGGGGTGGGTTTTCGTCGAACTAATAGTTTCATGCAAATTTTGGGCATTGTATGGAGGTCAACGATCGTCGAGAGGAGCTCGACGAATGTCGTGCTGAGCTTGATGATGAGTCGAGCTGAGCTCGATGAACATCGAGCTGAGCTCGACGAATGTCGAGCGGTTCTGGGTTCTGGGTTCGACGAATTTCGTGCGCAGTTCATCAAACAGAATTTTCGTTCCTTTGCGTTCGACAATTTTTGAACTGAGTTCGACGATCGGGCCTTGTGTTCGACGAATTTCGAACAGAATTCTTCGAAAGGGTTCTTGCCTTTGTTCTTGATGATCTTCGAGCAGATTTCTATTCTTCCTTCTGTTCTCGAAGAAATGCTTCTCTGTTCTCAGGAATTACAGCCTTTTCTCGAGAACTGCTTTTTATGCTCGAGAAAGCATCTTCTGTACTTGAATTCTACCTGGTCGTTCTCGAGATGTGCCTAATGTTCTCGAGAATTCATCTTCCTTTCTCGAGACATCAACCTTTGTACTCGAAGAAGCCTGCTCCTCCTACTCGAGTAATCTTCTTCCTATTCCTGAGACATGTCTTCCACTCGAAGAAATATTTTCTCATCTCTCAAGAAATCCATTCTTAGTTTTGGAAAGGTGCTTCTCTATTCTCGGGAATAGCAGTCTTGTTCTCGAGAAAGCTTTCATGTTCTCGAGAAGTCTCTTGTGTACTCGAGATCTGTTTTGTTCTCGAGAATTGTCTGGTTGTTCTCGAGTTAACCTTACCTTCTTCTCGTGATGCTTAGTTTAGCCGATCCCTGTTCTTTTTTCTTAAGTGTTGTTAGCCTAATAATTACCTTTAGTATATATATGTTGATTTCTTCTTCCTCTTTCATTTAGACCAAATTTCCTGTTCATCTCCCGAACCAGAGCGGCGTGATTGAGAGAGAGAAGGTTTTTCCGCTATCCTTCCGGTGGCCGCCGATGGTGCTTCGGTGCTCAAAATTTTCAACCGAATATAGATCCGAAAAGCTCTCAATGAGAGCTTCGTTCTCGTGGTAAAATCTTCCCCATTCCTTCAGATTTTCTCGCTAGGGTTTTTGGCCATTCTTGTTAGATTACGACTTCCTTCACCTTCTTTAGCCCCGATCTACGTCAAGGAGTGATTTGGAAAAATTTTTTCGGTAAAACCACAACAAGTGATGGTTATCTCCCTCTTTTCACTTCTTTACCCCGATTTGCAGAAATTACTAACTTCTTGATATCTTAATTTTTAATAACTTGTTGATTTTAGTGTTGTTTAGATCTCTTATCTAGTTTCGTTTTTAATCACCATATTCTTGTTTTTGTTAAATAATCTTGTAAGTGTTATATATGGTTAAATCTTACTCTTATAACCGCTCCTCAATGTTTAAGTAGGACGCGTTAGAGTTTTATTTAGGATTGTAAATTCTTCATAAATGTTGATCAACCATGTCAATCTAGAATTTTCTAGTGGAATTCAATGTACCGTTGTTGTCTTGAGACTTATATCATGGTTTCCTTCGTGGCGACGCTGTTGGGCGAGACATGCCACCAACCAGAAAGGGTTGTGGTGGGCCACTAAGCTCTAAACCCGGGTCATTACGGGGTTTTCCTTCCGGGTTTCCTTTGTTGTGGGTGTTATTTTTGGATGAAACCACCGTCGCATCGGTTGTTTTCCCTATTAGTACTTTGTGGGGCACTACCGGGTGTTTGGGCATTTGCGGTGAATGGTGGAGTATCCAGTATCCCTCGCAATTAGACGGATAAATTGCCTTCGGGGTTGGCCACCCTGCCCATTTTGGTTTTGGTGGAGTTAACCACAGGTGGCTAATAGGGGTTTGTTTCTCTCCTGATGATTTAATCTTGACCATTTCCCCTTATAGTCGTGTGAATTTGGGTTGTTGTGGTTATAAGTGACGCATCACGTAAGTGTTTCTCTTTTTACCTTTATACATGACTGTTGTACTTTATGTAAGTATTTTTCCTTGGGCCTTGGGTTGGTACCCTTGACCTTGTTTACTTTTGGCTTACTTTCTGTCATCTCTTGTACTTTCTTGCTGAGGTATTCTATCTTTGGAATTCCTCAGGTTCAGAGTTGTAGGTGATAGCCGTGCTGGTTTTGGAGTTCCTGGGTAGCTGTCTTGGCTGTAGTTTTGCCTCACCGTAGTATGGTAGATTGTTGTTTTGTTTACTTTTCTAGTTCAGGTATACTTTGCCTAATTTGGGTCCATGTCAGTTTGTTGATGCTCACAGGATTGTTGATATTGGATACTTGCTAGCTGCTTTGTTTTCCTTCTGTGTATTTGGATTACTTGCTCTCTGGGATGTTTTATGTTATGATTGCATGGTAGGTATTTTCAAGTATAAAAACTATTATTATTACCTCATGCATAGCACATTTTTTAAATGTTAAATCACTATATTTAACGACCGTAAAAATCTACTTTTATTGCTATTATAAATTTAGAACTCGCATACCTTGAGGTGTCCTCTGTGAACCTCTAAACTCATGTTGGCTGTCTAATTTTGTAAAAGAAGTATTTTTCGCAGCATTTAACTACTTTTCTCGTGGACTAGATGAGTCACTAAGCCGAGGGATACGACTAACTACTACACTTAAACTTATTTTACCTTTAAATAACTTAAAAAATCTTTCTTCATGATTGAGTAGGAGTCTTGCATGAGCGTCAGCAGTTATCCCCTACTGACGTGGCATCATGACGAGCATTTTTCCTTACTCTGATATACCTTTTTGGCAGTGAAAAATGCGTGTTGTGATAGTTGGTATCAGAGGGAGGTTGGTTTGACAAGTTGGTTGAACCAGCCAATCTCGTTTAGTCTGTTTCCCTTCATTCATTTGCATACACACAACGATGTGTCATCAGTACGTCTTAACCGAAGCATAGTCACTACACTCATTCCAGTATAAGAAGTATACGATGCATATTATGTAGTATGAGATGCATAATATGTGTTTGCATATGGATCCACCATAGGAGGCAACATGTGACGGTTATGTAGTATGGGATGCCTAACCATCATCACAAGGGTGCCCATTAGCACGTTTTATTTTCTCATTGCTTGTGATGTTATGTAGTATGGGATGCATAACATTTCATGTGTACTCCACTCATACATGCATTAAGGCCTTTTTAGAATGCATAGCAATGCATACATAGCATATCATCGCATAAGCATGCGTGCTAAGTTAAGGTTTACATGATGATACATGTACACACATGATTTTAAAGAAGAATAAAGAATTCATGCATTCATATCATAGACACATGAGTAAATAGGATGAGAGGATATCATCCTAAGTAGGACATAACATCGTTATAAAATCCTAGAGCAAGTTGCAGCATAAGCAAGTGTCTTAAGTATGGTCTGAACTAGTTGTGTGGTCTAGTTGTAATCTGGGATTTTTGACGAGTTGTTCGTTATTTTTTTAGAAATGCTGCCAAAGAGTCCTGCGACGAGGTCGACCCCCCATTCAGAGGGTGAGTCATTAGGTGCGCAGAGTGATGTGTTGATCGACAGTCTGTGTCAGAGCAATGAGGCTCTACCGAGGCAGTTAGTTGTGATACAGTCGTAGAATCATCCCTTTTTGTCTGCCGCTACCGCGCAGCAACCCTTAGCGCATGATTCTGGCGCGAGTCTTACCGTAGCTGCAGATCCTGCTCCTCTTGTGCCCCCAGTGGCATTACCTCCAGAGATGAACCTTATATCGCATTTCCAGCGATTGAGACCTCCCACTTATAACGGGAGTGCCGACTTTATGGTTTTGGATGATTGGATCATCATTATCGATGAGATGTTCACGTATTCGGGGATTGCTGAAGCCTAGAAGGTAATGATTGTAGCCTACTAGCTAAAAGGCCTGACAAAGACTTGGTGGATTTGGGAAAGGGAAAGTTTGAAGGAAGGATGCTCTTGGGAGTCCTTCAAGATGATGCTACTTAAGAAGTTCTTACCCTCGGTCGAGCAGGACCGTCTGATGAATAATTTCCTGCATTTGAAGCAGGGACAGCTTACGGTGAGCGAATATGAGATTGAGTTTAGTAAGTTGAGCAGATTTGCTCCTGATTTGGTAGCCTCGGAGGCAGGAAGAGTAAAGCATTTTCTCGGAGGATTAAGAAGCGATGTCCAACAATTGGCATGCGCTTATAGAGCTGAAAGCTATACTGAGGTAGCGGAAGCCACTCTGAAGGTTGAGGCGATCGAAAATGCCAAGAATCGAGGTATTGCGGCAAGGAAAGAGAAGAGGAAAGGTGATGAGGATAGAAGCTCTAGGGCATTTGTCCATTCTTCGAAGAAGAAAAGTAAAGAAGTATGTAGCTTCTGTGGTCGACCTTGCCACCCTTTCGAAAGGTGTTTCAAGAGGACTACCACCATGAAGCAGTAGCAGGTGCTCGCCATCCAAGGTGCACCAAAATTTTATCTGGTTTGCCCGATCTGTGCAAAGAATGGTCATGACGTCAGTCGTTGCTGGTCGAAGGATAAGACTTGCTTCCAGTACGGGCAAAAGGGGCACCTGAAGTCTTCATGCCCCCAGGCTCAGACTCCACTACAGCCTGCCCCGCTTTGGGCTCTATCGTCGCCGCCAAACCAGGATAGAGGAAAAGGAAGGCTTAATGTGGTGACCAAGGAGGAAGCTCAAACATCTACGCAAGTGATATCAGGTTAGACCCTAGTTTAATTTTTATCCTCTTTAGTTGCCCTAGTTTTCGTTCGTCTAGTTATGTATGCTACGGTTTTAGGGGAGTTTAAGGTGCGGAATAGGTGGGCGCGCGTTCTTTTCGATTCAGGTGCCACCCATTCCTTTTTGGCCTGGAGGTTCGTAGATAAACATCATTTGAACGTGGATCAATTAGGAGACTCCTTCAATGTCAAGCTTCCCTCCGGTGAATCAGTGATATCTAATCGAGGAGTTCTGAGATGCCCTATTTATCTAGGCAATTTCCTAGCCTTTGCGGATCTGATGGTGTTGGATTTAGCAAATTTTGATGTGATTTTGGGCATGGACTGGTTGTCCAAGTATGATGCGGTAATCCAATGCAAGGCAAAGCGACTGGATTTCAGGATGGACAATGGCCAACCTATGAGTGTCTATGGTTTTCAGTACAAGGTTTCCCCTATCATTTCTGTGGTACGTGCTTATCGTGCTATAAAGTCTGGTTGTGAGGCATTTTTGGTTTCTATTTCTGCTTTGGAAATTGCTTGTTACACCACGTCTTGAGGATGTCTCGGCGGTGCTAGAGTTTCCAGATGTTTTTCCTGATTGTCTTCCAGAATTCCTCCAGTGAGTGAGATAGAGTTTGTGATAGAACTCGAGCTAGGTACTTGTTGTATTGCCAAAGCATCGTACTGCATGGCTCTGCATGAGTTGGTTGAGTTGCGTACTCAGCTTGATGAACTGCTGCAGTGTGGTTTTATTAGACCAAGTTCTTCTCCGTGGGGTGCTCTTGTATTATTTGTAAAGAAAATGGATGGATCGATGAAGCTTTGCATCGATTATAGAGAATTGAATAAGGTGAACATTAAGAATAGATATCCCTTGCCGAGGATTGATGATCTGTTCGATCAGTTGCGTGGCAGCTCTGTATTTTCAAAGATCGATCTTCGTTCAGGCTACCATCAGTTGAGAATTCGTGAGGCAGATATTCCACGGATTGCTTTCCGTTCGCGGCATTGACATTTTGAGTTTTTGGTGATGTCCTTCGGTCTAACCAATGCACCCTCTGCATTCATTCATTTAATGAATAGAGTGTTCAAGGATTTCTTGGATCGTTTCGTGATCGTGTTCATAGATGACATCCTTGTGTATTCCAGCAGTGTTGAGTAGCATACTCAGCATTTGTGTTTGGTTTTGTCGACCTTGAGGGAGCATAAGATTTATGCGAAGTTGAGCAAGTGTGAGTTCTGGCTATCTTAGGTGTCCTTTTTTGAGCATGTTGTAAGCAAGGAAGGTATTTTCATAGACCCGACCAAGATTTCTGTTGTTATCGAATGGGAGAGACCTTCTACACCAAAGGAGATTAAGAACTTCTTAGGCCTGGCTAGCTATTATAGAAGATTTGTGGAAGGGTTTTCAGTGTTGTCTGCTCCTTTAACTAGACTTACTCAGAAGAATACTGCATTCATTTGGAGTGATAAGTGTGAAGAAGCTTTCTAAGAGTTGAAGAAGAGATTTTGTACTGCTCCAGTTTTAGCCTTGCCTACCGAAGGGGTTGAGTACACAGTGTATGTGGATGCATCACATATTGGACTTGGTTGTGTTTTGATGCAAGAGGGGAAGGTGATCGCGTACGGATCAAGACAATTGAAGATTCATGAAAGAAGCTATCATACGCATGATTTGGAGTTTACTGTAGTGATTAATGTGCTGAAGCTTTGGAGACACTTATTGTATGGCGTGTTGTAAAAGATCTATACAGACCATAAGAGTTTGAAGTGCATCTTCACTCAGAAGGAGCTAAATTTGTGCCAGCATCGGTGGTTAGAATATGTGGCTGATTGTGAATTGGAAATTCTCTATTATCCAGGAAAGGCTAACGTAGTAGCCGATGCTTTGAGTAGAAAGACCACCAAAAATTTTAATCTATCTGTTCAGTCCTTGGTGGAAGTATTTTTGCTGATGGACATTGGGATTAGTGTTGTGCCTGCTAGTTTGGAAGCAGAAGAGCCCTCTTGGATTTCCCTTACTAGAGCACACGAGAAGGATGATCTGGATTTTTTGCATCTCCGAAATAGAACTGAGAAGGGAGAGCTACCTGATTTCCCTTTGGATGAGTTGGATATCTTGAAGTATCGGGGTAGATTTTGCATCCTCGCTTTTGGAGATATTCGGGGTAAGATTTACACTGAAGCTCATGGTTCCAGTGTTGCCTACCATCATGGTTCCACAAAAATGTATAAAGATCTAAAGCAAATTGTTTGGTGGTTGGGAATGAAGAATTATATCATGAAGTTTGTGTCGGAATGTTATATGTGCCAGCGTGTTAAGGCTGACAATAGAAGGCCTGGAGGTAAATTGACACTGCTTGATATTCCTTCTTGGAATTGGGAGAGTATTTCGATGGATTTCATCATTGGTTTACTGAGATCTCCCCGTGGGCACGACTCTATTTGGGTGATAGTTAATAGATTGACTAAATGTGCTCACTTAGTACCTTTTAAGATTGGATATTCTATGAAGAAGATAACTAAATTGTACCTTGATGAGGTTATCAGATTGCATGGAGTTCCTGTCAGTATCGTATCAGATCGAGACTCTATGTTTACGTCTCGTTTTTGGAAGAGTTTACATTAGGGGTTGGGTACCGATTTGGGGTATTCCATCGCCTATCATCCGCAGACGAATGATCAGGTGTTATATGTTGGATCACGATGGTGCTTGGGATGAACGTCTCAGACTCATGGAGTTTGCTTACAATAATAGTTACCAAGAGAGTCTGCAGATGGCCCCATTTGAGGCCTTAAATGGGAGGCGTTGCAGGAATCCTTTGTTTTCGGCTGAGATTGGTGAGAGATCGTTGCTAGGTCCGGAATCCCTTGAAGAGATGAATTATGTCGTGACTCATATTCAAGAAAAGCTCTATGTAGCACAAGAACGACATGTGAAATATGATAATCAACGAAGGGTTGATCTGGAGTTCGTTGTTGGGGACTTGATTTTTCTGAAAGTTTCTCCAATGTCAGGTGTTAGATGGTTTGGAAGGAATCACAAGTTAGACCCCTGGTATGTGGGACCTTTTTAGATTCTTGAGCGCATCGGAGTATCAGCTTATAGGCTGGAGTTGCATGCTACCTTCCCTGGTGTCCATGATGTATTCCATGTGTGTCAATTGCGGAAATGTATCTGTCGTGATCGTCAAGTACTTAACTTGGTGCCCTAGATTCAGCCCAACCTTACGTATGTGGAAGAACCTGTTCGTATTCTGGATTCTCAAGATCGAGTGTTGCGGAGAAAGACCATCCCAATGGTTAAAGTTCTCTGGCAAAATCAAGACGTCGAGAGCGTGATGTGGGAATTGGAGTCGGTGATGAGAGACCCTCATTCGCATCTCTTCCCTTAGTTCAGGTATGTCTTCAGATTTTTGGTAATAATTGGGTTTTGTTTTGGGTTTGGTTTTAGGGTTGTGTTAAGTTTCGGGACAAAACTTCTTTTTAGGTGGTGTGACTGTAACGCCCCCGATTTTCTGATGTTATTATTTGGTTTGTCGACGTCATAATTGTGACGTTAGGGCGTTATCCTTTTTCATTTTGTTGACGGTGCTGCACCGTTTGTGCGTTTTCGCGTCTGTTGAGCCTATTTATCCTGATTTTGGGATTTTGTTGGGATTGAATGTCTTTCTTGATATAAAGGATGAGGTTTTGAGGCCTTGGGCTTGTCCAGTTCTGTTGCATTACGAGCATTTTGGATTCTCGGCGCGTGTTGGATCTGGTGAGGATTTTATTTGCTTGTGTAAGCTTTTGATGATAGTGTCTCAAGAATGGTACGTTGGATTCTAGGGTTGTCGTCATTGTTGAATTCGTTTAATTCGGCGCGTTTGGGCCTCTGGTTTGAGCTCATATTTCCCTTGTTCAACCATTTAAATATGATAATTATTATATACAATCCTTAGGCTTATTTTGATTCTCGGGAAGCCCTCATATAGGGGTGGGTTTTCATCAAACTCATAGTTTCATGCAAATTTTGGGCACTGTATGGAGGTCGATGAATGTCGAGCGGAGCTCGACGAACGTCATACTGAGCTCGATGATGTGTTGAGCTGAGCTCGATGAACGTCGAGGGTTTCTGGGTTCGACGAATTTCATGCACAGTTCGTCAAACAGAATTTTTGTTCCTTTACGTTCGATGATTTTCGAACAGAGTTCGACGATCGGGCCTTGAGTCCGACGAATTTCAAACAGAATTCGTCGAACGGGTTCTTTCCTTTGTTAACCCCGAAATCGGCGATCCTTCCTAAGGTGGGCAGCTCTCTAGTCACGGCCTGCTTCAGTTTTCTCCTGGAGTTCGCGACGCCTTAGGTTGAGCAGACAGGCTTCCCTTTCCGCTCAGGCCGCACGGCTTAGGCGGTCTCAGCGGTCTGACCGCCCAGGCTGCGCCTTGTTCTTTTGGGTCGGCAGGTGCCGCGGACTACTTCTGCAGTCTGCCCCTGCAGGCCGCACTCCTTTTCAGCTTAAACGCAAGCTTCTCAACAGGTCTCCCTTTGCCGGACTCGGATGTCTATCCGCCCAGACCGCTCAAACCACCAAACAAAAGTGGAGGCCTGCCCCCAGGCCACCAACCAGCTATCTTAGTTTCCACCTCGCCAACATGGGCGGACTGCCTCGTCATTCCGGGAGGTCTCCCATCCCTTGTCGCCCAGCAGGTGAGGTAAGATCCATTCAACAATGGCGGACTCCAGTACCATGGGTAGCCAGTTTCTTCAGTCCGCCAAAGGAGTGCGGACGCTCCAACTCCCCGGCTACCCGCAAAGATTAGCAGCCACATCCATTTCGTCGCGAGCTGGGCGGACTTGAAGTGCAATCAAAACTTCCAGTTCTCCCACATTTATGAACCCCAACACTAGCTCCTCAGCAACAGCAGGCCTCATCTTCGGCGGACTCAGCTTGTTAGGAGATGCGGACTCCGCGGACTCAGCAGATACACTATGCAGCCCGCAATTCCTTTCCCTCCACTCACTTCTCTCCAGCAGGCGGAGAAACTCAGCCAGCACAGTGCGGCACAGGCTCGACCAGTAGTGGCAGACTCCTCCCAATCCGCCAAGCAGCAGAACCTCCTCAAGGAAGTCCTAGACCCACAACCTCGTACGGACTCGGCGGACTCAGCTGATATTCCTCAACTCGGCTTTAGCGCATGCTCGCCCAGTTTAGTAGTGGCGGACTCCGCGGATTCCCCTCGTAGTCCGCCACTTAGCCTCTAGCATCCTCCTCCCCAGCAGCAGGCGGACAATCTCAGCTCAGAAGCGGCGGACTCCGTGGACTCTCCTCGCAGTCCACCACTCAGTCTCCTAATTCGCCATCAGCAGCACCAGCTCCAGAAGCAAGTTCCAGTCTGCTCGGCTTGTGGCGGACTCGGCAGACTCCTTCTTCTCGCTCCAGTTTCCGTTTCACCGAGGGTAACGTCACCGGAAGCTGTTACCTCCTCGGGCATATAAATAGACCCACATGCCTCTCATTTGAGGGGAGGTCTCATCATCGCCAAGGTGCTCACACCCGAAGACAACCCACAACTAGCTTAAATGATCACCCCCTACGGACTTCTTTTCCCAGTCCGTCGTCCCTCTTTTTGTAACCGCGTGCGGCCTGCCGGCTTCAGTTGCCAGACCACGCGGCCTCTCCTCTTCCCTTAGTCACGCGGCCTACCGACCTGGCTCTTCAGTCCGCACGGCCTCTTCTTGCACTTTTTCCTTAGCCTCCAGCTTCCTCTTTGTACCCCTTTATTATTTTCTTGTAAAGGTGTATTGCAAGCTGTAATAACTCAATATTAATCAAAGGAATGCCCTTCACAAGAGTGACATTTAAGCTGCGGCGGGCGAAGTCTACTGTTGCCGATGCTAGCGGCCCCGTCTTTCTTCTTCTCAGTTCAGCTTAGTTCTCTCGACACCAACCTGCAAGCACAACCGTCCAAGTAACCGTCTGCTCAATAGCTCCTAATCAACCTCCTCTGCAGATTAGCAACCTTCTCCGTTGATCATCAGCCTTCCCAGCTACTCTCAGCAAACCTCTCCTCTATCCATGCAACCCCCGAACAAGCGTTTGCTCCACTTTCGAGCATTCAGAAGCTTTCTCTTCCCCCGCAATCTTCATCCTCCTCTTCACCTTGCCCATAAGATCGAACACTCCTCCGTATTACTGGGCGGTGCCGTTTTCACGCACCAACAGTTAACATGTGGCCTTCAGATCCTAATAGACGGTGAACAACCATAGTTAGCCATGTTAGATCATCATTCAGCCGAGAACCTTGCTCAATCAAGTCCCAAAGATGATCCTCTTTGGGAGGCCTTTGAGCAATCGCGCTGTGAGAATACTCAGCAGTTCCAAGCCATCAACCAAATTCTTGCTGTGATCACCCAGCAATTGCAGACTCAACCTGCAGCAGCTCCAGTTCCTCCAGCTGCTCTAATCAATCCAGCACCAACATTTTAGCATCAACAACCTTATCCTCCAGCCTGCCCGCCACTCTATCCTCCTCCTTATACAGCAACCTTCCCGCAAGGGCCTGCAACCCCTTTGCGACCTCAAGATGAAGAGTTTTCAGCTTGCCAAAACTTCTTCCGGGAAGCAGCCCGGGGAAGCCCTGCAAGGTTTCTCAACTTTCAGGGAAGTCATCCTTACCCTCCAGCTCCTGTCTTTGCTCCTGCAGTAACTTTTCTCTTTTATCCTCCTGCTCCTTTTGCAGCTGCAGCTTATGCTCCCTCTTATCCTTATGTTGTAGGAGAACAGGAAGTGCCTTCGCCATTTATAGAGAATGTTCGTCATGAACCTACTCCAGCAAACTTTAGAGAGCCCAAGTTATCGATCTACACTGGAGAAACTGATCCAGTAAAGCATCTCCAAGCCTTCGAATCAGTCGTTGCTCTCAAAACTCCTTCAGATGCAACTAAGTGCAAGCTCCTTATCACAACCTTTGATGGTCAAGTGAGGGATTGGTTCTATGGTCTTCGCCCTCACTCCATCACTTCCTTTGCTGATCTGCGAAGGGAGTTCTTGCTCAGATTCTCTACCTCTACCAAGAGAAAAGGCGGTCCAGAAGCCCTCTTTGAGATCAAGCAGAGCGGGAATGAAACTTGGTCTCAGTTCGTTGATCGATACCAAAGAGAAATCTTGGACATCAAGATTGTTAGCCAAGAAATGTACCGAGTGGCTCTTATCCACGGTCTTTGTGAAGGGCCACTCAAGTTCGAAGCCAATGTCCAAGCACCAAAAACGTACCAAGAGTTGATTGCTTTAGCCAACTCATATATCCGAGGCGAAAAGAGCAACCCAGGCTTCGTCTCCAAGCTTATATCAGAGAAAGATCCTTCTCACATGCAGCCTCCGAGGTCTCCTCACAATGATTTCCCAACTCACTCAAAGAAGGGAAGAAGGTTTCAGCGCCATCGATATCCCTTCCAAGACCATGATCGTACTCAAGATCCATTACTACCACCAGCTCCATCTTCTCAAACAGCTGCAGTTTACCTACAACAAGAATATGGCTTGCATGAGTCTAAGCTAGATGAAGCTATGTTGGAAGTAAGCCAGGTCATGAAAGACAGTGTTAACTTCAAAAGGCCTTATCGGCCAGCTGAGCAAAGGTCTAGAGACTCAGAACCATACTGTGAATTCCACAAAGAGACGGGCCACCTTACAGAGAACTGTCGAGCACTCCGCCAACTGATACACAGGATGCTTCGGCAGGGTAAGATGCGTGACCTGTTTCCCAAAGAAGATCGCCATGATCAAGTAACCTCAAAGGGCAAAGAAGTTACAGACATTCCTTGCAGCTTAAGAGGAGTGAGCCTAGTTGAAGAGCCCCCTCTCCTCATTGTTAACAATGCCATTGAAACCTTTGATGTTGATGACGAGGGAACGCTTGGAAGATTATTCTAAGCTGGCAAAGGACTTCATAGTTCTTCAAATGTTTTCACAACTGTGATGGATTATCACTACTTTTTCTCTTCATATTTCAAACATTTTCATCTCCAAACACTTCTAAGTATTCATTCTTTCTTTTCAATGAAGTTTTCATCAGGGATCTCATACTGACATAGTTTCCTTCTTGTAATGCTTCTTTCTCTATCTCCTCTCTGCCAAAGAGATCACTACACCAATGACATATTGCCGAGTCTTGCTATAGCCCCCCCCCGGAGATTGGATTACGGCATAAGGCCACAATGGCCATATATCGCGGGGAGTTTTCACATATGTGTAGTGGGGGCTATCCAACTCTCATGTGGAGGAATAAGGGACTTCGAATCCTAGTCAGGATCTGACACAGTGTGTGTGCTAGGGATGCCCCATGTGTTAGCTCTGTTGTGCTCCGTTTAGGATACATTATAGTTACGGTGATCTTTGCTTGACAAGCAATGGCGACCATGCGTAGCCTTATCTCTTTGATCATCTCACAACTGTGATGGCCGAACACTCTATGGTACTCTCAATTCGTGCCTTCGCGGGATCCACAACTCCACTGATCTTTCCTCAGACAAGAAATTGGACACTTGGCGCAACTAGTCTCATTGATCAGTGATGTTGTAACCCGAGGCACGAGAGCAGTGTATCTAGCGATCCTTCTCAGGATTTCATGTGCATTTCTCTTTTGTTCCCTTTTAAAGGATGCGCGGCTAGCCCGCTATTAGTAGGACTATAGTCATGATGACCTCCCTCAGGTAAGCGATGCATAAGGCCTACGGGTGATCTCCTGAGGCAGCATCCAGTCTCTCTTGGTCATCTCCGAGTATAGACCTTCTTTTTATCAACTGCCTTTTTCAGAGGTGAACAGGTTAAATCCGACCTTCCAAAAGGATTAGCAAACATTCACTTTGCTTATGATCATCTTGTATGTGTTGCCTGCATAATCTCTATCAGATGATAACTCACAAGCTCTCTACTTATATAAGCTCTATTACTCTCATCTTTCATTCACTGCTTGCTTAAGCTCTATCAGGTGATGATTCACAAAGCTACTCATTACTCTTCTCAAATACTAATGGCATCAATCATTAATCAAAGCATCTAACTCTTCTTGATCATCAAGCCATGCTATTGGAATCTAGTTCAGATTGGCAGAATACATCAAGCTTTTTCTCTGCCAATGTGTTCATACTTATCCTATCATATCAACAATCAACAATCGACTTATTGATCTGGACTTCATGCTACAGATGACATCTCTAATATAGCAAGAAGATAACTACTCTGGTTTGATCTTCATTCAATTATCAGCAGAGTTCATTAGGCATTTCCTCTGCTATTTGGTCATATCCACCTTATCTCGTCAACAGTTAACATTTGCAAGTTCCGTCCAGGTACTTACAGCTTAGCTCATTACTTTATGTTTGCTGCTCACTCTTCTCTTTGTAGTGATTAGTAGGCACCAGCAATTCATATCTAGGTACTTGCGATTTAGTTTATACATCATGTCTTCTTCTAAATCTCATTTTGCAGAGATCAGCAGACACTTGCAAATTTCTTCACAGGTACTTGCAAGTTACTTTCATATACTGTGTCTACTTCTAACTCTTATTTTACAGAGACCAGCAGATACTTGCAAGTTGCCTTCAGGTATTTGCGGCTTTTTCTTTACTCTCATATTTGCTTCTAACTTCTCTTTTGTAGAAACCAGCAAAGACTTGAGAGTTCCTTTCAGGTACTTATAGCTCGTTTTTCTTTCTTGTATACTCCTCACTCTTCCTTTTGCAGAGGATAACAGGTGCTTGCAAGCCTCCACCAGGTATTGCAAGTTATTGTGCTCCTATGTTTTCTCTTACATTCATTTTGCAGAACTCAGCAGAAGACACATCCTCTTCGTTTTGCAAAGGCAAACCCAGGTACGCGCAAGGTGTACCTTCTACAGATGCCTGCACTAACTTTTCCTTTACAGGAAAAAAGCCAGGCAGCACCAAACTCCTAATGAGAGGCATCAGGTTCTATCTCTCCTTGCCACCTTATTTTCCTTTGGGGTGGATCACGATTTTCGTGGGTCTCCTACTTTTTCGATGTTCTATTCGGAACTTCAAAAAGTGCGGGGATTATGTTAACCATGAAATCGGCGATACTTCCCAAGGTCTCCAGCTCGCTAGTCGCGCCCTGCTCTAGTTTTCTACTAGAATTCGCGACGCCATAGGTTGAGCGGATAGGCTTCCCTATCCGCTCAGGACGCACGGCTTGGGCGGTCTCCACGGTCTGACCGTCCAGGCCGCGACTTGTTCTTTTGGTTCGGTAGGTGTCGCGGTCTGCTTTTGCACTCTGCCCCTGCAGGCCGCTCTCCTTTTCAGCTTAACCGCAAGCTTCTCAACAAGTCTCCCTTTGCTGAACTCGGATGTCTATCCACCCAGACCGCTCAACCCGCCAAACAAAAGTGGCGACCTACCCCCAAGCTGACCAGCTATCTCAGTTTCCACCTCGCCAACATGCGCGGCCTGCCTCGTCAGTCCGGCAGGTCGCCCATCCCTTGTCGCCCAGCATGTGCGGCAAGATCCATTCAATAATGGTAGACTCCCATAGTATGGGCAGCCAGCTTCTTTAGTCCGCCTAAGGAGTGCGGATGCTCCAACTCCCCGGCTACCCACAAAGATTAGCAGCCACATCCAGTTCATCGCGAGCTGGGCGGACTCGAAGTGCAATCAAAACTTCCAGTCCGCCCACATTGATGACCCCAGCTCTAGCTCCTCAGCAACTGCAGGCCTCATCTTCGGCAGACTCGGCTTGTCAGCAGATGCGGACTCAGCAGATTCGCTATGTAGCACTCCATTCCTCGGCCTCCACTCGCTTCTCTCCAACAGGCGGACAAACTCCTCAGCCCGCATAGTGTGGCGCGGGCTCGACCAGTAGTGGCGGACTCCTCCCAATCCGCCAAGCAGCAGAACCTCCTCAAGGCCGTCCCAGACCGCACAAGCTCATGCAGACTCGGCGGACTCAGCTGACATTCCTCAGCTCGCCTTTAGCGCATGCTCGCCCAGTTCAGCAGCGGAGGACTCCGCGGATTCCCC
The DNA here is from genome assembly GCA_039583875.1 of Platanthera guangdongensis. Lineage (NCBI taxonomy): Eukaryota > Viridiplantae > Streptophyta > Magnoliopsida > Asparagales > Orchidaceae > Platanthera > Platanthera guangdongensis. The sequence goes on along the minus strand of CM077148.1, from coordinate 32,453,250 downwards.
TCGCAGTCTGCCACTTAGCCTCTAGCATCTGCCTCCCCAAAAGTAGGCGGGCAATCTCAGCTCAGCAGCGGCGGACTACGCGGACTCTCCTCGCAGTCCACCACTCAGTCTCCCAATTCGCCATCAGTAGCACCAGCTCCAGAAGCAAGTTCCAGTCCGTACGGCTTGTGGCAGAATCGCCAGACTCCTTCCTCTTCTCGCTCTAGTTACCGTTTCACCGGGGCTAACGTCACCGGAAGCCGTTACCTCCTCAGGCCTATAAATATACCCATATGCCTCTCATTTGATGGGAGTGTTAATAATTAGTTTTTAAATGTCTGGACTGTTTTTTACCGTTTCTTTGTTTTTGCCTTAATCAGGTATTTCATGGGCCTTAATGTTGCAGGAAGTTTTTTGGAGTTTATTTCCCTTCTATAGATGTAGCAGTTTTGCCTTAAATGGTTTAGGAGTTATGATTTAATTAGGTTTTAATTGTTTAGGTGTTTCTTTGTATATCTCCAGCTATATAATTGTTGAAGTTGGTGACCGGGCGGTCTGGCGGTTTGTCTTGGCGGGTTGAAGACCGCGCGGTCTGGCGGTTTGTCTCAGCCGGCTTGGAGGCCGGGCGGTCTGGCGGTCTACTCTGGCGGTCTCTCTTCCTCTCTGGTGGTAGCCGTGCGGTTAGCCCTGCTATCTAACCGCGCGGCTTGTGCGGTTTGTTTTTGTATAGTCCGCTTAGTCCTGTAAATTTTAGTCCCACATCTCTTATTTGTATTCTCTCATCTCTCCTCCATTCTATATAAAGGAGGGCATACCATTGTAATAGACACCTTTTTTGGATAATAAAGTTTCAATTATTCAAAAGCTTATCCGCTTGTTCTCTACTTTTCGCTTCTTTTCGCTACTTTCTAACATGGTATCAGAGGACACGGTCATTTCCTCCTGATTCTGTGCGCTCTTTGTTGTTCGCGGCTTATTTTCCGCGTTCTGCGACTTGTTCGCGGCTTGCCTTCTCTTCTGTCCGCGCGGCTTGTTTCTATCCGCGCGGCTTGTTTCTGTCCGCTGCTCTGTTCGCGCGGCTTGCTTCTTGTTCTCTTCTCCTGGTGCCTTTTCGCAGCGACCTGTTTCCTTGTCGCCGCGCTCCTTGCTCTTTCTTGCATCTCCTAGTCTTTGCGGCTTGTGTCTACCCGCTGCGGACTTCTTCTCCCTGTCCGCTTCTGCTTTCCCCATCTCCGCTTGCCCCTATACTCGCGGTTTGCTGCTGTGATCTGCCTGACCGTGCGGGTTGTTCCTTCCTCACCCGCATCTTGGTCGCGGTCACCTGCCCCTCTCCTCTCTTCTGTTCGCTCGGCCTTTTCAGTCCGCGCGACCTCTTCCCCGCTGTGCCTTTGACCTTTTGCTAGCCGCTACTGTTCGCGCTACTTGATTTTCCCCTCTACCCGTTCCTGCTTGCTAGTCGCGCCGGCCTCATCTTTTGCCGTGCGACCTGTTCTCCTCTGTTCGCCCGACTTTTTCAAGCCGTGCGACTTCTTTCCCTCTGCTTTGCTCTGCTTCTTGGTAGCGGCCTTCCTAGCCGCCCGACCTGTTGCTGTTCGCCCGGCTTGGTGCTCGTTTTCTCTTCTTGCGGCTTGTTCTTATCGTCGCGGCCTGCTCCTCTCTTGCCTCCATGGCTTTTCCCTCCTCAGGCCTGTCCGCCTCCGTGGTCACCTCTTCTGGTAGTGCTCATGTTGTTACTCACGGCAGATGGCTCATCGACTCTGGTGCAACCAATCATATGACAGGCAATCCTCAATATTTCTCTCTTCTTGACACACATGCTCAGTTGCCCCCGGTCATTGTTGCTGATGGATCTCCCTCCCCGGTCCATGGGACGGGCATGGTTCAAGTCACTCCCTCTCTCTGCCTGGCTGATACCTTCTATGTGCCCAAGTTTCCGTGCAACTTATTATCGGTTACTTCTTTATGCAAGCAACTAAGGTGTTCTGTCATATTCACCCCTAGCTCTTGTACTTTTCAGGATCCGGATTCCCAACGGACGATTGCTACCGGGACTGAGAGTGGTGGCCTCTACTTCCTCGACAACGTTTCTGCTTTCTCCGCCTTCTCCTCCTCCTCTACAGATCTTCTCCAATGGCATCTTCGCCTTGGACATGCTCCTCCCCGAATTCTCCGACAGCTCTTCCCGCACCTCCCTCCTCATCATCCTCCTCTAAACTGTGATGCATGTCAACTTGGCAAACATCACCGCTCATCCTTCCCCCCAACGCAAAGTCGAGGCTCTTCCCGTCCGTTCGACCTCGTTCACTCTGACATATGGGGACCCGCTCCTAACCTCACCATCGGTCGGGGTAGTTCCTATTTTGTCACCTTCATTGATGATTTCTCTCGATGTACGTGGGTATATCTTCTCAAAGATCGCTCCGAGCTGTTCTCTGTTTGGACCTCCTTTTATTCTATGGTTAAGACTCAGTTTGATACGTCTATTAAACTCCTTCGTTCTGACAATGCTAAGGAGTATCTTAGCCACGACTTCTCCTCCTTTTGTCTTCACCATGGTGTTCTTCATCAAACAAGTTGTGTCTACACCTCCCAACAAAATGGGGTGGCGGAACGTAAAAACCGTCACCTTCTTGATGTCGCTCGCACTATGATGACTCACATGCATGTTCCTCGCTCCTATTGGGGATATGCTGTCCTCCTCTCCTGCTATCTCATCAATCGCCTTCCCTCCACAGTTCTCCACGGTGCTACCCCCTTCTCCATTCTTTATCCAGACAAGGATCCCTTTCCTCTTCCTCTACACATCTTTGGGTGCACCGCTTTTGTGCACTCTCCCGCTGCCACCCGTGACAAACTCTCACCACGTGCCACCAAATGTGTCTTTCTGGGCTACTCTCCCACTCAGAAAGGATATTGCTGCTTTGACCCTGTTACCCGCAAGCAATTTGTCTCTGCGGATGTCACCTTCTTTGCCAATGCCTCTTACTTCTCTCCCGCTTCCTCTTCTCCTCCTCCTACTCCTACTTCTCATATCAACCCATCCATTCCCTCTGCTCCCACTGCTGTTCCGCCCTCTCCACCCACTCCACCATCTTCCCCATCCTCATCATCTCCCCCCTCTACTCCGCTTTCTCCCTCCACTCCGCTGCCATCTCTCTCTACTCCCGGGCCAGCTCTCTCCACCACGGATACGCCGGATACTGAGGCACCTGCTGACCTGGCGCATCAGGCAGATCAGGGGTTCGGGCCTGAGGCACCTGCTGACCTGGATCTCCCGATTGCTCTTCGCAAAGGTGTTCGGGCCTGTACCCAACACCCGCTTGCTACAGTTGTTTCCTATGATCGTCTTACCCCTGCTCGCCGAGCTTTTGCACTGGCTATCTCCGCCACTGCCACCCCCCGTTCCTACCAGGAGGCCCTTACTATTCCTCATTGGAAAGTTGCCATGGATGAGGAGATTGCTACTCTAACTGAACGGGGCACCTGGACCCTTGTTCCTCCTCCCTTCGGCACCGATGTTGTTGGCTGTCGTTGGGTCTTCGTGGTGAAGTTTCTACCGGATGGCAGTGTGGATCGTTATAAGGCTCGCCTGGTTGCCAAGGGTTTTACCCAAACTTATGGGATTGATTACTTTGACACTTTCTCTCCTGTGGCCCGTCTCAGCACTATTCGGGTTCTTCTCTCTGTGGCTGTCAACAGGGATTGGCCCATCTCGCAGCTAGATGTTAAGAATGCCTTCCTCTATGGTGATCTGCAGGAGGATGTTTACATGGAGCAACCTCCTGGGTATGTTGCTCAGGGGGAGACACGGGTATGCCGGCTAAAGAAGGCTATCTATGGCATCAAACAGAGTCCTCGTGCCTGGTTTGACAAGTTCAGTGGCATTGTTGCGGCCATTGGTTTTACAAGAAGCTCAGCAGATCACTCCTTGTTTGTTCGGAAAACCGCCTCTGGTCTTGTTATTCTTGCGGTTTATGTTGATGACATTCTTCTTACTGGCGATGACCAGGATGGGATATTGATGACCAAGAAACACCTTCGTCAACATCTGGTCACAAAGGATATGGGCTCCCCGAAATACTTTCTGGGCATTGAAATCTCTAGAAAGCCCAACTCCATGGTCCTTTCACAACGGAAGTATGCTCTTGATCTTTTAAAGGAGGCAGGACTGACTGGTGCTAAACCTGCACGTTGTCCTATGGCTGTTGGAGAAGACAAAACTTGGACAGATGACTCACCTCTTCTCTCCGATCCTACGAGATACCGGCATCTGGTGGGCAAGCTCATATATCTCACGGTAACCAGACCCGACATCTCTTATGCTGTTGGCAAGGTGAGCCAGTTCATGCAAGCTCCGAGGGAGTGTCATCTACAATCTGCTCTGAGGATATTAGAATATATTAAAGCTGCTCCAGGGAAAGGACTCTTATTTCAGAACAATGGTCACCTTAGGGTTGAAGCGTACTCTGATTCAAGCTATGCGGATGACAAAGGGGACCGCAAATCGACTTCAGGTTTCTGCACATTTGTTGGAGGCAATCTTGTGAGTTGGAAGAGCAAGAAACAGTCTGTCGTTTCCAGGTCCAGTGCAGAGGCGGAATATCGCAGCATGGCATCGACTACATGTGAGTTGAAGTGGTTGCGGGCTCTCATGCTTGACTTAGGAGAGGTTTACAACTATCCTCTTCCTATGTTCTGTGACAATAAGGCCGCGATACACATTTCCAAAAATCCGGTCTTTCATGAGAGAACAAAACACATAGAAGTCGACTGTCATTTTATTCGGGAAGAAATATTGAAGAAACAGATTTGCACTCCATTTGTTACTTCCGACAACGAGTTGGCAGATGTCTTCACCAAGCCGGTGTCCGCTTCCTTTTCCACATCTGCGACAAGCTGGGCATGATCGATATATATGCTCCAGCTTGAGGGGGAGTGTTGAAGTTGGTGACCGGGCGGTCTGGCGGTTTGTCTTGGCGGGTTGAAGACCGCGCGGTCTGGCGGTTTGTCTCAGCCGGCTTGGAGGCCGGGCGGTCTGGCGGTCTACTCTGGCGGTCTCTCTTCCTCTCTGGTGGTAGCCGTGCGGTTAGCCCTGCTATCTAACCGCGCGGCTTGTGCGGTTTGTTTTTGTATAGTCCGCTTAGTCCTGTAAATTTTAGTCCCACATCTCTTATTTGTATTCTCTCATCTCTCCTCCATTCTATATAAAGGAGGGCATACCATTGTAATAGACACCTTTTTTGGATAATAAAGTTTCAATTATTCAAAAGCTTATCCGCTTGTTCTCTACTTTTCGCTTCTTTTCGCTACTTTCTAACAATAATGGAGTTGTATTGCTGAACAAAGCAAGAAAATCTGAAGCCTTCTTCCAAAAAATAGTGTGGTATCTTTAGTTGTTCTCTAACATTTAGTATCAGAGCGAGGTTGAGCAACTATGGCGAAGACATCTTCAAAACACGATGGGTTCCATGGAACCTTCAAATACCCAGTGCTCACGAGGAGCAACTATGGCGTTTGGGCTACCAGAATGAGGGGGATCCTCGATGTTCAAGATGCATTGGAGGCGGTGGAACCAATCGCTCCAACGACAAAAGTGGATGCGAAAAAGAACAAAACAGCTTTTTCGGCCATCCAACAAGCACTTCTAGATGGCATTCTCTAGATGGTTGCGGAGAAGAAAACTGCGAAGGAGATATGGGACATACTTAGGATCATGTACCAAGGCGCGGACCGCATCAAGGATGCAAAGATTCAAACTCTGCAGACGGAGTTTGAGATGCTTCTCATGAAGGAGACGGATTCAATAGATGATTTCACAATGAAGCTCACCACCAACGTCAACATGCAAAGGGAGTTGGGAGGAGAGGTAGCGGAGGCTGAGGTTGTGAAGAAGTTCTTGCAATCCGTCCCATCGAAGTTCGTCCAGATTGCTTCGACGATAGAGAAATTTGGCGACTTCAAGACGATGAACGTGGAGGAAGTTATCGGCTGTCTCAAGACTCATGAAGAGCGTGTTGGTGGGGCTACCAACAAAGACGAGGAGAAAATTCTCTTGATGATGAGGGAGTTTATGGCTCGTGACAAGAAGCCATCCAATGGTGGCGGACACCAAACCGGCGGCGTGGAGGCCGTGGCCGTGGATGAGGGCGAGGCAGACAACATCACAACAACGACCGATGGGAAGGTCAAGATCACAATAACGGTGTTAAAGACAAGTCAAAAGTAGAGTGCTTCTATTGCCACAAGATGGGCCACTTTGCCGCGAAGTGCCGCTCAAAGAAGAAGGACAAAGAGGAGAAAGTGCATATGGCCGAAGCCTTCGAGGATCTTGAACCAGCCCTTTTATTGGCGGAGGGCGAAGAAGATCACTCGAAAATGGTATGTTCTAATCTTCTCCTTAATGAAGAGAATGTGCAACCAAGCATTTTTCCCGGCGACGTGGATAAATCAGTTTGGTACCTTGATACGCGGGCTAGCAACCATATGACGGGTTGCAAGGATTACTTCTCCTCGCTAGATGAGATAGTGAGAGGCAAGGTGAAGTTTGGCGATGGCTCTTCGGTGGAGATATGTGGTCGGGGAGTGGTCTTCTTCAAAGACCAAAAGGAGAAGCATAAAGTCTTCACCAACGTCTACTACATCCCGAAACTCCGCACAAACATTGCGAGTTTAGGACAATTGGAGGAAAACAGATGCAAGATCGTCATGGAGGACGGATTCTTATTTCTACTCGATCAAGAGAGGCGTCTCTTGGCGAAGGTGGAGAGGTCCAAGAATCGTCTCTACATCCTAAATATGAAGACGAATGCTCTGGTGGCCTTGCTAGCGGAGAAATACAAAGACGAGGCGTGGTTATGGCATGCTAGATGGGGACACCTCAATTTTCGGGCACTTCATGATATGGGGCGTTTCAAGATGGCGGAGGGGATGCCCTCCATTGAGCACTCACAAGAACTTTGTGACGGGTGCTTGGTGGCGAAGCAAAGGCGATTACCATTTCCGAATGTTGCGGCGGATCGTGCATCAATTCCTCTTCAATTGGTGCATGGAGATATGTGCGGACCCATCAATCCAGCCACCCCTGGAGGTAAACAATACTTCTTCTTGCTAGTAGATGATCATAGCAGGTTCATGTGGGTGGAGTTTTTAAAATCCAAAGATGAGGCCTTGGATGCATTCATGAGGCTGAATGCGCGAGCTGAGATGGAAACGGAGTTCAAAATGAAAGGATTCCGTAGCGATCGAGGTGGGGAGTTCACCTCTAAGGGGTTTGATGTCTATTATGAGGGAGTCGGGATCAAACGATTCCTCAAAGCCCCTTATTCTCCGCAACAAAACGGCGTGGTGGAGCGCCGCAATCAAAGCGTCTTTGGGATGGTTCGAAGTCTTCTCAAGTGCAAAAACATGCCTGTTAAGTTTTGGGGAGAAGCGTTAGCAATCGCGGTGCATCTTCTTAACCGGGCGGCTACTCATAGTGTTGTTGGGAAGACACCTTACGAGGCGTTCTACGGAACGAAACCAAAAGTACACTATCTTCACACTTTCAGTTGCCTTGCGTATGCGAAGACAACGAAGCAAAATCTTGCAAATCTGGAGGATCGGGGCACCAAGATGGTACTCATTGGCTACGAGGCGGGCTCTAAGGCATACAGGCTGTTCAATCCAGTAACGAGCAAGCTCGTGATTAGCCGTGATGTCATCTTTCGCGAAGAGGCGAAGTGGGACTGGGAAGAGAGCAATGGAGAAATTCTCACTGTTTGCGATCAGCATATGTCTACTAAAGGAGCAGCAGCAACTCCTCTCGCTGCTACAGTCGCAACGCTCACCGGCGACGAGTCAGCTTCCCCCCCACCGCGGCTCACCCGTGACCTACGTCTCACCTGAGATCAGCGGCTCGTCCGCACCCAGTGGCCCAGGCAACTGTGACTCACCCGCAGCCAGCGCTCCTGCGAACTGCGACTCACCCGCACCCAGCGCTCCTGCGACCAGCGGCTCACCCACGACCTGCACCCCCCACCACCGCGGCTCACCCGCGGCTAGTGCCTCCACCACTTCCAAGGCGATGTCGAGCTCCAGCAGACGGACTCGGTTCCGATCTCTTGAGGATATCTATGGCGAAACTGAAGTCATAGAACTGCAGCAGGAGGATGGACACTGTTTTTTCGCAGCATGGGAGCCAACAACGTTTGAGGAAGCCAAAGACGAACCATGTTGGAGACGAGCTATGGAGGAATAGATAACTTCCATCCGGGACAATGACACTTGGGAGATCACCACCATTCCGAATGGTCAAAAGTCCATTGGACTCAAGTGGGTCTTCAAGACAAAGCGAGATCAGGAGGGGAACATCGTGAAGCATAAAGCTCGGCTTGTGGCAAAGGGGTATGTGCAGCGGAGGAAGGATGGGACGTCCACCACATGGATGTCAAATCGGAATTTTTCAACGGGGATCTAGTCGAAGAGGTATATGTTTCTCAACCCCCTGGTTTTGTCATTACTGGAGAAGAGCACAAGGTGCTAAAGCTCAAGAAGGCATTGTATGGCCTTCGACAAGCCCCGCGGGCTTGGAACTTCAAGATGGATCAATGTTTATCCTCACTGGGCTTTGAGAGGAGTACGCCTGAGCATGCCGTCTACAAGCGAGTTGTGGGAGATTCAAACCTACTGGTTGGAGTCTATGTGGATGATCTCATCATCACTGAATCAAGCAGCGTGCAGGTGAACAAGTTTAAAGCCCAGATGAAGGAGTTGTTCTACATGAGCAATCTCGGATTGCTCACCTACTACTTGGGGATAGAAGTATCCCAAATACCTCAGGAAATCACCCTTTGTCAGTCTTCGTATACATTAAAAATTCTTGAAAAATTTGGGATGCGAGACTGCATTAGCGCTTAAGTTCCAATGGAACCAAGGCTTAAATTGAGCAAGACCGGCGATTATCCTTTGTTGGACCCTACGGAGTATAGGAGCGCAATAGGATGCTTGAGATATTTGGTGAATATGCGTCCGGATATTGCATATGCCGTTCGTATTGCAAGCAGGTTCATGGAAAAGCCAAACACCCAGCACTTTGCGGCGGTGAAGCAGATTTTGAGGTATTTAAAAGGTACAAGCGGGTTTGGTCTTTCTTATGAAAGGAATCTTCGTGGAGGAACGGAGCTAGTTGGCTACCGCGACATTGATCATGGAGGGAGCATTGATGATAGGAAGAGCACTTCAGGAGTTGCATACTTCCTAGGCCGGAACATCATCACTTTGATGTCGCAGAAGCAACAGGTTGTAGCCTTGTCTTCTTGCGAGGCCGAATATATATCAACTTCGATTGCGGCACAGCAAGGAGTATGGTTACTCAACCTACTCGATGATATTCGGAAGCGGATTAGGTGCAAAGCATCTCTCTTTGTTGACAACAAGTCGGCAATTTCACTAACCAAGAACCCCGTGTATCATGATTGGTCAAAACACATTGATACTCATTACCACTACATTCGGGACTGCGTGGAGCGTGGGATGATTGAGGTCGAGTATGTACATACTAATGACCAGCTTGCTGACATATTCACTAAGGCACTCGCAAGGAACAAGTTCGTTGAGATGCGGGAGCGACTTCGAGTGCGTGACGTGAAGGACAAACTAATTAGGGGTTTAATGTTAATAATTAGATTTTAAATGTCTGGACTGTTTTTTACCGTTTCTTTGTTTTTGCCTTAATCAGGTATTTCATGGGCCTCAATGTTGCAGGCAGTTTTTTGGAGTTTATTTCCCTTTAATAGCTATAGGAGTTTTGATTTAAATGGTTTAGGAGTTATGATTTAATTAGGTGTTAATTGTTTAGGCGTTTCTTTGTATATCTCCAGCTATATAATGGAGTTGTATTGCTGAACAAAGCAAGAAAATCCGAAGCCGTCTTCCAAAAAATAGTGTGGTGTCTTTAGTTGTTCTCTAACAGGGAGGTCTCATCATCGCCAAGGTGCTCACGCCCGAAGACAGCCCACAGTAAGCTCAAGTGATCACCCCCTGCGTGTTAACCCCGAAATCGGTGATCCTTCCCAAGGGAGCCAGCTCGCTCATCGCGGTCTGCTCCGGGGTTCCTCCCAGAGGCTGTGATTCCGTAGGTTGGTAGGACAGACTTTTCTGTCCGCTCAGGCCGCGCGGCCTGCGCGGTCTCAGCGGTCTGAACCCCCAGGCCGCTCACCTTCCTTTGGTCGGCAGGGTCCGCGAACTGCATCCGCAGTCCGCCTCTGCAGTCCTCCCTCTTTTCCAGCTTAACGGCAAGGCTGTATTCGCAGGTCTCTCTCTGCCGAACTCAACTTCCTATCCGCCCAGGCCGGTAACAGGTCGCACATCCCTTCACCCAGCCGCATGGGCAACTGACTCCTCCAGCTCGCCTACATGGCGCGGACTCCACCTCCGACTACCCGCAAAGACCAACAGCAGTCATGTTCCTCGTGAACTCGGCAGACTCTCCATGCAGTCTGCTCTTCCCTCAGCCAGCATCAGCTTCTCGCCAGCAGCAGGGCAATTCCACCTCAGTCTGCAGGACTGTCGAAGGCTCCGCCAGTAGTAGTAGCTTCCTCCTCAGTCCGCAGCTTTCATGCGGACTCAGTCAGTAGCGGCGGACTTTTTCCAGCCCGCATGGCAGCAGATTCTCAAGAAAGTAGTCCCAGTCCCCATAGCAATGTGCGGACTCGCCAGACTCCGCGGGCACTCCTGGTCGCGCCCCTTGCAGCTCGCTCAGTTCAGTAGTGGCGGACTCCGCGGATCCTCCTCGCAGTCCGCCACATAGTTTCCAGTATCCGACATCCCTGCAGCAGGCGGACAATCTCAGCCCAGCAGTAGCAGACTCCGCAGATTCCCCCCGCAGTCTGCCATTCAGCGTCTCAGCATGCCATCAGCAGCACCGGCCTCAATACCGAGTTCCAGTCTGTGCAGCCTGTTGCGGACTAGGCGGACTCCGTCTCTTTCTCACTCAAGTTACCGTCTCACCGGGGGTAACGTCACCACAAGCCGTTACCTCCTCGGGCCTATAAATAGCCCCCCATGCCTCGCATATGGGCATCGCAGCATCGAGGATCGCCACCGGAGGGTCGTCGCCAAAGTGCTCCTGTGGACTCCATTTTCCTGTCCGCGCCTTCTTCTCTGCTTAGTCGCGCGGCCTGCCGGCCTCTGATCTAGAGTCCATGTGGTGTCCCATTTTCCCTTAACCGTGCGGCCTGCCGATTAAGATCTTTAGTCCGTGCGGCCTCCTCTGGCATTCCTCTTCCTTAGCCGCCAGCTTCCCTTTGTACCCCTTTATTGCTTTGTTGTGAAGGTGTACTAACAATCTTGTAACCTCTCGCTATTAATCAAAGGAAAGCCCATCACAAGAGTGGCATTTAGGTCGCGGCGGGCGAAGTCTGCTGTTGTCGCTACTAGCGGCCCCTTCTCTTCTCTCTTCTTCCTAGCTCAGCTCAGCTCCTCTCAGCAAACAACCTGCAAGCACAACCGTCCAATTAACCGTCTGTTCGACAGTTCCTGATCAGCCTCCTCCTCCTCCTCCTCTCTTGGTCAACCTTCTCAGTTGATCAAGCATATCCTCTATCCCCGCAACCCTCCTAGACAAGCTGCTTGCTCCACTCTCGAGCACTCAGAGACTTCCTTCCTTCCTCCTCCCTCTTCCTCTCCTAGCCTGTGAGACCGAACACCCCCTCCGTGTTAGCTGTGCCTCTGGTGCCGTTTTCGTGCATCAACAGTTAACACGCGGTCTTCAGATCCATTCAGACGGTGAACAACGACAGTTAACCATGTCAGAGCGTCACTCAGCCGAGAACTTCACTCCAAGTCCTAGAGATGATCCTCTCTGGGAAGCCTTTGAGAAGTCGCGCCGTGAGAATGCTCAGTAGTTCCAGGCAATCAACCAAATGATTTCTATAATCACACAGCGGTTAGACTCTCAAACAGCAACAGCTCCAGTTGCTTCTGCTGCTCCAATCAATCCGGCACCAACTTTGGAGCGTCAGCAAGCTTACCCTCAAGCTTGCCCGCCAGTCTATCCTCCTCCTTATACAGCAACCTTCCCGCAAGGTCCTGCAGCTCCTCTGCGACCTCAAGATGAAGAATTTGATGCCCGCCAAAACTTCTTCCGGGAAGCATCCCGGGGAAATCCTGTCAGATTTCTCAATTTTCAGGGAAGTCATCCCTACCCTGCAGCTCCTGCCTTTGCTCCTCCTGCAGTAGCTTTTCCTTTTTGTCCTCCTACTTCTTTTGCGGCTGCAGCTTATGCCCCTTCTTTCCTTATGCTGTAGGAGAGCAAGAAGAACCTTCGCCATTCACAGAGAATGTTCATCATGAGCCAACTCCAGCTAACTTCAGAGAGCCTCGACTCCCAGTCTACACTGGAGAGACTGATCTAGTAAAGCATCTTCAGGCTTTTGAATCAGCAGTTGCTCTCAAAACCCTCTCAGATGCAACCAAGTGCAACCTCCTTGTCACCACATTTGATGGGCAAGTGAGGGACTAGTTCTACGGCCTCCGTCCTCACTCCATCACTTCCTTCGTTGATCTACGAAGGGAGTTTCTTCTCAGATTCTCTATCTCTACCAAGAGAAAGGTCGGTCCTGAAGCCCTCTTTGAGATCAAACAGCGCGGAAATGAAACTTGGTCTCAGTTTGTTGATCGATTCCAAAGAGAGATTTTGGACATCGAAGTTACTGATCAAGAAATGTACTGAGTGGCTCTTATCCACGGTCTCCGTGAAGGGCCTCTCAAATTTGAAGCCAATGTCCGTGCTCCAAGGACATATCAAGAGTTAATTGCTCTAGCCAACTCATATATCCGAGGCGAAAAGAGCAACCCAGGCTTCGTCTCCAAGCTTTTATCCGAGGAGGATCTGTCTTGGAAGCATCCTCGAAGGTCTCCTCACAATCATTTCCCAACTCACCCAAGGAAGGAGAGAAGGATTCATCGCCACCGATACTCCTTCCCGAGCCGCGATCATGCTCAAGATTCATTACTATCACTAGCTCCTTCTCAAGCAGCAGCAGTTCATCGACAGCAAGAAAACGACTTGCATGAGTCTGATCTCGACGACGTCGTGCTAGAAGTAAGCCAAATCATGAGGGATAGGGCAAACTACAAGAAGCCCTATCGACCAGCTGATCAAAGATCTAGGGGTTCAGAACCTTGCTGCGAATTTCACAAAGAACCAGGTCACCTAACAGAAGACTGCCGAGCATTCCGGCAGCTTGTGCAAAGGATGCTCCGGTAGGGAAAGATGCATAACTTGTTTCCCAAAGAAGAATGCCCTGATCCAACAACTTCAAAGGGCAAAGAAGTTGCAGACGTTCCTTGCTCCTCAAGGGGAGTGAACCAAGTCGAAGAGCCTTCTCTCCTCGCTGTTAACCAAGCCGTCAAATGCTTCGATGCCGATGACGAGGGTGTGCTTGGAACGCTATTCTAGGCAAACAATGGACTTCACAGTCCTCCAGAGTTCCTCACAGCTCTGATGGGTTATCTCAACCCTTGCTCTTTCTCTCTTCAAACACTTTCATTTTACCAAACACTTCTCAGTGTTCATTTCTTTCTTTTCAACAAAGCTTTTTATCAGGGATCTTATACTGACACAGTTCCCTTCTTGTGATGTTCCTTCCTCTATTTTTCTCTCTGAGGGATCACTACGCCAATGAGATATCGCCGAGTCTGAAACGTTCCCTCCATAGATTGTCCTCTAGCACAACCGCTTCGACCATATATGGAGGGAGTATACCCATATGTGTAGTGGGAGCCGTTCAATCACGATGTTGGGCTTCAGACTTAGGATCCTAGCCGGCATCTGACACATATTGTGTGCTAGGGGAGCCCCAAGTGTTAGCTCTATTGTGCTTCGTAAAGGATACATTACAGTTACGGTGATCTTTGCTTGACAAGCAATGGCGATCTAGCGTAGCCTTGTCTCTTTGATCATCTCACAACTGTGATGGCCAAACACTATCTAGTATTCTCGATCCATGCCTTCTCGGGTTCCCACAACTCCACTGATCAGTCCACAAACAAGCTATAGGCCTCTTGATGCAACTAGTCTCATTGATCAGGATGCTTGTGCCCAAGGCAAGAGAGCAGTGCTTCTAGCGAACCTTCTCAGGATCTTCCTTTTTTCTCTCTTTTGTGCCCTCCTAGAGGATGCGCGGCCAGCCCGCTTTGAGTAGGACTATACTCGGGATGCTTCTCTCAGGCAAGTGATGCATAAGTCCCACGTGGAACACCTATGGCAGCATTCAACCTTTTTTAGTCATTCCGAGTATAGACCTTTTTTTGTCTATTGCCTTCTTTCACTGGTGAATAGGTTAATCCGACCTACCAAAAGGATATCCAGCATTCGTATATGCTCTTCTTATATACATTGCTTGCTCCAGCTCTATCAGATGAAGATTCACAGAGCTATTTGTTACTCTTATCAAAAACTATGGGTGTCAAGCAATGATCAAAGAATCATACTCTCCTCGATCATCAAGCCCTGCTATTGCAATCTAGTTAAGATTGGCAGAATTCGTCAAGTTACTTCTCCGCTAATCTAACCATGTCCATCAAGCCATATCAACAGTTAACGCTCGGTTTATTGATCTGGGCTTCATAATAAAGAGTTCATCAGGCATTTTCCTTGCTAATTGGTCATATCGGCCTTATCTCATCAACAGTTAACCCTTGCAAGCCTTCTCTTCACAGGTACTTGCAAGTTATTCTCATATGACTTGTTTGCTTCTAACCCTTCTCCTTTCAGAGATTAACAAAAACCTGCAAGCCTCATCCAGGTACTTGCAGTTTAATTCATTATTCTATGTCTGTTGCTCACTCTTCTCTTTGCAGTGGTTAGCAGACGCCTACAAGTCATATCCAGGTACTTGCAGCTTATTTTTGTATACAATACCTGCTCCTAACTCTCTTCTTACAGAGATAAGCGGACCCTTGCAAGTTTCTTCACAGGTACTTGCAAGTTGCGCACATATATCATGTTTGTTCTTAACTCCCATTTTGCAGAGATCAACCGACACTTGCAAGCTCCATTCAGGTACTTGCAAGTTACTTTCATATACTGTGCATACCATTAACTCTGCTTTTGCAGAAACTAGCAAACACTTGCAAGTTCCTTCCTGGTACTTGCAACACAATTTTTCTTTCTCGTATACCTTTCATCCTTTCTTTTTTGCAGAGCATAATAGGTGCTTGCAAGCCTCGATCAGGTAATTGCAAGTTATTATGCTTTTATGTTTTCCTCTCACTTTCATTTTGCAGAACTTAGTGGAAGACACTCCTTCATTTTGCAAAGGCAAACTCAGGTACACACTCGATGTACCACCCATACGTGCCTACCCTAACTTTCCTCTTGCAGGAAAATAGACAGGCAGCACCAAACTTCTAAGGAGAGGCTTCAGGTTCTATCTCTCCTTGCCCCCCTTCTCTTTCCGTTGGGGTGGATCACGATTTTCGAGGGTCTCAAACTTTTTCGAAGTTCTTTTCGGAACTTAAAAAAGTGCGGGGATTATGTTAACCCCGAAATCGGCGATCCTTCCCAAGGGAGCCAGCTCGCTCATCGCGGTCTACTCCGGGGTTCCTCCCTGAGGCCGTGATTCTGTAGGTTGGGCGGACAGACTTTTTTGTCGGCTCAGGCAGCGTGGCCTGCGCGGTCTCAGCGGTCTGACCCCCCAGGCCGCGTGCCTTCCTTTGGCGGCAGGTTCCGCGGACTGCATCCGCAGTCCGCCTCTACAGGCCGCCCTCTTTTCCAGCTTAACCGCAAGGTTGTATACGCATGTCTCTCTCTACCGGACTCAACTTCCTATCCGCCTAGGCCGGTAACAGGTCGCACATCCATTCACCCAGCCGCATGGGCAACCGACTCCTCCAGCTCGACTACATGGTGCGGACTCCACCTCTGGCTACCCGCAAAGACCAACAGCAGTCCAAGTTCCTCGCGAACTCGGCGGACTCTCCATGCAGTCCGCTCTTCCCTCAGCCAGCATCAGCTTCTCGGTAGCACCAGGGCCAATTCCACCTCAGTCCGCAGGCCTGTCGTAGGCTCCGCCAGTAGTAGCAGCTTCCTCCTCTGTCCGCAGCTTTTGTGTGGACTCAGTCAGTAGCGGTGGACTTTTTCCGGCCGGCCAAGCAGCAGATTCTCAAGAAAGCAGTCCCAGTCTGCATAGCATCGTGCGGACTCGCAAGACTCCGCGGCACTCCTACTCTCGCCCCTTGCAGCTCGCTCAGTTCAGCAGTGGCGGACTCCACGGATCCTCCTCACAGTCCGCCACATAGTTTCCAGTATCCGCCATCCCTACAGCAGGCGGACAATCTCAGCCCAGCAGTAGCGGACTCCGCGGATTCCCCCCGCAGTCCGCCATTCAGCATCTCTGCTCGCCATCAGCAGCACCGGCCTCAATACCGAGTTCCAGTCCGCGCGGCCTATTGCGGACTCGGCGGACTCCGTCTCTTTCTCGCTCAAGTTACAGTCTCACCGGGGGTAATGTCACCGCAAGTCGTTACCTCCTCGGGCCTATAAATAGCCCCCCATGCCTCACATATGGGCATCGTAGCATCGGGGATCGCCGCCGGAGGGTCGTCGCCAAAGTGCTCTGGCGGACTCCGTTTTCCTGTCCGCGCCTTCTTCTCTGCTTAGTCGCGCGGCCTGCCGGCCTCTGATCTACAGTCCACGCGGTCTCTTGTTTTCCCTTAACCGCGCGGCCTGCCGATTAAGATCTTTAGTCCGCGCGGCCTCCTCTTGCATTCCTCTTCCTTAGCCGCCAGCTTCCCTTTATACCCCTTTATTGCTTTGTTGTGAAGGTGTACTAGCAAGTTTGTAACCTCTCGCTATTAATCAAAGGAAAGCTCGTCGCAATAGTGGAATTTAGGCCGCGGAGGGCGAAGTCTGTTGTTGCCGCTGCTAGCGGCCCCTTCTCTTCTCTCTTCTTCCTAGCTCAGCTCAGCTCCTCTCGGCAAATAAATTGCAAACACAACCGTCCAATTAACCGTCTGTTCGACAGCTCCTGATCAACCTCCTCCTCCTCCTCCTCTCTTGGTCAACCTTCTCAGTTGATCAAGCCTCTCCTCTATCCCCGCAACCCTCCTAGACAAGCCGCTTGCTCCACTATCGAGCACTCAGAAGCTTCCTTCCTTCCTCCTCCCTCTTCCTCTCCTAGCCTGTGAGACCGAACACCCCATCCGTGTTAGCTGTGCCCCCGGTGCCATTTTCGCGCATCAACACTGCGGACTTCTTTTCCCAGTCTGTCGTCCCTCTTTTTGTAACCGTGCACGGCCTGCCGGCTTTAGTTGTCAGACCGTGCGGCCTCTCCTCTTCCCTTAGTCGCGTGGCCTGCTGACCTGGCTCTTCAGTCCGCGTGGCCTCTTCTTGCACTTTTTCCTTAGCCGCCAGCTTCCTCTTTGTACCCCTTTATTACTTTCTTGTAATGGTGTATTGCAAGCTGTAATAAATCAATATTAATCAAAGGAAAGCCCGTCGCAAGAGTGGCGTTTAAGCCACAGTGGGCGAAGTCTGCTGTTGCCGCTGCTAGCGGCCCCCTCTTTCTTCTTCTCAGTTCAGCTTAGCTCTCTCGACACCAACCTTCAAGCACAACCATCCAAATAACCGTCTTCTCGACATCTCCTGATCAACCTCCTCTGCTGATCAGCAACCTTCTTCGCTGATCATTAGCCTTCTAAGCTACTCTCAGCAAACCTCTCCTCTATACCCGCAACCCTCGAACAAGCGTTTGCTCCACTCTCGAGCACTCAGAAGCTTTCTCTTCCCCCCCCCCCCCCAACCGTCATCCTCCTCTTCACCTTGCCCGTGAGATCGAACACTCCTCCGTATTAACTAGGCAGTGCCGTTTTCACGCACCAACATCCTTTGTTCTCGACGATCTTCGAGCAGATTTCTATTCTTCCTTCTATTCTCGAGAAGCCCTTTCTTGTTCTTGAGAAATGCTTCTCTGTTCTCGGGAATTGCATCCTTGTTCTCTAGAACTTCTTTTTGTACTCGAGAAAGCATCTCATGTACTCGAATTCCACCGGGTCTTTCTCGAGAAGTCATCTTCATTTCTCGAGACATCAACCTTTGTACTCGAGAAGCCTGCTCCTCCTACTTGAGGAATCTTCTTCCTATTCCCGAGATATGTCTTCCACTCGAGAAATATTTTCTCAGCTCTCGAGAAATCCATTCTTAGTTCTCGAAAGGTGTTTCTCTGTTCTCGGGAATAACAGTGTTGTTCTCGAGAAAGATTTCTTGTTCTCAAGAACTGTCTTTGTGTACTCGAGAAGTCTCTTCTTGTACTCGAGATCTGTTTTGTTCTCGAGAATTGTCTGGTTGTTCTCGAGTTAACCTTGCCTTCTTCTCGAGATGCCCGGTTCAGCCGATCCCGGTTTTTTTTTCTTAAGTGTTGTTAGCCTAATAATTACCCTTAGTATATATATGTCGATTTCTTCTTCATCTTTCATTGAGACCAAATTTCATGTTCATCTCCCGAACCAGAGCAGAATGAGAGAGAGAGAGAAGGTTTTTCCGCAATCCTTTCGGTGGTTGCCGACGGTGCTCCGGTGGCCGCCGACGATGCTCTGGTGCTCGAAATATTCAACCGAATATAGATTCGAAAAGCTCTCAACGAGAGCTTCGTGATCGTTGTAAAATCTTCCCCATTCCTTCAGATTTTCTCGCTAGGGTATTCGGCCCTAACTCCTATTTCAGCCATTCTTGTTGGATTTCGACTTCCCTCGTCTTCTTTAGCCCTGATCTACGTCAAGGAGTGATTTGGAGAATTTTTCCGGTAAAATCAAGGCAGGTGATGGTTATCTCCCTCTTTTCCCTTCTTTATCAGGATTTGCAGAAATTACTAACTCCTTGATATCTTGATTTTTAATAACTTGTTGATTTTAGTGTTGTTTAGATTTCTTATCTAGTTTCATTTTTAATCACCACATTCTTGTTTTTGTTACCTAATCTTGTAAGTGTTATATGTGGTTTAATCTTACTCTTATAACCGTTCCTCAATGTTTAAGTAGGACGCGTTAAAGTTTATTTAGGATTGTAAATTCTTCCTAAAGATTGATTGAAAGATTTAGAGCCTAACCACCTAGAGGGGGGTTAATAGGTGTAATTCCTGTTTTTCTTTTAAGGCAGAAAAGCTGTTCAGTTAACTCCTAATAAACTGAAAATTCTACTGCTAACACAGCACAGCAAACACAAAAACAAACAATCACAGAGTGCACACAGATTTTTATAGTGGTTTCCCAAGGTCTGGGTACATCCATTTTCCCCCTTCGCCTATGTAGCCGTGTACTAGATTCGGCCTAACTTCTGCACTTCACCTCAGATCCTCAGATCTTACAGCTCAGAACCCAAACCAGGTTCCTACAACTCAGAGTGTATCCACACTCCTACAACTCAGGCCAACTGCTGATTGTCTTTTAGATATCTGCAAGGAGAAAATAACCAAACTAACAATCCAACAAGGCAAGTATACCTATCGAAATGCAGCTAGGGGACACAAGTGTCGTATTAAAATCCGGGAACAGTTGAGTAAGCTTACTCACACGAAATCTATTATTTTATCGACGGAAAAATTAGGTTTTAGAAGAAAGCTAAACGTACTAAAGGAAGAGAACTACTTGCAATAAAAGAGAGCTACTTGCATGAAAAGATAAAGAGAGCTAAAAGAGCGATTAAACTAAAGCTTAGTAACGATGAGGGGAAAATGCACTCAATCAGAAATCACCTCGGCAAGAGTGGTTAGAAAAATACGATAAATAAACCTAAGCTAATTAGGGTAAAGGTACTTGACCGTGGAGGTTCCATGAATATTGACACACTTCTCTCGAAGGCAGTGCCTAACTGAGTTTAGGAAGGTCCGACCGACTTTCGCCTAAATCGGAGGCCTAAAACTCGCTTTACGCGGTGAACCCCACTATTGGATTTTACTCCAATCCGGGAGATTTGAACGTCTGCCTCTCTCGAGGGGTGCGAACAACTCCCTTTACTCTTGAGTGCTCATTTCAAACTTTCGGCCTCTCGGCTAGCCCAGAATGAAAGCAAAAGTGGAGAGTATATATCGATGATATACCTCCAACCCGTGATAAATCAAGAGTAATTCAAGGTTAAACCCTAAAAAAACGGTAAGATTCAAAGCATCATAACCTAATCACTCGAACCTCGGATCATCAAGATCGAGTACATGGAGGATTAGTTAATCATGGTGAGGTGGAAGAGGGGGGGGGGTGAGTAGAAGAAAATAATGAAAATAGAGTCGAAACGAAAAAGAAAACAACACTTCTTTATTAATGGAAACAGGGATCTTACAGCTTGAAAACCAGAGATTACAAGTGCATGGAAAGTAAACTATGCTATCATTAACATTATACTACAGAAAGAAGCTAGGAGCTAATACAGGGAAAGCATAAAGCTAGAGCTAAGAACTAAAAATGAAGAGACATGCTTGAAAAAAGTTTAAAATTACAAAGGACAGAACCTCCCCTCTC
Source organism: Platanthera guangdongensis (assembly GCA_039583875.1). NCBI lineage: Eukaryota > Viridiplantae > Streptophyta > Magnoliopsida > Asparagales > Orchidaceae > Platanthera > Platanthera guangdongensis. The sequence goes on along the minus strand of CM077148.1, from coordinate 32,432,781 downwards.
AATGCAAAAAGTGTCCTTGAACCCTTAGAGTTGGGCTCTATTTATAGATTTTTTCGGGTCGGGTCACGCCACCCTGTCACGCCCGGGTCAGGCGTGACCCTGGGGCGTGACAAATTCGGTGCGACTTTTTCGGGCTGGAATTTAATTCTGGCGAAGTAGCTGAAGTACACGCCCACAACTCACGCCCTGGTAGGGCGTGTACCTGGGGCGTGTTCTTTACGGCGTGACTTTGTTGAGCTGAAATTGAATGCTGGAGGTGACGGGCGGAATTGCAGAAGTACACGCCCATATGTCACGCCCGGGTCAGGCGTGACCCTGGGGCGTGACACGTTCAGTGCGACGGTGGAGCGGGAAAAACGAGTGCGTTGCGTCGATTCCTCGGAACCTGGGGACACGCCTCTGGAACATGCCCATGTCGGATGTGACACGGGCGTGACAGAGGGCGTGTACACTAAGTTTCCACGGAATGCAGTTTCGGACCAATTGCTTCATTCCTCTGGGTTACACGCCCTAGGTACACGCCCGGGTAGGGCGTGACCTTGGGGCGTGTCACAGCAAAATTCGGCTGAAAGCCGTGAAGACCTGCAAAAAGCAGAAAAAATGCATTAGCGACAAAAATATATACAAAGGAGAATCAAAATAAGTACTTTACAAGACAGGATTTGCTTTAAAACCCCGAAAATATCCTAATAAAATTGACTGCAAACCGTATTATCAAATTCCCCCAATCTTAAGTTTTGCTTGTCCCCAAGCAAAGATATAAAGACTAGCTAATCATAAAAAGTGACTAATTCAAAAAGTTTTAATCATACTTACACAAGTACTATGCGAAATTTTAGGTAGGGAGAATGTAAAACGTAAATCTAAAACAATTATTTTGGTATGGTTTAAATGTTATAAACTTTACTTAATAAAAATAAATCATTCAGAATTTTGACGAAATTCTTTAAATAGATTTAAGCAAGGCAATGAAAATGAAAAGAACATATTGAGTTATTACTAGATCCAAGCAACGCATTATAATTATATCAATTAAATAACAAAAATCTAAGTTTAAATCCAAAACTGATTTACTTTTCTTCTTTTCTTAGTTGTTAAATAAAATTAAAAAAAAGGCGTGAATCAAAAGGACTTAATGGGACCGAAACGTTTGGTTTAGGATTATGAATAGGAGTGGAATTCAAATATAAACATGGAGGCTTAAAAATCACACTAAACCAAAACAACGAGTTTCAAAAAAAAAATTTATTTTAAAAAAAATATGTATATATATATAATGTTTTTTTTTCTGCTTTATTATTATTATTATTTATTTATTTATTATTTTTTTTCATCATTCATTTTTTTTCTCTTTTTTCAAAACATTGCTTTTGAGTACACGTTTTTCAACAATTTCGCCAAAGATAACACAAAATTTCCTATCATGAAAATTTTAGAATGAAACTCAAAAAACAAAATTAGCGTGATTAGATAGGTAGGAATTTGGGCTTTGGTGAAAATGAAATGCTATGTGGAGTTATCAAATGAATTTGGAAAAAAGGCTCAAAAGCGGCTCACTAGCGGTAAAAGATTTTAGGTTGGCAGAAAAGCTCAAACGTAAACAAAAATGGCCTAAATCATTTTCACTCTTTTTTTTTAAATTTATTTAAAACATAGAGTTGATAAATTTCAAAAAGCAAGTTCGAGATAATAAAAGAAGATTGATGAAATTATCTTGAAAATAAAAATAATATGTGACTTGGATCGTTCATATCTACTATGTTATTCAAAATTTGTTCTTACAAAAATTATCTAAAGACGAAAAGGAAAATAGTGGATGATAAATTTTAAAGAAAGTAAAGAAAATAAAGAACGGAAAACCATAGCAGAAATGCACGTTTTAGAGAAATATTTCACCTTAACATGCTACCGTGCATTAGAAACACAGCATGACCAACATTTTACTTGTGAAATATGATAAAAAAAATGATTAGAAAAATTATAATTAACTATGTTGTTTATAAAAAAGTTTGAGAAAAACAAAACATAAACATGGGGTACTTATTGAAATACCAAAATGCAGCTATATATATATATTTTTTGGATTCTTTGGATTTTTTGGATATTTACAAAAGCAAAAGGAAGGAGGAAGTCCTCCCCCAAGCTTAAAATCTACAGTGTCCTCAATGGAGAAGGATGGTTGGAGAACGAGAGAAAATTAAAGTACAGAAATGAAAGATAGAATTGAAAAATAGGTACTTCCCCGATTTTAGTTTGCAGGGAAAGCTGAGTGATGCCGCTCTTCCAGGCCTGTGCTTTGGATCTTCAGTAAACGTCGTCTGGTGGACTTTGTCATGGAATCAGAACCGTTGGAGCAGGCGATCGCAGAAGTTTCAGCTTGCCGGAGCCATTCGGGGCAAAAATTGTGAAATAAAGAAAATAGAAAAAGATAACTTGGGTTGCCTCCCAAGAGCGCCCTTTGTTTAAAGCGTCGTTTGAGCTTGACGCATCAAAATAAGATTGTCCAAAATATTGTTTAAAAATAAAGTTCGAATAAAGGTCAAAGTTTTTAAGAAAAGTAAAGTTCAGATTAATCAAATGTCAAGATAGGAAAGATAGAGTTAACAGGGTTGGGACGGACATCATCACAGAAATACAGTTTAAGACGCTGACCATTCACTTTGAAAGTACCCTTATCAGGGTGGGAAATTAAAACAGTACCATAAGAAAAGACTTCTAAAACAGTAAAAGGCCCTAACCAACGTGATTTTAATTTACCCGGGAATAAACGTAAACGAGAATTATAAAGCAGAACTTGGTCGCCCGACTTAAAGATTTTTGGGTGCCTAAGATGTCGATCGTGCAAACGCTTCATCCGCTCTTTATAAAGTCTGTTATTTTCATACGCGTAAGAGCGCCACTCGTCGAGTTCGTTAAGTTGAAATTTTCTAAAATCGCCGACAGAGTGGGGATCGAAGTTTAAAAATCGTAAGGCCCAAAAGGCGCAGTGTTCTAACTCTACGGGTAAATGACGCGATTTTCCATAAACCAACCGATAGGGCGTACATCCGAGAGCGGTTTTGTATGCTGTTCGGTAGGCCCATAGAGCATCGTCTAATTTGGCTGACTAGTCTTTTCTAGATGTTGAAACAGTCTTTTCTAAAATTCTTTTTATTTCTCTATTCACTACTTCGACTTGTCCGTTAGTTTAGGGGTGGTAGGCAGTGGAAAGCTTATGAGTGACGCCATATTTAGTTAGGATTTTTGAAAATTGCGCGTTACAGAAATGGGAAACCCTATCACTAACAATAGCGCGCGGCGTACCGAAGCGAGAAAATAATTTTTCTAGGAAATTAACTACGACTCGGGCGTCATTTGTAGGAAGAGCTTGGGCCTCGGCCCAATGCGAAACATAATCAACGGCAACTAAAATATACTTATTCCAGAAGCTAGAAGGAAAAGGGCCGACAAAATCAATCCCCCAGAGGTCGAAAACTTCGCACTCTAGGAAATAATTTTGTGGCATTTCATTTTTATTCGAAATATTCCCCGACCGTTGGCAACTATCACACCTACTCACAAAGGCATGCGCGTCTTTAAACAGGGTAGGCCAGTAAAAACCCGCGCTTAACACTTTGTGAGCGGTGCGAGCAGCTTGATAGTGCCCACCTGTCGGTCCTTCATGCAAATGTTTAATAATATCTAATCCTTCATCAAAAGAAACACACCTCCTGATCACTTGGTCTGCACAGACTTTAAAAAGATGCGGGTCCTCCCAAAAGTAGTTCTTCAACTCAGAAAAGAATTTCTTCTTTTGCTGAGACGAGAAATCTTTTGGGAGCACACGAGCCACTAGATAGTTAGCGATGTGGTTAAACCAAGGAGAAGTAGATGTGTTAATTATGAACAGCTTCTCATCAGGGAAATAGTAATGAAAAGAATTTTCGTCTAATTTTTCTATAAACGGGTCATCTAGGCGCGAAAGGTGGTCGGCGGCCAAGTTCTCGACACCTCGCTTATCACGGATCTCTAAGTCAAACTCCCAGAGGAGTAAGACCCAGCAAATCAAGCGAGGCTTGGCATCCGTTTTAGAGAGAAGATATTTGAGGGCCGAGTGGTCCGTAAAAACAATAATTTTCGAAAGAGTGATATAAGGGCAAAATTTGTCAAAAGCGAATACTACAGCTAAGAGCTTCTTCTCGGTTGTGGTGTAATTTTCCTGTGCAGATGTGAGTGTTTTACTAGCGTAATAAATGGGGTGGAAGTTTTTGGAAATACGTTGACCTAGTACGGCTCCCACAGCATAACTACTCGCATTACACATTATCTCAAATGGAAGATCCCACACCGGAGCTATCATGATTGGGGCATTAACTAATTTTTCTTTTATTAAATTGAAGGCAGCTAGACAGAGGTCATCAAAGATGAATGGGGCGTCTTTTTCTAAGAGATGGGTAAGGGGCTTGGAGATTTTGGAAAAGTCCATTATGAAGCGGCGGTAGAAACCCGCATGACCCAGGAAACTTCTTATAGCTTTTATGTTCGTAGGTGGCGGCAGCTTCTCGATAACTTATATTTTCACAACGTCTACTTCAATACCCCTTTCAGAAATTTTATGTCCCAAAACTAACCCTTCCCTCACCATAAAATGACATTTTTCCCAATTTAAGGCGAGGTTAGTTTCTTCGCATCGCTCTAAGACTTTTTCAAGGTTCTCTAAGCAACTATCGAAGGAATTCCCGAACACGGAGAAATCATCCATGAAAACTTCCATAATGCTTTCTACGTACTTGTCAAAGATGGCGAGCATACATCGTTGGAATGTAGCTAGTGCATTGCACAATCCAAACGGCATTCTTCGGTAGGCGAAGGTGCCGAAGGGACAAGTAAACGTACTTTTCTCCTGGTCCTCGGGGGAGATGGGGATTTGAAGATACCCCGAGAGGCCATCGAGAAAACAATAAAAGCTATGTCCGGAAAGTCGTTCTAAAATCTGATCAATGAACGGCAAGGGGATGTGATCCTTGCGGGTGGCGTCATTCAACTTACGGTAATCTATACAAATTTGCGATCCGGTCACCGTCCGAGTAGGGATTAATTCATTATTTTCATTACTTACTACCGTTATCCCTCCCTTCTTTGGTACTACCTGTACTGGGCTAACCCACTTACTGTCGGATATAGGATAGATAATTCCTGCGTCTAACAATTTCATAACCTCGCCCTTAACTACGTCTTTCATGTTTGGGTTTATACGGCGCTGAGGTTGTATCGAGTTACGTGAATTATCTTCCATTAAGATTTTATTAGTGCAAAAAGATGGGCTTATGCCCTTGATATCAGATATCCGCCAAGCAATAGCTTGGTGATGCTTTTGTAAAATTGAAAGAAGTTTATCCTTTTGTGCATCCGTGAGGTAGGCCGAAACTATGACAGGCAGCTTGGAGTCCTTTTCTAAGAAAGCGTATCGAAGGTGCTCTGGTAGTTCTTTCAGTTCCAAGGTAGGGGGTCATCATACGAGGTTTTAGAAATTTGTTCTTTTTCAAAAACTATGTCCTCGTACACTTTTTTATATGTAAAATTAAAAGGGGTGTTGCTAGCGGCCATGGCGGCTTCGTGCAGCGATTCAGTTGGAAAAGTAGAAGATGAACAAAAATCAAAAAATTCTTTTTCAAAATCAGAAAGGCGGGTGGAGGATTCTTCACTTAGGTGTAGAGATTCAGTTGGAGGAGTAGGAGAGGAACAAAAATTGGAAAATTCTTTTTCAAAATCAGAGTTGTGAGAGAAGGATTCTTCACTTACGGTATCCATGAAAAAACAGGAGTCATCATTAGCTAGTGTGTTCTTCATCGAGGGGATGATAGAGAAAGTTACCTCATCGTCGCCCACTCGACGGAAGAGCTTACCATTGCTTACGTCAATGGTAGCTCGGGAGGTGGAAAGGAAGGGTCGGCCAAGGATCAGGGGAACCTCGACATCTTCTTCGATGTCCAAAATGACAAAGTCCACCGGGAAGATGAACTTATCAACTTTGACTAGGACGTCCTCCACTATTCCTAACGGGTATTTGACTGATCTGTCGGCGAGCTGGATACTCATGCGTGTGGGGTTGAGACTACCAATTCCTAACTTTTTAAACAATGAGAGGGGCATAAGATTAATACTCGCACCTATGTCGGCTAAAGCGTGTTTGACAAAGAGATCACCAAAGACACACGGGATAGAGAAACTACCCGGGTCACTGATTTTCTTCGGTAATCCGTTTGTCAAAACCGCCGAGCACTCGACATTTAACGTGACATGCGAAAGTTTCTCTAACTTCTTCTTGTTGGTCAGGAGGTCCTTAAGGTATTTTGTGTACTTCAGCATCTGGGATATGGCTTCGTGGAAAGGCAGATTTATGTGGATTTGTTTAAACATTTCTAAAAAAATGGGTGTATTGATCGTCCTGTCGTTGTTTATTAAGTTCGGAAGGGTATGGCGGGGATGGATTATTTTTAAAGGTGGGTGGTGGAGTGAGTTCTTTTTCTAAAATAAGGGTGATAATTTCTTCGGCAGAGGGTGGAATTTTTAAAACGGGAACAGAGCTTTGATTTTTTAAAGCGGGAGCGGAGATTGCATCGGGCTCTTCACTTATCGTACCGGGAACTTTCTTCCCACTCCGAAGAGTTATAGCTTTTGCTTGCTCTCTCAGGTTGGTCTCGGTATTGGAAGGAAGAGACCCTACGGGTCGCTCAGAAATCATTTTAGCAAGCTGTCCTACCTGATTTTCTAAATTTTTAACACTTCCAGTTAAGGTTCTAATCGTAGCGTCATTAGCATTCATGTATTTTGAAAACATTTCCTCCAAATTTGGAGGTTTTGGAAAACTTTGAGGAGGTGGTGGTGGTGCAGAAAAATCACTTTGCGGTGGCGGGCGCACAGCATTCGATGGATTGCTCCACGAAAAATTCGGATGATTTCTTAACGCAGGATTATAACTATTCGGAAAATTAAAACCAGGAGGATGAAAATTTGCAGCAGAAAAATTATTAAAAGCAGTTCTAGGCATATTATTTACATAATCCAAATGTTCGGCGGGAGTTGTAGATTCCCATACCTGAGGGGCGGAGGCAGCAGTCATCTCCGTAATTTTTTTGCTTAATATTTCGACTTGTAGTGCGAGTTGGGAGACGTTGTCCACTTCAAAGAGACCTGCAGGTTTGTTTGGGCGGGTCCTAGGCACATTCCACTGGTAAGTGTTCATGGCCATGTCCTCAAACAACTCAAGAACTGCTTCCGGGGTCTTATGGTTTAAAGTACCGCTAGAAGCTGCGTTTATCATTTTCTTTGTGCTTTGATTTAGCCCATTATAGAACGTCTGCACCTGCAACCATACAGGCAGAGCGTGATGTGGGCATCATCTTAATAATTCTTTAAATCTTTCCCAGGTTTTGTAAAGGGTCTCAGAGTCTATTTGTCCAAAGGCAGAAATGTCATTCCTAAGTTTTGCAGTTTTAGCAGGCGGAAAATACTTCGCAAAAAATTTTTCAGTTAATTGCGTCCAAGCAGTTATGCTATTTTTAGGAAGGGTGTTCAGCCACTGCTTAGCCTTAATTCTAAGAGAGAAAGGAAATAATCTTAGCCTAATAGCATCATTTGTGACACCATTTATCTTGAAGGTGTCACAAATCTCAAGAAAGCTGGCTATGTGTGCGTTCGGATCTTCATCTTGAAGCCCATCAAATTACACATACTGCTGCACCATTTGAATTATGCTAGGCTTCAGTTCGAAATTATTATTTGCTATTGCAGGGCGAACTATACTAGATTCTGTACCCTCGAGATTCGGTCGTGCATAATAGGACATAGGCCTTTGCACGGCTTCCTCCACGTTGTGTTCTTCCATTCTTAAGGTAGAAAATGACTCGGAATCCTCAACCGGCACTTGGGTAGTAGGGCCTTGAAATCGCGATCTTCTCCGAAGAGTACGCTCAATTTCGTGGTCCAGGTCCAAAATAACCGACGGACTTCCGCGGGTCATACACTAGAAGAAGAGAGGAGAAGAAAGATGAATAAAATAAACTAGAAAAGAAAAGAGCTAATGAAGTTTATTTTTTTTTTTGAAATAGATTTTTTTATGTTTTAACTCCCGAACTTCCCAAGGGCTACCCGGTGAAGGGTTCGCAAGGTACTAGACAAGATAGTGGAATTTAGAGCCACTTTGCCCTTTTCGAGAGAGTTGGGTGGTGTAGAAATATTTGTGATGTGGGTTTCTTTTAAGTAGGCGGTAATTAAAATCCAGCCATTTAACCCCGAGCGAGTAGGTGGAAAATAAAAGCTAACACTCACGCACTCGACATAGAATTAAAACACACCCACTCTACAGAAAGTAAACACACTCTACTGAAATAAAGCCTGTCATTTAACTCAAGTGAGTAGGCGGAAAAATTAAAAATACGCACACTCTACTGAAATAAAGCCTGTCATTTAACTCAAGTGACTAGGCGGAAAAATTAAAAATATGCACACTTGCTTGAACAAAATCCAGTCATTTAACTCAAGTGAGTAGGCAGAAAAATTTTAAGAAGGAGGGTGAGAAAGAGAAGTGATAAAATTAATATATTCGTGTTTTCAATTTATCAACGAGCGTTGCGTCCCCGGCAACGGCGCCAAAAACTTGATTGTCTTTTAGATATCTGCAAGGAGAAAATAACCAAACTAACAATCCAACAAGGCAAGTATACCTATCGAAATGCAGCTAGGGGACACAAGTGTCGTATTAAAATCCGGGAACACTTGAGTAAGCTTACTCACACGAAATCTATTATTTTATCGACGGAAAAATTAGGTTTTAGAAGAAAGCTAAACGTACTAAAGGAAGAGAACTACTTGCAATGAAAGAGAGCTACTTGCATGAAAAGATAAAGAGAGCTAAAAGAGCGATTAAACTGAAGCTTAGTAACGATGAGGGGAAAATGCACTCGATCAGAAATCACCTCGACAAGAGTGGTTAGAAAAATACGATAAATAAACCTAAGCTAATTAGGGTAAAGGTCCTTGACCATGGAGGTTCCATGAATATTGACACGCTTCTCTCGAAGGTCGTGCCTAACTGAGTTTAGGAAGGTCCGACCGACTTTCTCCTAAATCGGAGGCCTAAAACTCGCTTTACGCGGTGAACCCCACTATTGGATTTTACTCCAATCCGGGATATTTGAACGTCTGCCTCTCTCGAGGGGTGCGAACAACTCCCTTTACTCTTGAGTGCTCATTTCAAACTTTCGGCCTCTCGGCTAGCCCAGAATGAAAGCAAAGGTGGAGAGTATATATCGATGATATACCTCCAACCCGTGATAAATCAAGAGTAATTCAAGGCTAAACCCTAAAAAGAAAAGGTAAGATTCAAAGCATCATAACCTATTCACTCGAACCTCGGATCATCAAGATTGAGTACATGGAGGATTAGTTAATCATGGTGAGGTGGAAGAGGGGGGGGGGGGGTGAGTAGAAGAAAATAATGAAAACAGAGTCGAAGCGAAAAACAAAACAACACTTCTTTATTAATGGAAACAGGGATCTTACTTCTTGAAAACCAGAGATTACAAGTGCATGGAAAGTAAACTATGCTATCATTAACATTATACTACAGAAAGAAGCTAGGAGCTAATACAGGGAAAACATAAAACTAGAGCTAAGAACTAAAAATGAAGAGACATGCTTGAAAAAAGTTTAAAATTACAAAGGACAGAACCTCCGCTCTCAATTCAAAAAGTGTCCTTGAACCCTTGCAGTTGGGCTCTATTTATAGATTTTTTCGGGTCGGGTCACGCCCCCTGTCACGCCCTGGTCGGGCGTGACCCTGCGGTGTGACAAATTCGGTGCGACTTTTTCGGGCTGGAATTTAATTCTGGCGAAGTAGCTGAAGTACACGCCCACAAGTCACGCCCAGGTAGGGCGTGTACCTGGGGCGTGTTCTTTGCGGCGTGACTTTGTTGAGCTAAAATTGAATGCTGGAGGTGACGGGCGGAATTGCTGAAGTACACGCCCATATGTCACGCTCGGGTCAGGCATGACCCTGGGTAGTGACACGTTCGGTGCGACGGTGGAGCGGGAAAAACGAGCGTGTTGCGGCGATTCCTCGGAACCTGGGGACATGCCTCTGGAACACGCCCATGTCGGATGTGACACGGGCGTGACAGAGGGCGTGTACAATAAGTTTCCACGGAATGCAGTTTCGGACCAATTGCTTCATTCCTCTGGGTTACACGCCCTAGGTACACACCCGGGTAGGGCGTGACCTTGGGGCATGTCACAGCAAAATTCGGCTGAAAGCCGTGAAGACCTGCAACAAGCAGAAAAAACGCATTAGCGATAAAAATATATACAAAGGGGAATCAAAATAAGTACTTTACATGACATGATTTGCTTTAAAACCCCGAAAATATTCTAATAAAATTGACTGCAAACCGTATTATCAACTGCCCTACCTCAGCCTTCAACAAGGCCTACACTCAGAGATCACAATCTCCTGCACCTCAGGCTCACATCCCTACCACTCAGAGAAATTATTCTCCTACACTCAGTCTTTATATAATAGGCTTACAACTCAGATCTAGAATTAGATCCTATAGAAAATAATGTTTACAAAGTAATTAACCACCACCCAGATAGAGAGAGAAGGGTTGGCTGGCTTTTTGATCAGTTCTTAGAAGAACTTGATGACAGAGATCAACCTCTATTAGCTTTCTTCAAAGCTTCTTGAATCTAAACTCAGTAGGGTTGAATCTCATGTGAAGTTGATCTTCAATCAGCTTCTGACTTGAGATTCAGATCTCAATCTGAATCTTTCTTTGCAGCCTGGTTCAGCAACTATACTTCTTTGATGGAGCTCTCTCTCTCCAACTTCTTAGATCTTCTATCGAAGGTCTTCTTCTTGCTGTGTTGTTAGATATTTGTGTAGATCTTTTATCTTCACTATAATTGATTCTCTTTGTCTGTTGAAGGAGAAAGGCTTTATATAGTCTTTCTTCATGGTAACCGGCGGATCCGGTTTCTAACAAACTTTTGACAGCTTTGACAGTTGCAGTAGACCTGTTTAAATGGTAGCTGTCAAGTCATCCAGTCACTTCTTGAAATACTGTCTCTGTCTGAAAGTGTCGATACTGATCTTCATTATGTGTCGAAACAAATAGACTAAGTGTCGACACAAGTGGACTAAGTGTCGACACATGCCTTGGTAGTGTCGACACAACTCCTTTTGTTGTTGTTAATACTTCTCGACACAGCCTTCTGTTGAATGTGTCGACACTGATTCTGTGTGTCGATACAAATACTTCTTCTTTAAAACTTAGTTGAAATTCTGCTATGTGTCGACACATCTCCTTTGTATCGACACAAGTACTTCTTTACTTTAACTTTGTTGAAGCTTTGATGTGTGTTGACACAAGTCCTGTGTGTCGACACAGCTGATGTTGATAAATACTTCTGTGTGTCGACACTGCCTCTATGTGTCGACACATTTGATGTCGACTAAGTATTCTTGTGTGTCGACATTGCCTTTTGTTGTCGACACAGTTGATGTCGACTTTGCTTCTCTGTGTGTCGACACTGCCTCTGTATGTCGACACAGATTCTTCTGGTGTCCACACAGCATTTCCAAGTGTCGACACAATCTAGTCCAAGTGTCGACATAGCTTTTCTCCAGTGTCGACACAAGCCTTCATAAGTGTCGACACTGCTTCTTTAGGTGTCGACACATGGACTTAGAAATTTTTCTGCATTTCCTGCAAATAATTAACCTGCACATATAAACTCAAAACACATCAAATACACTTTGATGCATATCATTGAGTAGGGTGAGGCTTCTTCAAATCTGGTACACATTTTCCAATGTACCCAACAATCTCCCCCTATTTGGAGAAGTCCTAACCCTTAGTCAATGGTATACACCATTCATAACAAATACATATTATTATGTATAAAAATATTATATGACAGGGTAAATACTTAAAACAAAACATAAAAGATATTTCATCACAGAATAAGTATGCTAACACAATGAACATTCAGTCTAGTTTTGTTCCAACTACAAAAGTTTCTTTAATATAAGTTTACATAGATTTTAAATAATAAATTTTACAATGTGATAAAATCTAGTAAATCTAATCTAAGGCTGTTCTGGCTCCTTGATGACAATACCCTTGCCTGATTGAATCTTGGCTTGAACTGGAACATCAGTGTCATCAACTGGCTTCTTGCCCTTTTGATCCTTCTTCTTTAGCTCTTCAGCCCTTATCTTTTGTGTTTCATAATAATGATAAGGCTTTGGGAAATATTTGCTAGGCTCCTGTGCCTTAGGAGGTAGCTTCCCAAGTTTTGCCTTCCTTCTATACTGTACAATAGCTTCTTGTCTGGCTTCATGTTTTCTCCATTCTTTTTCAGAGTACCATTTGCCCCTCTCTAGGGTATTGTCCTTTGCAGCTTTCCAAGCTGTCAGTATAATATTTCTAAATGTTGGGCTCCACTGCTCAAAATCTGGCTTTAACTCTGCCTGTTCTCTAAATCTCTTCTTGGACAAAAGAGTTTCTTGCTCTTTAGTCAAAACTTCCTCAGGCATTGGCTTATCTACTTTCTCAAAGATAATATTTTGATTACCTTCAGGAGGACTATACAGCAGGATTTATACCAGATTCAGCCACATTGTCATCATCACACAGGGGTGGATATCCAAGTGTGGCTCTGATGCTATTGGAAATCCATTTAGCATGATCAGATCCAGTTTTGACTAGTACTCTCTCCCCCTTTATGACTTCTCTGGCCACATGATCTCTAAGGTCATCCTTCTGAAATATTATCTGTTCATCCAGAAAATTAACACTTTTCTTATAAAATCCCCTTAACTTTAGCAGTAGTCCAGAAATAGTCTTTTGAGAATCTGTAATTGCAGTTTGGACAGCAGCTACTCCTTCCTGTAATTGCTTGACAAATTCTGCCTTGTCAGTAACCCTTGCTGCAGTCTGTGCAGTAGCAAGATTCTTCATCTCTGTAACAATTGCATTATGGGATGCAGTCAGATTATCATTCATCCTAATCTGATTTTCTAAGACATAGTCCAGCTTAACTGCTATATCATCAACTTGTGTCTTGATTTTCTCTTGGTGTGTGGCTAGGTAAACCACTGCATTACCCCCTTTGTGGAAACAGTCAGTCATTTCCTTCTTATTTTGATTCACCTCAAATCTTATAGATTTTATATCTATAGCCAAGGAGAATTGGAGATCTTTGTGAGTTTCATCTATATACTTCTCCATTGCAATCCTTTGCTCATCCAACTTCACTTGCATGGATACTAACAAAGAACTATAATCATTTGTTGGGGCAGGCTGTGGAGCAACTGTTTGCAGTACCTTCTTATAGATTTGACTCCTTCTTTTGAAGACCATGAGCTTCCTTTTCTTGGCTCTTGAAGCTTTTTCATCCTCAGATGCTGAGGTACTAGCAATATCAACTCTATCCTTTGGACTAGGAGGCAATTTCTGGGGAGTCTTAGGTAGCTCCGCCTGAGTCCTTTGCTCCTCAATTTCAGTTCTAATTTGCTCCTCCTCATTTCTTGTAGTCTCCTCATGAGACCTTACATGCTCCCCCTCAAGATTTGCTTGCTCTCCCTCACAAGAAGTTTTCTCCCCCTCAAAACCAGCATGCTCCCCCTCAATATCAGGAAACATCTCTTCTAAGGTAAACTCTTGTTGAGTAGGAACTTGAGGTACTGTGATCTCTGGAGCATCAGAAGCAACAGATGTATCTTCCAAGATAACATCTTAAGCTTGACTGTTTAATTGAGTTGTCTGATCAACATCAATCAAATATTCAGTTAGCATTTCATCTTCATTATTGAAATTTGTTTGATTTACTTCATGAATTACCTCAAGTATTGTTTGAGAAGCCATTTCACTATCCAAGTGAGTTGGCACTTCCTCATGCTGAGGCTCCCCCTGGAGTGGATCCATGTGGATGGGGCTAGCAGATGGTAGCTCCCCCTGCCTCTGTGCATCTTCATTTCTTGTTGTTGTCCTTCCAGCATTATCATCTTCTTCCTCATTTGAACTGGAAGCTGCTTGTTCCTCTGAACTATTGGAAGGTTCAGGAGCCCTTTGGCTTTCTTCTACTTCCTCTGTGGCGTAGTTTCCTTCTCTGGAGTAGGCATGTCCTTTGTTAGGACCCTATCCCATCTTGAGATAATCTTAATGTCCATCCTCCTCATATGATTAATCTTAGAACCAGCTACTTGTTCCATGACTTCTGGAATTGTTCCAGCTAAGTACAGACTCATAATTCTACCCAGATTGGGCTTCTTAATACTTTCCTTTACTTTTTCAAAAATCACTGCTGACCAATCAGTGTTGAGTCTGTAGATGATCCTTGTCATCAGGCTGAACATGTAGGCAGAAATCCTATCATGTCCCCCTGGCTTGTAGAGGATGACTTTGCCAACTATTTCTGACAGAAATTTCCCTTGCTGATTCATTCCTTTTTTGTTTATTGCAGCTCCAATCTTCAAGGTGACATCCAATCCACACCACTGAAGTGCTTCTCTTGTCTTGGAAGAGATCACTTCTACTTCCTCTTGAATTCTCGGTAAGTGTAGAACTTTCCTTAAACTCTTTATAGTCAGTTTAACTTTCGCACCATGAACTGCAGACTTGATATTGAGTCCAGTAGAATCCAATGTAGCTGCGCCATAGAATTCGAGTACTTCCTTCTTCCAAATCTTGGTTGACTCAGAAACTAGATACTCCAACCCATTCTCAGTAATTAGGGTTACTATCTCCTTAATTTCTGGTTCCGCATGGTCAAATGCATTGCGTACAAGCTCATATCCTTCATTGACGTTCTCGTCAAGCTTTGGCGCCATTAGGGTTTTGAGAAATCTTGAATTTAGATGAGAGAGATGTCGACACAAAGTTTTGGTCTCGAAACTATTGAGAGCGTGTCGACAAGCAATGTTGAAGACCTATTTATACCTTTCTAAAAACGAAGGTGAAAAGGCACGACATAATACTCTTAATGTGTCGACACTGTTGAAAAGTGTCGACACTTACTACTTAAGTCTCGACAACGGTGTTGAATACTATGTGTCGACACCAATATAGTCGATAGAATTTATGTGTCAAGACTTATACATATGCGCTCGACGATTAGTCGATACTCCACTCGACGAAAGTTGTATAGAACCTAAGTGTCGACACCACTTCTGAATGTGTCGACACCTACTTTGGATGTGTCAACACTATTTCTCTGAAGTGTCGACACCAATTTTCTAGATGTGTCGACATCATTTCTCTGGAATGTCGACACCACTTCTATGTGTCGACACAGACAACTCCTTGTGTCGACACCATTTTACTTAGCCAATTTTATTAAACAATTCTAAGTTCAACATTCCTAATTCAATTTTAAACTTATTAAATTTAGTTTCATCTAGGGGCTTAGTAAACATATCAGCAATTTGATAATCTGTTTTGACATATTCTAGTGAAATGTCCTCTTTCTCTACATGTTCTCTAAGAAAATGGTATCTAATTTCTGTGTGCTTAGTCCTACTATGTGAGACAGGATTATTTGCAATAGAAATAACACTTGTAGAATCACAAAGCAAAGGTGTTCTACTTACTTGAATACCATAGTCTTCTAGCTGGTGCTGAATCCATAATAGTTGTGCACAACAACTTCCTGCTTCTATATATTCTGACTCAGCTATGGAGATTGCCACACTGGTCTACTTCTTACTGCTCCAAGACACTAGTCTTCCACCTAGAAATTGACAGGTGCCTGTAGTACTTTTTCTATCTTCCTTGCAACCTGCAAAATCTGCATCTGAATAGCATGTCAGTAGAAAATCTTCATTCCTAGGGTACCAAAGGCCTAGATAAGATGTGCCCTTAAGATATCTCAAAATCCTTTTTACTGCAGTTAGATGAGATTCTTTAGGGCATGCTTGGTACCTAGCACATACACATGTAGCATACATGATATCTGGTCTACTAGCAGTCAGGTATAGAAGGGAGCCAACTATCCCTCTATATAAAGTTTCATCTACAGGTTGCCCTGCATCATCTTTGCTAAGAGACACACTTGACCCCATAGGAGTTCTCATAGTAGTGGATGATTCCATACCATACTTCTTTATTAACTCCAGGGTGAACTTAGACTGGGATATGGACAAGTCATCTTCAGTCTGTCTTACTTGGAGACCCAAGAAGAACTTAAGTTCCCCCATACTGCTCATTTCAAATTTTCCTTGCGTAGGTTTTGCAAACTTTTTGCAAATATTACTTTCAGTAGACCCAAATATTATGTCATCAACATATATTTGGACTAGGATTATCTTTCCTTTAGATTCCCTAAAGAATAGAGTCTTGTCTATTTTCCCCCTTGAGAATTTTTTATCAATGAGGAAACTAGACAGGGTTTCATACCAAGCCCTTGGGGCTTGTTTTAACCCATACAATGCTTTCCTAAGTCTATAAATATAATCAGGTTTGAGAGGATCAACAAAACCTGAGGGCTGCTCTACATAGACTTCTTCCTTTAGATTTCCATTTAGGAATGCTGACTTTACATCCATTTGAAATACCTTAAAGCCTTGAAATGTTGCATAAGCAAGGAACATCCTAATTGCTTCCAGTCTTGCTACTGGGGCAAAGGTTTGATCAAAATCAATACCCTCTTCCTGCCTGTATCCTTTTGCAACAAGTTTTGCTCTGTTCTTCACAATGATTCCATTCTCATCCAGTTTGTTCCTAAAGATCCACTTTGTTCCAATAATGTTGTGGTCTTTTGGTTTTGGAGCTAATTTCCAGACCTCGCACCTTCTGAACTGATTCAGCTCCTCTTGCATGACATCAATCAAATGTGGGTCTAGAACAGTTTCTTCAAATTTCTTTGGTTCCACTTGTGATAGGAAGCTGGAGCAATGAACTGTGCTCAGATTCTTGCTTCTTGTTTGCACTCCTTGTCTTGGATCACCAATTATCTGACTTGCTGGATGATTCTTTAAGTGTCTATTAGCTGGAGGTAGTCTATCTTTAGGTCGAACACCTCCAGCCACTTCATTAAGCTGCACCTCTCGGTTTTCTTCAGCATCTTGAGAGTCTTGTACTCCCCCTGGACAGCAGCCACCATTTTCCACTTACTGAGTTGTAGTAGAATCTTCTATAATGGTAAGCTTGTCCATTCTCTCATTTATACCTGTAGAATTGCAAGAACTACTTGGCAATTTACTGTTAATGAGTCTTGTTTCATCAAAGACAACATGAATTGACTCTTCTACAACTTAAGTAATCAAATTGTAGACCCTATAAGCCTTACTATTGTTGTTGTACCCAACAAATATCCCCTCTTAGGATTTGGCAGCAAACTTGGTTAGATAAGACTTGTCATTGTTAAGTATATAGCACTTGCAAACAAAGATCCTAAAATAGGATAAGTTTGGTTTTCTGCCCTTCACAATCTCATAGGGAGTCTTTTTGTGGATCTTGGTGATAGTAGCCCTATTGATCACATGACATGCATTGTTTACTACCTCAGCCCAAAAATATTCTGGGAGAGAAGTGTCACTCAATAAGGTTCTACTAGCCTCTATCAATGTTCTATTCTTCCTCTCAGCAATACCATTTTGCTGTGGTGTTCTAGGTGAAGAAAATTCTTGAAAATTCCCAAATTCTTCACATAGACTTGTCATACTTTCAGACTGAAATTCAGTGTCATGGTCACTTCTGATTTTGACCACTGTACTGTTCAACTCATTCTGAATTTGTTTGACAAAACTATATAAGACAGTTGTGGTTTCAGATTTTTGTCTCAGAAAGAACACCCAGGAATATCTAGAATAGTCATCTACCACCACAAATGTGTAGACCTTCCTACCTAGACTGTGAACTGGCATAGGACCAAATAGATCCATATGCAAGAGGTATAGACACATCACTGAATCCTTGTTTTCAAGGCTATGAAAGGTGGATTTGGTCTGCTTGCCTTTTTGACAAGTTGAGCATATCCCATCCTTTATACACTTAACTTGAGGATCATTCCTCACTAACTCTTTGCTAAAGAGTTGTCCAATAATCTTGTAGTTAAGATGAGCCAGCCTCTTGTGCCATTTAACACAATGTGAGACTCTCTCATCAGCTACAAGATAAATAGGAGAACCATTGTTCTCACACTCAAAGTTAAGACAATAAACATTTCCCTTTCTATATCCTGTCAAAATGATCTTTTGATCACTTGACCTTTTGATATGACAATCATTCTTGACAAATGAGATGTCATATCCTAAATCACTCAACTAACTTATGCTTATAAGGTTGTGTTTCAAACCCTTCACATAGGCCACTTGAGAGATAGTAATCTAGTTATTAGAAATGTTACCAAAGCCTTTGATGATTTCATTTTCAGAACCACCAAAGGTTACTTTAGGGCCATCTATGATAGGTGTGTAGTCCTTCAGCAACCCCCTTGTTCCAGTCATGTGCCTGGAACATCCACTATCCAAGTAAAATATTGGGGCATGGCATCTTGGACTCACCTGCAACACAGATTACTTAATATTAGAACCTAAATAACTTTTGGGTCCTTGGTGCAAGTTAGTCTGATCTTTAACAAATCTACCTGTAGCTCTTCTAGCAGGCTGATTTCTACTCTCCTTGACACTGAAATTGTGCCAACAATCTAAGGCAAAGTGGCCTACCTTGCCACAACACCAGCACTTAAACTTGTTGTACCTTTGTTTAGGTACAACCCTAACTGAATTGTCTACAGCAGGCTTCTTGTTTTGTGCTGGAGCTTTGCCTTTAGATTTGGACCTAGTAGTCCATGCAGTTTTCTTAAACCCTAACCCAGCCTTACCCTTTTGAGGTACAAACTCATCAATCAAGGGTAATACAGATTTAGGTTTAGAAAAACTAGCTACTATCTCTTTCTCGTTCTGAAGTCTAACCTCCAGATTTCTAATCTGATCATTCTTGAATGTGATAGTACCCATCTGAATAATAGTAATTTTTCAGCCTGGCTATCTCATTCAACTTCTGATCCAGCAATTTCTCTGAATCAGATCAGCCACCTTAAGATCTGCAATTTCCTTAGCCAGATTTTTGGCCAGGTTTTTGCTCTTCTTAAATGCCTGCAGCAAGTCTCCATATTCATCTGTCAGCTGATGAATATCACCTTCAGACTCAGACCCATCCACATCACTTGATGCAGATGTTGCTGACTCTAACTCAGTACTGCAATCTGAATTTCTAGAATTACATTGTACCTTACTAGGAGCAGGCTGATCCTGGCACTTTTCTTCTTCTGACACAACCATCAGTCCCGTGCACTGATGGTCTTCTTGTTCATATATAGAGTTCAGTACCTAGAGAAACTCTTCTTCTTCATCTGTTTCATATAGACCAATGTAGGCCTCAGCTTCAGACTCTGACTCTGAAGTAGATTGGACTGACAAGGTCTTCTCCTTCTTAACAACAAAGGATTTCTCCTTCTTGCTTTGGTGTTGACTCTTCTTCTTATCTGCAGTCTCTTTTTCTTTTATCTGGACACTTAGCTATAACATGTCCAGGCCTATTACAGCAGTAGCAAACTATCTTGGATGTTGTAGATTTATTTGGCTTAGACCTACTCCTTTCCTTCCTGGATGACTTCCTCTTTTGATAATACTCATCCTTAGGCTGAGATGTGGAAGGCTTAGACTTCCACTGCTTCTTCTTCAGGAATCTCTGAAACTGTCTAGTAAATGCTGCAAAGTCATCATCTGAGTTACTGCTGTCTGAATTCTGGTTGTCTGAATTTTCTGAAGCAGTTTCAGCAATAATCTTAGGAGGTGATGGAGACATCCTCCTATTTTTCTTAGTGGCTTCAACCTTGAAGGCCACAGATTTTTCTCTATACTCACCTTTTGCACTTTTCTATTCCTCTTTCCTTGCCATTAGCTGCATCTCATATGACAGCATCTTTCCAAACAATGTTGGAGGTGAGATATCTTCAAGTTTGGCCACTTCCCTAATGGCACAAATCTTTGTGTCCCAATCCTTTGTCAAGGATCTTAGGAATTTATCATTCATTTCATAAGTACTAAAGATTCTCACATAGGACATCAACTCATTTACTATCTTATAGAACTTCTTATAGCACTCAGTGATACTGTCAGACTTTCCTTGTCTGAAACTCTCATACTCCTGGTTTAGCATAGATTTTATATCTTATCTTACTTCTTCAGAACCCTCCATGTAGAATATTAAAGTATCCCACATTTCCTTCGAGGTCTTGCAGTGATTCAAATTCTGGAAGGTTGCATCATTAATGGCACTCACTATGATGTTCTGGGCTCTCTTATCCATAATTGCCAGGATGATCTCATCCTTAGTCATTTCTGAGAAATCCTTGGGAATTCTTTTGTTTGCATCCAGAATTGAAATCTTCATTGGGATATAAGGACCTTCCTTGACTGTAATATAGATCCTTGGATCAGAAGCCTCCATAAACAGCCTGGCCCTTTCTTTCCAGATGCCAAATATCTCCTTTCTGCATATGGGTAGTTTCATTGAACCTAATTCCTTATGATTTTCACCAGAACCCATTTTCTTGATTCTTGAATCTGCCTTAAGGATCTCACTCAGACTATTAAGTCCTTCTTTGAGGAACCTCGCTTTGATACCACTTGAAAGAATTAGAGCCTAACCACCTAGAGGGGGGGGGGGGGGGGTGAATAGGTGTAATTCATGTTTTTCTTTTAAGGCAGAAAAGCTGTTCAGTTAACTACTAATAAACTGCAAATTCTACTGCTAACACAGCACAACAAACACAGAAACAAACTATCACAGAGTGCACAGAGTTTTTTATAGTGGTTCCCCAAGGTCTAGGTACATCCACTTTCCCCCTTCGCCTATCTATCAGTGTACTAGATTCGGCCTAACTTCTGCACTTCACCTCAGATCCTCGGATCTTACAGCTCAGAACCCAGACCAGGTTCCTACAACTCAGAGTGTATCCACACTCCTAAAACTCAGGCCAACTGCCATACCTCAGCCTTCAACAAGGCCTACACTCAGAGATCACAATCTCCTACACCTCAGGCTCACAGCCCTACAACTCAGAGAAATTATTCTCCTACACTCATCCTTTATATAACAGGCTTAAAACTTAGATCTAGAATTAGATCCTACAGAAAATAATGTTTACAAAGTAATTAACCACCACCTAGATAGAGAGAGAATGGTTTGCTGGCTTCTTGATCAGTACTTGAAAGAACTTGATGGCAGAGATCAACCTTTCTTAGCTTTCTTCAAAGCTTCTTGAATCTGAACTCAGTAGGGTTGAATCTCCTGTGAAGTTGATCTTCAATCAGCTTCTGACTTGAGAATCAGATCTCAATCTGAATCTTTCTTTGTAGCCTAGTTCAGCAACTGCACTTCTTAGATGGAGCTCTCTCTCTCCAACTTCTTAGATCTTCTGTCGAAGGTCTTCTTCTTGTTGTGTTGTTAGATATTTGCGTAGATCTTCTATCTTCACTGTAATTGATTCTCTTTGTCTGTTGAAGGAGAAAGGCTTTATATAGTCTTTCTTCATGGTAACCGGCTGATCCGGTTTATAACAAACTTCTGACAGCTTTGAAAGTTGTAGTAGACTGGTTGAAATGGCAGCTGTCAAGTCATCCAGTCACTTCTTGAAATACTGTCTCTGTCTGAAAGTGTCGAGACTAATCTTCATTATGTGTCGACACAAATAGACTAAGTGTCGACACAAATGGACTAAGTGTCGACACATGTCTTGGTGGTGTCGACACAACTCCTTTTGTTGTTGTTAATAATTCTCGACACAGCCTTCTGTTGAATGTGTCGACACTGATTCTGTATGTCGACACAAATACTTCTTCTTCAAAACTTAGTTGAAATTTTGCTGTATGTCGACACATCTCCTTTCTGTCGACACAAGTACTTCTTTACTTTAACTTTGTTGAAGCTTTGATGTGTGTCGACACAAGTCCTGTGTGTCGACACAGCTGATGTTGATAAATACTTCTGTGTGTCGACACTGTCTCTATGTGTCGACACATTTGATGTCGACTAAGTATTCTTGTGTGTCGACACTGCCTTTTGGTGTCGACACAGTTGATGTCGACTTTGCTTCTCTCTGTGTCGACACTGCCTCTGTATGTCGACACAGATTCTTCTGGTCTCAACACAGCCTTTCCAAGTGTCAACACAATCTACTCCAAGTGTCGACATAGCTCTTCTCCAGTGTCGACACAAGCCTTCATAAGTGTCGACACTGCTTCTCTAGGTGTCGACACATGGACTTAGAAATTTTTCTGCATTTCCTGCAAATACTTAACCTGCACATATAAACTCAAAACACATCAAATACACCTTGATGCATATCATTGAGTAGGGTGAGGCTTCTTCAAATATGGTACACATTTTCCAATGTACTCAACATTGATCAACCATGTCAATCTAGAATTGTCTAGTAGAATCCGATGTGTCATTGTTGTCTTGAGACTTATATCATGGTTTCCTTCGTGGCGACACTGTGAGGTGAGACATGTCACCAGACCAAGAAGGGTTGTGGTGGGCCTCTGAGCTCTAAACCTGGGTCATTACGGGGTTTTCCTTTTGAGTTTACTTTATTGCGGGTGTTATTTGTGGACAAAACCACCGCCGCAACAGTTGTTTTCCCTATTAGTACTTTGTGGTGCTCTATCGGGTGTTTGGAAATTTGCGGTGAATGGTGGAGTATCCAGTCTCCCCCGCAATTAGCCGGATAAATTGTCTTTGGGGTTGGCCACTCCACCCGTTTTTGGTTTTGGTGGAGTTTACCATAAGTGGCTAATAGGGGTTTGTTTCTCTCCTGGTGGTTTAATCTTGACCTTTTTCCCTTGTAGTATTGTGCATTTGGGGTGTTGTGGTTATACATGACGCTTTACGTAAGTGTTTCTCGTTTTACCTTTGTACCCGACTGTTGTACTTTATATAAGTATTTTTTCTTGGGTCTTGGGTTGGTACCCCTTGACCTTGCTTACTTTTGACTTACTTTCTGCCATCTCTTGTACTTTCTTGCTGAGGTGTTCGGTCTTTAGAATGCCTTAGGTTCAGATCTGTAGCTGATAGCCGTGCTGGTTTTGCAGTTCCTGGGCAGCTGTCTTGGTTGTGGTTTTGCCTCACCGTAGCGAGATAGATTGATGTTTTGTTTATTTTTCTAGTTCTGACATACTTTGCTTTATGTGGGTTCGTACCAGTTTGTTGATGCCCACAAGATTGTTCATTTTGGATACTTGTTAGCTGCTTAGTTTTTCTTTCTATGTATTTGGATTACTTGCTCTCTGAGATGTTTTATGTTAGGATTGCATTGTAGGTATTTTCAAGTATAAAAACTACCATTATTACCTCATACATAGCAGGTTTTTTTATGTTAAATCACTATATTTAACAACTGTAAAAATCTACTTTTATTTCTATTACAAATTTAGAACTTGCTTACCTTGAGGTGTCCTCTGGGAACCTCTGAACTCATGTAGGATGTCTAATTTTGTAAAAGTAGTATTTCCCTCAGCGTTTAACTACTTTTCTCATGGACTAGATGTGCCACTAAGCCGAGTGATACGGCTTACTACACTTAAATTGATTTTACCTTTAAATAACTTAAAGAATCTTTCTTCATGATTGAGTAGGAGTCTTGCCAGAGAGTCCGCAGTTATCCCCTGCTGACGTGGCATCATGACGCGCATTTTTCCATTACTCTGATATACCTTTTTGGTGCTGAAAAATGTGTGTTGTGACAACAAACCGCCGATTCGGCCGACAAATACTTGAGCTTATTCTTTAAAGAGGAGAAGTAGTATCATAAAGATTACTGGTCCACATCACATGCAATATATATATATAATAAGTCCACATAATAATCAAAGATGAGCCACATGAATTAGTCCTCAAAAAATAAAGGATAAAAGGGCACCAGCCCAGTACATATAATCCTCACTGCATAACGCTCATGTAAGTAAAGCTATTAGACGCCTACTGATCCTATGATTGTTGATGCTGCCACAACTAGACTAGGCTGGTTCACCTCCTCCTGAGTGTGTTGTCTCCACTAGTGTTGTACCCTGTCTCCCAGTTGGAGTCCCTGGTGTTTTGCCCATCTGGCTATTAGTTTACCTAAGTCTTGGTCCCGCTCCCTCCCTCCTGCGACAACTAGGCGTCATGCGGGGGGGTGGGGGGGTTGAAATGAAAGGGACTTAGAGTGGAGAGTAAGAAAGAGCATATGATAATGTCCCCAACTATCATAAGCTAAAAGTATCTATCACAGTAATGTCAAGTATATGAATAGAAAGTAAGAGTAGCAGTATACTAGAAACAACAAATTAAAGTAAAATTAAAGCAACTATCTATCATCACAGAGAAAGTAACCTTAGCTTATAAGAATGCCCATACAAACTTAAAAGTTAAGGGGTCATTTTTGTTGGGTCTATTGATTCCAATATACTAGATTTGTAAGAAGTCAAACAGGTCAATGACATACACACATAATGTATTTGATGTGGGTCTTAGTTCTTGCATGCAGGTAGTCCATGATTGGATAGGTGAAGAAAAAGAATTTGGTGGTAAACTCAAAATTCGTCAATCCCAGCTCATACTTTGTCGAGCTCAGCTCACAGATCGACGAGCTTAGGTCGACATTCCTCAAGAGCTAAATTCAAGTGCTCAGGATTAAAAGTTCGTCGAGCTCAGCACGCAGTTCGTCAAACTCAGTCCACTGGTCGTAGAGCTGAGGTCAACATTCCTTGGAATAAGCTCAAGTGCTCAGGATTTAAAGTTCGTCGAGCTCAGCTTGAAATTCGTCGAGCTCGGTTTGCAGTTCGTCGAGCTCAGCTTACAGATCGTCGAGCTCAGCTCAACACTTATTGAGCTAAAGCCAAAAAAATAGACTAAGGCAAAACACGCTAAGACCGCTGAGAAGATCAGAGTTCATCGAGCTCAGCCCATAGATCGGCGACCGCAGCTAAAGCTAGAAAAACTAACTAAGGCAAAAAGCACTAAGATAGCTAAGATAGCTGAGAAGAAAGCGCTGAGACCGCTGAGAAGGAAGCGTTGAAACTGCTGAAAAGAAAGCACTGAGACAGAAAATAGGATCAGCTGGTAAGAAGGAAGCGTTGAGACCGCTGAGAAGAAAGCGCTGAGACAGAAGCTTATCTCAGCTATTAAGAACAAAGCGCTGAGACAGAATCTTATCTCAGCTGTTAATAAGAAACCGTTGAGATCGCTGAGACAGAACCGTTGAGATAAATCCAGAGAAAATCACGAGTCCAGAAGCACTGTGAGCCAAGATAGATGGCATTGAGTGACTTAACATCACTCAACACTTTATAAAGTTCTTGAATATTTTCTAAGTCTTGATGGTGATGACCATTGTTGGCGTCATCAAAGTCAACTTACAGGAAGCCATTGCGGGAAAGCAGCAGTGGCGCCGAAAGCTTTTTTGTCCTTTTCTAATAGAGGTGACACTCACCAACCCTTGGCTGGGCCCACATAAAATTGTGACATTGATTCAAATCAATGTATAAAAAAAGGAAAAAAAGAAAAGGAGGATTAGGGTTAATGTAAAAAATGCGGAAAATAAAAAAGAAAACTAGAGGCTGCTGGATATCTTCTTCTCCATTAAGCTGAAAGCTAAAGTCCAGCAGAGATAGCTAGAAGGCAAAGGAAGATAGTTGAAGCTCATTAAGCTCGGCAAGATAGTTCTCTCCAAAACAAAGAAGCTGATTCATCCATTCAGCAAGCTGATAGCTATTCATTTGCGCAGTAGAAAAGTGTTAGCTATTGTAGAGGACTAATTCCTTCTACAGCAAGAGTGCTGGAGTAATATCTGCTCAGTTCAGCAAGGTACACTCAAAGATTCATCTCTGAGTCAGTTGTTTTATTTTCTTAAACATTTTGTATTCTTCATGTAGGGTTCAGTTTATCTGAATCTGAGTGTAGGGCACTTTGTGCCTGAGGTAGGTGACTAATTAGTCACTAAGGTAGGTTCCCTGTTAGGGTACTGAGGTAGGATCCAAGTATGGATCTGAGCTGTAGGGCTTAATTACCTGAGGTAGGAGAGAGTTGCTCTCTGAGGTAGGATCCAAGTGTGGATTTGAGGTAGGACTGTCCTCTCAGCCTGAGTGTAGGGCCTTGTGCCTAAGGTAGGTGACTGAAGAGTCACTGAGTTGTAGGTGACAAGTGTGTCACTGAGTTGTAGGCCTTGGAGGAGGCCGAGCTGTAGGTACCTGGAAGGGTACAGAGTGTAAGAGTGCTACAGCACTCTAGGAGTTGAGATGTGTGCCTGAAACTGTAGGCCTGAAGAGCCTGAGTTGTAGGCCTTAAAAATAAGGCTGAGGTCAGTGATTAGTGGATCACTGAGCTGTAGGAGCTCTATAGGGCTATGAGGTAGGAACCCTTGTAGTTTTGAGTTTCGGTTCAGAAGTGAATCTGTGTGTAAGGCTGAGTCCCTGAGGTGTAAGCTCTGAGGAGCATATTGGTGGAGTTTGTGCCTAGTCCAACAAATCAGTTGGATAGGTGGGAGGGAAAGTGAATGTACCCAATTGGGGAACCACTATAGATCATTTTGTGTTTGATGTGTGCTTGTTTTCCTTTTTATTATAGGATCTAAGGACAAGCTCTAGATAAATTAACTTGAAATCAACAAAAGAACTAATAAAACTTCAAAGGCCTATTCACCCCCCCCCCTCTTGGTGATTAGATAACCTTAAGTTAAACAACTTTCGAGTTGTATCAGAGGGAGGTTACTCAAAAAGGACCTAACAGTCTGAGTATACCTCCAAGGTTAGCTATAAGATAAAGAATGTGGTCTGGTGTAAACTATAAGGAATTGGGAGTCATGAAGTTACCAATCTGAAGAAAGGAAGGATTTGGCCTCTAGAAGGACAGGGTTATGTTGGAACCCTAGTTCTGATTTGGGTAAGGATCATTATTAGGTTTGCTTAGACTGACCCAAAATGTATAGTCAGGGTCATAGGTTTATTTATTTAGTCTACGCCAAGAGTCAACATCACATGGATCAGCCTACAACGGCTTGTCAGAGACTCAATCAGTTGTGTCGACACTCAACAACATCAGTCGACACTCAGTATATTCAGTAGACACTCAACAACATCAGTCGACACTCAGCAAAATTGTGTCGACACTTTGATTAAGTTGTGTCGACACCAGTAGTAGGATTGTGTCGACACACAGAAAGGCTGTGTCGACACCCAGAAGGATTGTGTCGACACACAGAAAGGCTGTGTCGATACCCAGAAGGATTATGTCGACACACAGAAAGGCTGTGTCGACACCCAGAAGATTTGTGTCGACACACATACTATCAGTCGACACAGGTAATATTAATCGACACTAGCTCAGTCGACACAAGAAGGATTTGTGTCAACACAGTTCACGAATTATTAGTCGACAGTATCAGTCGACACCAGAAGGACTTGTGTTGACACCCAGAACCATCTGTCGACACAGTTCACAGAAGCTGTTTTAGAAGGACAAGTCAAATTCTCAGTTCGACGAACCAAGTTCTCAGGTCGACGATTTCTGGCTTCTTCAGTATGTAATTCCAGAAAATAGTCTAAGTCCAGAAACAATTCTCAGCTTGATGATCGTCGATCTCCCATCGACGATCTCAGAGTCTTCTACTCTGAACTGAGTTCGACGATCTAGGAGCTCAGGTCGACGATCTTGTGCTTCTCAGCAGTTATCTTAGATCTACGATAGTAGCTCACAGCTCGACGATCTCGTAACCCAGTTCGACGATCTCTGAGCCAAGCTCTACGATTTTTACTGCCTTCAGTTATCAGTTCTCTCAGTCCTGTCAGAAGTATCTATTTTGGTTATGATAAATCATTTTAAGGCAAATATATTCTGATAATTAATGATGACATTCTCAAGGCTGATAGTCGTATCTCATGAAGCATTGATTATGGTATTCACAGAATATTTTGTCAAGACAGTTGTGGAAGTGCATTTATGATTGCCTGCCGTTCTACCCGTTTGGGCTCATAAATTCTTGCGGAGAATTAAGTACTATCTGGGAATTCAAAATCAGGCAGTTAGTCATTCCAAATATATACAGAGAACTTAAAAAGACAGAGACAACAAGAATCACACAACAGTCAGTCAAAAAATCAATCTTTTTTTTTGCTCTCAAGGTTTATTGCTTTGCCAAATACAAGGAAGAAGAAGAACTTGCTGAACACAAAAATCTCTCTAGTCTTCTTCCTTCATCAGACTTCAATAATCTACAGAGAGCTCGAATCAACATCAATCTGAAGACCTACACCCTGGACAAAGCTTCCTTCTTCCTGAAACTACTCAATATCTCAGGGGGAGCTTTGGCATCATCAAATCCACATAGTCTTCTCATTGTGTTTGAGAAAGAGAAGAATGTCATCTATTTTTTTTAACCTCTCGTGTATAGGGTTCTTACTCCCTTCAAAACTAAACTCCTTGGTGATAGGGCACCTGATCAAAAACCTATTGGTTTTAGGCACCTGATCAAAAGCCTGAAGGGTTTCTAGATCTACCTGAGGCAGATCTTGTGGTGATAGGGCACCTGATCAAAAACCTAAGTGGATTCCTACCAGGGTGGTAGAAGAGTGGATGTACCCAGATTTGGGGAACCACTATAGAATTTCTTGTGTCGTCTGGATTGCCTTGTGTTTTCTTTGTGTATTGTGTTGTGATAGTTTCTTGATTTTACCTCTTTCATATAAGTATCAATATTTTAATTCCACAATAAATCTAAACATTTTTATACTCTATTCACCCCCCCCCCCCTCTAGAGTAAATTGTATCTATCCCTCACTTTCAATTGGTATCAGAGGGTGTATTTTTAAGGTTGTACATGCTAACATCTAAACCTAAGATCTCTGATAGATATCTGTTTGCTCTATTCTTTGTTATACCATGGCACAATACAAGGAATTCGCAAGCACCATACCTCCAGTTTGCAACTTGCAAAAGTTTGGAATCTGGTAGGAAAGAATAAGGCTTTATATGAATTCTATTGATAAACACATTTTTGCTTCTATCTTAAAAGGAGTACCTCCACCACCAGCTGCCCCTACAAGTACTTCCAAAAACATGATTGCAGTACCTTCTCCAGACTACAATGATGCATACAAGAAAGCAAAGATTGCGGATGCAAGAGCCATGAACATACTGGCACAAACAATGTCTGATGACATATTTCAGAAAGTAGCTGAATGTGAATCAGCCAAGGCCATCTATGATTCCTTAAACCATTTGGTTGCAGGATCAGCAGATGAAAGGAAGGACAGGAAAGCTCATCTCATCTCCCAGTATGAGAATTTTAAAAAGGAAGAAACTGAGCAAGTTTCTGAGATGTGCAATAGACTCAGTCTCATTGTTAATGAGCTGAAAACTCTTGACAAAGACATCTCAGTCACAGAAATAAATGACAAGATTCTCATGTGCTTCCCCAGCTCATGGGACTCTAGAATATGGCCTATCAGAGAGACCAGAAACACATATGAGATGACTACAGAATCAGTCTTAGGAAAGCTAAACTCCTATGAATAGCTGTTGAAGATAAGAGAAGTTGAGCAACAAAAGACTGCTACACCAACTAGGAAGGAGCAGAATATAGCTTTCAAAGCTTTAGAAGAATCAAAAACTTCTCCATCAAATAAAGAGTTGATGAGTATCTTTGCAAAGAGATTCTTCAAGATGGGGAGAAAAGAATTCAGAAGGAAATCATCAAGGAGTGATGATAAACCAAGGTATGATAAAACCCCTTCTAAAGAGATTATCTGTTTTGGTTGCAGGAAACCTGTACATATTCTTCCAGAATGTCCAGAAAACAAGCATAAGGAATGGAGAAAAGAGAAAGACTCCAAGAAGCACTCCAGCAAACCATCCTCCTACAAGCACAAGAAGAAGGAGAGAGGGTTTGTTGCATAAACATGGAGTGACACTGAAGAATCATCTTCCTCCAGCTCTAGTGAAGATGAAGAGGAAGCAAAGGCCAAAGAAATCTACTTAATGGCCATCAATGCTTCAGGGCATGTCTCAAAAGAAGAAGAATCTGAAGAATGTTCAGATTGTGATCAGGTATTGGAAGAATTCGACTTTACCTCTGAAGATTTAAAAAATGACTTTAAGTCTATGTGTAATGATTTGATTAGATCTGAGAAGGAAATCAAACTTCTCAGAGATAAACAATTTAATTATGACAGCTTAGTATCAGAAAACATTAAATTGAAAAATGAAATAGACATGCATAGTGAACAAATCACTTTTCTGAAAGTTGAATTAAGTAAAGCAAAATAGCTAGAGGAATCACTGAATGGAAGAAGCAAATAGCTAGTAGAAATTACCAGCACACTTAATGTTAGACTTAATAGAAGTAAGTTAGGATTAGGTGCATCATCCAGTGAGCCACCAATTATTAAGAAAAACCACCTTTCACAACCTATAAAGTTTATTTCAGATAAAGGTAAGAAGAATACAGAACAAATTAAAACAGTTAACAAAGTTTTAAAACAAGTTGAGATAAATAAAGAAAAACAAAAGGCTAAGTCTGAACAAAAATCGTCGAACCAAGATCGACGACCTCAGCATTATGCGTCGAACGACGATCGACGATCTGTGAACCCAGAGCTTGAGCCTAAACACTCTACAAACGGGGATCGACGATATCATTATGTATCGTCGAACAGAGATCGATGATCGTGGAACCCATATAATAGACACTATTATTCTGAGAACCAAGATCGACGATATCAATGCTGGTCGTCGAACGCAGATCGACGATCTGAACTAAAATCGTCGAACTCAAAAAAGTTTCATCAAAACTATAATTTCAACAGAAATATCAATAAGAATTCTAACTCTAAATCTTTCAATACCTTTAATCAATGGATAATACCACCAAGAAGATATCATCCTAAAGGTTACAAGAATCAACCTGAATATTCTTTCATTTCCAGTTACAGTTATGTAAATCAACAAGGACCCAAGATTACCTGGGTTAAAAACAATTAGCTATTTTTTCCTTGTAGATAAAGACCTATACTACTATACAGTATAAGTGGTATTTGGATAATGGGTGTTCAAAGCACATGACAGGAAACAAGGCCAATCTAAGTAACTATAAGGCAAAGCTAGGTCCAAAGGTTATATTTGGAGACTCAAGCTTTGGTCAGACATAAGGCTATGGAGAATTTACACTTGGAGCTATCACTTTCAGGAAAGTGGCATTTGTAAGTGGGTTGAAACATAACTTGATATCCATAGGACAACTATGTGATGCATGTTATGAGGTATGTTTTACTGAATATAAATGCAATATTTCTCTAAACAACATTACTGTGTTATCAGGTATTAGGTTAGGCAATATCTATTTAGTTGATTTTAATTCTGCTTGTTCAGAAATCTGTTTATTTAATCAGGTTAGCAAAAATAATACTTTGTGGCATAAAAGGCTAGGACATGTAAATCTAAGAAACATTGCTAGATTATCTAGGGACAACCTTGTTAGAGGATTGCCCTCTTGCCCATACAAGAAGGAAAGCCTTTTCAAGGCTTCTCAAGAAGGCAAGCAAACTAAAAATTGTTTTAAATTAGTTAATAAGAGTGATTCACCTAGGATTTTGTATCTGCTTCATTTGGACCTTTTTGGACCAATTGCTGTACAAAGACTGAGAGGGAAGTCCTATACTTTAGTTATTGTAGATGACTTCTCTAGGTTCTCTTGGGTTTTCTTCTTGAGAAACAAGTCTGATAATTTTAAAGTTATTACAGACTTTCTAAAATGCATAAAGATTGAGTACTCTACTCCAGTTGCATTGATCAGAAGTGATCATGACACTGAGTTTGAATCTCTTCCTATGCAAGAATTCTGTGTGAAGGAAGGTATCAAGCACTGCTTCTCTACTCCCAGAACTCCTCAACAAAATGGGGTAGTTGAAAGGAAAACACAGAACACTCATTGAAACTGCAGGCACATTGCTTGTTGATGCTCACATGCCTCTATCCTACTGGACAGAAGCTGTAAGCACAACAAATTATATCCTGAATAGAAGTTTGATACACAAACTTAAAGGCAAGACTCCCTATGAATTACTCAAAGGGAAGAAACCTAAAATAGACTACTTTAGAATTTTTGGTTGTATCAGTTATATACATAATAACAATAAAGATTATCTTAGAAAGTTTGAAGCCAAAGCTATAATGGGAATCTTTTTAGGATATTCCCAAGTTAGCAAGGCATATTGGGTTCTCAATAAATCATCCTTGAAAATTGATGAGTCAACACATGTTACATTTGATGAAGCTAATATGTTTTACAAGGAGAAGGAAGCTTCTACCAGTGATCATCTGCAGGTACCAAGTCTATGTAAAAAGCTGGATGACTTAAATCTCACCCAGAAGGTGATATCTCATCCCTCACCACATGTAAATGAAGACAGTGAAGAAGACTTTATGGAAGAAACTAAACTTCCTCCAACAGCAGAAGAAATTCCACAAGAGGAATTCACTCCAATTGATGTTGTTGAAGCAACTCCACCATCTGATTTTGCCACACTTAGGGATCACCCTAGATCCCAAGTAATTGGAGACATATCAGTAGGTGTACAGACAAGGCATCAACTCAACCATGATGTGATGCATGCCTGTTTTCTCTCTCAAATTGAACCTCAATCCATAACTGATGTTGAGCAAGATCCCCATTGGATCATTGCAATGTAAGAGGAACTTAATCAATTTGAAAGATGTAGAGTTTGGAACTTGGTTCCAAGGCCTAAAGGCTATCTAGTAAATGGAACTAAGTGGGTTTTTAGGAATAAGCTTGATGCCCAAGGTGTGATTATGAGTAACAAGGCTAGGCTTGTTGCTCAAGGATATAGGCAAGAGGAAGGAATTGACTATGATCAGACCTTTGCTCCAGTTGCCAGGCTAGAAGCTATAAGGATTTTTCTGGCCTATGCTGCTTTCAAAAACTTCACAGTTTATCAGATGGATGTCAAGAGTGCTTTTCTAAATGGAGTACTACAAGAAGAGGTTTATGTAGAACAACCTCCAGGTTTTGTTTCTCCAACTTCCCCCTCTCATGTTTTTAAACTGCATAAGGCTCTCTATGGTTTCAAGCAAGCTCCAAGAGCTTGGTATTAGACCTTAGCCAGCTTTCTTTTAGGGCATGGTTTTTCTAGAGGCATGGTAGATAAAACCCTTTTTACAAAATTGATCATAATAAAATCTCATTAGTACAAATATATGTAGATGATATTATATTTGGTTCTACTGATCCCAAATTGTGCAAGAGATTTTCTAATCTAATGCATTCTAAATTTGAGATGAGCAGCGTGGGAGAGTTATCTTATTTCTTTGGTCTCCAAGTGAAACAATCTCCTGATGGTATCTTCATTTCCCAATCTAAATATGCTAATGAGCTTATTAAGAAGTTTGGGATGGCTAATGCATCGTCTATGAAGACTCCCATGGCTGCCAATGCTGTATTAGACACTGATGAACATGGAAAACCTGTTGATCAAACCAGGTATAGGGCC
Organism: Platanthera guangdongensis; assembly: GCA_039583875.1. NCBI lineage: Eukaryota > Viridiplantae > Streptophyta > Magnoliopsida > Asparagales > Orchidaceae > Platanthera > Platanthera guangdongensis. The sequence continues at coordinate 32,399,195 of CM077148.1, read as the reverse complement.
ATTGTTGGATCCCTACTATATCTAACAGTAAGCAGACTAGATATCATGTTTGCTACATGTTTATATGCTAGGTTCCAGGTGAACCCTAAAGAATCTCATCTTATTTTCATAAAAACGATTTTATGATATATAAAGGGTTGTCCTAATCTAGGACTCTGGTATCCCACAGATTCAGTAGTTGAGTTGACTGGATTTTCAGATGCTGACTATGCTGGATTCAGAGTGGACAGAAAGAGCACTACAGGAACTTTCCAGTTCTTGGGTGATAGACTTGTGTCCTGGTTTTGCAAGAAGCAAACCTCTATATCAACATCTACTGCTGAAGATGAATATATGGCTGCTGGCAGTTGCTGTTCACAGATTTTGTGGATACAAAACCAACTCTTAGATTATGGTCTCAATCTAAATAATTCAACCAACTTCTGTGATAATACTAGTGTTATATCTATAGCACATAATCCAGTGCATCATTCTAAAATAAAGCATATAGATATAAGACATCATTTCATTAGAGATAATGTAGACAAAAAGAAAATTAATCTAGACTTTATCTCCACTGATTTTCAAAGAGCAGATATTTTCACCAAACCTCTTAATGAAAAAAGCACCCGTTCTTCCTGAATCGGCTTGGAATGATCAATGGGAAGGATTAATTTAATTTTTGTCTTCAGTTTTTGGATCTGTTCCTAAATCATCGAACGAAGATCGACGATCTTCGAATAGCTCTTGAGCTAAATCGTCGAACTACATTTGACGACAGCTCTATGTGAAGACAAAAATCGTCGACCAGAGATCGACGACTTTGCTTCAGTTAATTGATCATCAAGCTATGCTCGACTATCAATTTCTGACTGAGATCAGAGACCAAAGATATTACTTGTTTCTAAATTAATCTTTGACCTAAGATCGATGTTTTTGTTTTTTTCGTCGAACAGAGATCGCCTTTTCTATTCCAAAAACCTATATGTAGGTTTCTCTTCGATCTTTGTCCCGCGTTTTCGTACTCTATTTTCCCTTTGCCCTTGATCTCTTCTCTCTTTAGTCTACAGATCTTCCATGGAGATTTCTACGGCGGCTCTTTCAAAAATGAAGTTCGACACTGGTTTCCACGTCAACTTCGAATCGATCAGTCACTGTGATCCTATCTTTCAATCGGTATCAGTCACTGTGATCTTATTTTTCACGAAATATTACAGCTATGTGATGATCAGGGTGTGAAGAAGTTCATGTCTACACGGATCAAACTATCTGTTGCTAAGATCAAAGAATGGGTTTACTCTTCCTCAACAAATGACTATTCCCTTTCTGCTTCCCTTTCTGTTTCCTCTGTGCCTTCTTCATCTAGGGGCCTGCTTCCAGTTTTCACTGAAACCAGGCAGGGGGAGGTGTCCAATGAAGATGTAGCAGGTTCATCCTCAGCGGACCTTCAAGCTTAGTCTCCTCTAGCAGTACAAGAAGAAGAAGTGTTTCAGAAATTTTGTGCAGATATAGCTGACTAATGAAGCTGCAGCAGTTCCAGCGGCAGCAACAATTCCAGAAATAGCACAAGCAGATTATGATGATACAGATTGTAATGACACAGGTTTGGGCAAGGTTCAACATCAACAACAACATCAGCAATAAGCAACAACAGAAGCAAATGCTCCAGTTTATTGCTTTGTATTTTCTTTGTGTTATGTAAATAGTGTCCTCACCCAAATAGGAGGAGATTATTGGAACCCTAGTTCTGATTTGGCTAAGGATCACTATTAGGTTTGCTTAGAATGACCCAAAATGTATAGTCAGGGTCATAGGTTTATTTCTTTAGTTTAGGCAAAGAGTCAACATCACATGGATCAGCCTACAACAGCTTGTCAGAGACTCAATCAGTTGTGTCGACACTCAACAACATCAGTCGACACTCAGCATATTCAGTCGACACTCAACAACATCAGTCAACACTCAGCAAAATTATGTCGAAACTTTGAATAAGCTATGTTGACACCAGTAGCAGGATTGTGTCGACACACAGAAAGGCTGTGTCAATACCCAGAAGGATTGTGTCGACACACAGAAAGGCTGTGTCGACACCCAGAAGGATTGTGTCGACACACAGAAAGGCTGTGTCGACACCCAGAGGATTTGTGTCGACACACAGACTATCAGTCGACACATATAATATTAGTCGACACTAGCTCAGTCGGCACAAGAAGGATTTGTGTCAACACAGTTCACAGATTATTAGAAGACAGTATCAGTCTACACCAGAAGGACTTCTGTCGACACCCAGAACTATCTGTCGACACGGTTCATAGAAGCTGTTTCAGAAGGACAAGTCAAATTCTCGGGTCGAGGAACCAAGTTCTCAGGTCGATGATTTCTGGCTTCTTCAGTATGTAATTCTAGAAAATAGTCTAAGTCCAGAAACAATTCTCAGCTCGACGATCGTCGATCTCCCATCGACGATCTCAGAGTCTTCTACTCTGAACTGAGCTCGACGATCTACGAGCTCAGGTCGACGATCTTGTGCTTCTCTGCAGTTATCTCATATCTACAATAGTTGCTCATAGGTCGACGATCTCATAACCCAGTTCAACGATCTCTGAGCCAAGCTCTACGATTTTTACTGCCTTCAGTTATCAGTTCTCTCAGTCCGGTCAGAAGTATCTATTTTGGTTATGATAAATAATTTTAAGGCAAATATATTCTAATAATTAATGTTGACATTCTCAAGGCTGATAGCTGTATCTCATGAAGCATTGATTATGGTATTCACAGAATATTTTGTCAAGACAGTTGTGGAAGTGCATTTATGATTGCCAGCCGTTCTACCCGTTTGGGCTCCTAAATTCTTGCAGAGAATTAAGTACTGTCTGGGAATTCAAATTCAGGCCATTAGTCATTCCAAAAAATATACAGAGAACTTAAAAAGACAGAGACAACAAGAATCACACAACAGTCAGTCAGAAAATCAATCTTTTTTTTTGCTCTCAAGGTTTCTTGCTTTGCCAAATACAAGGAAGAAGATGAACTTGTTGAACACAAAAATCTCTCTAGTCTTCTTCCTTCATCAGGCTTCAATAATCTACAGAGAGCTCAAATCAACATCAATCTGAAGACCTACACCCTGGACAAAGCTTCCTTTTTCCTAAAACTACTCAATATCTCAGGGGGAGCTTTGACATCATCAAATCCACATAGTCTTCTCATTGTGTTTGAGAAAGAGAAGACTGTCATCTATTTTTCTTTAACCTCTCGTGTACAGGGTTCATACTCCATTCAAAAGTAAACTCCTTGGTGATAGGGCACCAGATCAAAAACCTATTGGTTTTAGGCACCTGATCAAAAGCCTGAAGGGTTTCTAGATCTACCTCAAGCAGATCTTGTGGTGATAGGGCACCTGATCAAAAACCTAAGTGGATTCCTACCAGGGTGGTAGAAGAGTGGATGTACCCAGATTTGGGGAACCACTATAAAATTTCTTGTGTTGTCTGGATTGCCTTGTGTTTTCTTTGTGTATTATGCTGTGATAGTTTCTTGCTTTTACCTCTTTCATATAAGTATCAATATTTTAATTCCGCAATAAATCTAAACATTTTTTATACTCTATTCACCCCCCTCTAAAGTAAACTGTATCTATCCCTCACTTTTAGGTTAGGCTATTCATGGAAGCTGCTTACCCTAAAATATATGTTAAAGTTAAAGAGGGACCTTTCAACCCTATGAAAGTCTCGATCATAGATGCCAACATCCTGACACACAAGTCTTATGAAGAAATGAACAAAGATGAGCTCCTCCTTGCCTCAATGGACAAGAGAGCTCAAAAAATCATTGCCAGTGCAGTAGATGATTCTACATTCCAGAATCTGGTGCACTGCCACACCTCCAAGGAGATGTAGGACACCCTAGTTTTATTCATGGAAGGTTCAGAAGAGGTGAGGGAGGACAGAAAATCCATGCTGAACAAGGAATATGAGGCCTTCAAACAAGGAAAGTATGAGGGCATTACTGAAAGTTTTGAAAGATTTTTCAGAATTGTTAATGAACTGAGAACATATGGAAGGGTCTTCAGCACCTATGAGCTGAATGACAAATTCCTCAGTTCTCTTACAAAGGATTGGGACACAAAGATTTGTGCCATCAGGGAGATGGGCAAGCTAACTGACACTCCACCTCCAACCTTATTTCGAAAGCTACTCTCTTATGAGATGCAGCTTGCAGCAAGGAAGGAAGAAGAAGAGGAGCAATAAGTCATAGAGCATGGAGAAATCTATGGCCTTCAGAGCTAATGCTTCAACTAGGAGCAAAAGGACGATCTCTCCAGTCAAGAGAACTATTGTGTCAGAATCTCAGAGCTCAAGGTCCAGCTCCTCTGACAGCCATACATCTGATGAGAACCTTGCTGCCTACACCAGGAAATTCCAGAAATTCATGAAGAAGGGGCATTGGAAAAATAGAAGGTCATCCTCCTACTCATAACACAGAAGAAAATCCTCTAAGGACGGCAGGAATGCTCCAAACTCTAATAAACAATCTTCCTCTAATATTATTTGTTTCTGCTGCAGCAAACCTAGGCATGTTGTTTCTGACTGCCCAGTGAAGAGGAAAGAAGAAGGAGTGAAGAAGAGCCACACGGAAAAGAAGAAAGAAAAGTCCCTTGTGGCCAAGAAGGAAAAGACCTGGACTGACACTTCCTCTGACTCAGACAGTGAAGAATAAGAAGCCTACATTGGGCTTATTGCTGTTACTGAAGAGGAACCTGAAGAATACCCTACTGCTAGAATAGGGATCATGGCCCCTCTGTCTCACTCAGATAGTGACTCGCAGGTGGATGAAGATGAAGAAGAAGATGCTCAATGCCATGATTTTATGGCAATGATAGATGAAGAAAACAACAAGAATCTGCCTGGTTAGACTCAGATAAATGCTAAATCACAATCTTTTATTTCAATTCATGAGGCTGGCTCAGACTCAGAAGCTCAATCATCAAGAGATGAAGGGGATTCAGACTTTGAGGATGATGTTAACTCAATAATTTCAAAGTATTGAGAACTTCTTGAGGCATTCAAGAGGTGCAATCTACTTGCCAAGAGACAGGCAAAAGAGCTTATTAGTATTAAAACCAAGTGTGAAGACCAAGAAAAAGCCCTCACTAGCATGGCTGCACAAGCAGCCCAGCTCAAGGAGATCATTGACAGTGAGTTTGTGGTAAGAGTCTCAAATTAGACTTATACAGAAACTTGAAAATGATCTCTTAAATGAGAAATTGTCAGTGACCAAATTTTCTAAGCCAAGCACTGTGCTGCCCTTAATTGACACCCACCTAACCCAAGCTGGTAAGAAAGGATTGGGATTTAAAGGACTCGCTTGACCTTCCAATCCAAGAGGAAAGGGAAAAGGGAAGGCACCAGTTGTGCCTCTAGCCTCATTGCCTCAAATTCCTTTTCAGAAAGTGTTGTTACCTTCTAACAGGTATGACCATGAAAGCTGTTATGGTCACTGGGAAAAAGGCAGATCCACTGGTATGGACCAATATGGCCTTAGCCAAGGTGGAAGATACAACCATCTGAGAGCCTTTAAGGCTACCCATGAGGAAATTCAAATGGCTCATCCTGGACCATTTATTTTTAGCGCACTAGCCCCAAAACTCAAACATAATGCTACTGCAGTGAATCTAAATGATCCAGCAAAAGTAGTGACTCAAGGTGAGTCTTCTGGCATGGCTGGAATGGCAATCTTAAATGCTATTAGATGCATGTTAGCTGAAAAGAGACATGCAGCTGGTGGTTCTCAAAGAAGACGAAAACATCAAGCTGAAAACTGCCCTTCAGTCAAACGGCTGCTGAAAGAAGACAAAAGTATAGAGCAGCACAACTCCCCACTGTTCAGGGAGCAGTACAGCCTAATGCTAGTCCCAAACAGAAAATGAAATACAATATCTATGAGTGCTAGTGTTCTAGCAAAGTGGGTCACTATGTTGTAGATTGCTGACAAAATCCTTCAGTGTCCAAAGGTTGCCAACCTGTCAGAAATTCTGCAGGAAGGCATGGTTATTTTCAGACTAATGTAAACCTAGGACCCAACAGAAATTGGGGTCCTAAGGTAAGGTGATTTGTGTTCTTTTCAGGTTTGTTCAAGTACTAATTCTCCTAAATGTTACTTGGACAGTGGGTGTTCCAGGCACATGACTAGAACAAAGGAGCTATTGAAGGAGTTCACTCCATTAAAGAATAGACCCAATGTCATCTTTGGAGGCTCTGACAAGGGGATAACCAGAGGCTATGGTAATATCTCAAATGGAATAATCATCATCACAATGGTGGCTTATGTGGAGGGATTGCAACACAACCTCATAAGCATAAGCCAACTATGTGATCTTGGTTATGACATTTCCTTCCACAAGGATAAGGGCCACATCAAGAGGTTAAGTGACCAAATTGTCATCTTAACAGGCACTAGGAGTGAGAATGTGTATTGCTTAAACTTTTCTTGCTTAGATAACAGTTCCCCTATTTGCCTAGTTACAAATGACAAAGTCTCATATTGTGTACAATAGCATAAGAGACTGGCTCATTTGAATTATGAGACAATTGGTCAGCTCTTCAGTGATGAGCTTGTTAGGAATGGTCCCGAAATAAAATGCTCCAAGGAGGGCATCTGTACTGCTTGCCAAAAGTGTAAGCAAACTAAGGCCTCTTTCAAGAGCATTGGGGCTAAGGACTCAGGGAGATGCTTGTATCTCCTACATATGGACTTATTTGGTCCTATGCCTGTTCATAGTCTAGGTAGTAAGGTTTACACCCTTGTGGTGGTTGATGACTATTCCAGGTTTACTTGGATTTTCTTCCTCAGAAGAAAGGATAAAACCCTAAACATCTTCATGAATTTTGTCAGGCAATTTCAGAATGAGCTTGCATGCTCTATGGTCAAAATGAGAAGTGACCATGGAACTGAGTTTCAAACTGTTGAAATGAATATATTCTGTAAAGAGCAAGGGATTCATCAAGAATTCTCCTCTCCAAGAACACCCCAGCAAAATGGGTTAGCTGAGAGGAAAAATAGGACTCTCATAGAAGCTGGGAGAAACTTTTTGAGTGATACTTCTCTCCCTGAATATTTCAGGGCTGAGGTAGTTAATACTACATATCATGTTCTTGATAGAGCTTCTATCACCAAAGGCCATAAGAAGACTCCCTATGAGATCTTGAAGGGCAGAAAACCAAACATATCAAATTTCAGGATCTTTGGTTGCAAGTGTTTCATCCTGAACAATAGTAAGTCAAGAGTGACTATGTTTGATGCCAAATCCCATGAGGGGATCTTTGTTGGGTAGAGCAATAATAGTAGGGCATAAAGAGTCTATAACTTGACAAATCAGGTTGTAGAAGAATCTGTCCATAGAGTGTTTGATGAGTCATGCAATATTGATAGTGATCTGTCAAGCTCTTTGCCTAGCTATGCAGGTATAGAAGTCATGATGGAAAAGCTCTCCATCAAAGATAAAGACCCAGCTATGCAAGAAGAATGTGAAGAGGGATGCTATCCAGAGGAAGCACAGGATAGTCAAGCTTGAAATGAAGACCAACCTGCTGAAGAAAATGATAATCAGCAGGAAGTAGTTAGGCTGCCCCTTGCAGTCAGATATCTGAGAGACCATCCTCCAGATCAGAAAATAGGTGAGGCTAGCCATGGTGTACAGACCAGAAGCATGAGTCTAAACACAACTCTCTATTTCAGCTTCCTGTCACAAGAAGAGCCCAAGAAATTTGAAGAAGCAAATCAAGTCTAACTCTGGATTTGTGCAATGCAAGAAGAACTGAACCAGTTCAAAAGGTGCAAGGTTTGGAAGGTAGTTCGCAGACTAGATGGATACAATGTCATTGGAGTCAAGTAGATTTTCGAAATAAACTTGATAAAAAATGGAATTATAATAAAGAATAAAGCAAGACTGGTGGCCAAAGGATATAGACAGGTAGCTGGGATTGATTATGATCAGACTTTTGCCCCTGTTGCAAGGTTGGAAGCAATCCGACTGTTCCTTGCATTTGCAGCCTTCTAGGGATTCAAGGTATTCCAGATGGATGTCAAGTCTTCATTCCTGAATGGAGACTTGAAGGAAGAGGTTCATGTAGAGCAGCCTCCAGGTTTTGTAGATTATAACTCCCCTACTGCTGTATATAGACTTAGGAAAGCTCTTTATGGGCTAAAGCAAGCCCCAAGAGCATGATATGAGACATTGTTTACCTTCCTCATTGAAAACAAATTCTCAAGAGGGAAGATAGACAAGACCCTATTCCTGAGGGAATCTAAGGGAAAGATCATCCTAGTCCAGATTTATGTTGATGACATAATATTTGGCTCTACTGATGATAACCTCTGTAAGAAGTTTGCAAAACTTATGCAGGGGAAGTTTGAGATGAGTAGTATGGGTGAACTGAAATTTTTCTTGGGACTCCAAGTAAAACGGATTGATGATGGTCTATCCATATCCGAGTCAAAGTTCACCAGGAAGATAATCAAGAAATATGGCATGGAGAATGCATCCACCATAAGAACTCCCATGAGCTCAAGTATGCCTTCATGTAAAGATGATCCAGGGAAACCTGTTGATCAAACGCTATATAGAGATATAGTTGGCTCCCTTCTCTACCTCACAACAAGTAGGCCTGATATTAGGTATGAAACATATGTCTGTGCTAGGTATCAGGCCTGCCCTAAAGAGTTTCACTACGCTGCTGTGAAAAGAATCTTGAGATATCTTAAGGGCACCCCAGATCTTGGCCTATGGTACCCCAGGAATTGGGAATTTGAAATAACAGGCTATATAGATGCAGATTTTGCAGGATGCAATGAGGACAGGAAGAGCACTTCAGGCTCCTTCAATTTCTAGGTGGAAGGCTTATCCCTTGGGTCAACAAGAAACAAACGAGTGTTGCAACATCAATAGCAGAGTCAGAGTATATTTCAGCTGGAAGCTTCTGTGCTCAGTTGTTGTGGATACAGCATCAACTTCAGGATTACAATATTCAGATAAGTAGAACTCCACTCTTTTGTGATTCTACTAATGCAATTTCTATATCTAGGAATCATGTCTTCCATAGCAGGACTAAGCATATAGAAATTAGGTATCATTTCATTAGAGAATATGTAGAAAGGGAAGATAACTCCCTTGAGTTTGTCTCCTCAGACAAGCAAGTAGTTGATATCTTCACTAAGCCACAAGATGAAGCCAAATTCAACACCTTCAAATTTTAATTAGGTATGTTGAATCTTGTGTAGCTTCAATTCTCTCTTCTACCATATACTGCACTGTTTATTTTGCAGATAAAACCTGCTCTTCCTCCAGATTATGAAGATAATGTGCAACTTTTGAGGGGGAGCTAGCCTAACAGAATATGAAAATAGCTGAACTGGATTAAGTCAAGTGGTAGATCTACTCCAGATGGATAGGGGGAGAAAACCCCCACAGAATGCTCCCTATTGCAGAAGTCAAAAAGGGGAGGATAGAGTCAAGTGGGTAAGAAGAATAGACAGGTGAAATAGTATGGATGGAAGCATGCCAGGGGGAGTAAGTAATTCTCCACAGGCTGTAGAAATATGGTAACTTTTCTACACTCTATAATATTAAATTTTTTTCTATGATGAATATGCTGTGTTGTCAATGACCTGTATTGTTTTGACTTCTTCAAATAGGGGGAGATTGTTGGGTCTATTGGTCCCAATATGCCAGATTTGTAAGAAGTCAAACGGGTCAATGACATACCCACATAATTTATTTGATGTGTGTCTTAGTTCTTGCATGCAGGTAGTCTATGATTAGACAGGTGAAGAAAAAGAATTTTGTGGTAAACTCAAAATTTGTCGAGCTCAGCTCACATATTGTCGAGCTCAGGTCGACATTCCTCAAGAGCTAAATTCAAGTGCTCAGGATTCAAAGTTCGTCGAGCTCAGATAGCAGTTCGTCAAACTCAGCCCACTTGTCGTCGAGCTCATGTCAACATTCCTTGGAATAAGCTCAAGTGTTCAGGATTTAAAGTTCGTCGAGCTCAGCTTGAAATTCTTCGAGCTCAGTTTGCAGTTTGTCGACCTCAGCTTACAGATCGTCGAGCTCAGCTTAACACTTGTTAAGCTAAAGCCAGAAAAATTGACAAAGAAAAAAAGCGCTGAGACTGCTGAGAAGATCAGAGTTCGTCGAGCTCAGCCCACAGATCGTCAAACACAGCTAAAGCTAGAAAATATGACTAAGGCAAAAAGCACTAAGACAGTAGGGATAACTGAGAAGAAAGTGCTGAGACCACTGAGAAGGAAGATTTGAGACCGCTGAGAAGAAAGTGCTGAGATAGAAACTAGTCTCAGCTGGTATGAAGGAAGCGTTGAGACCGCTGAAAAGAAAGCGCTGAGATAGAAGCTTGTCTCAGCTGTTAAGAAGAAAATGCTGAGACAGAATCTTATCTTTGTTGTTAATAAGAAATCGCTGAGACCACTAAGGCAGAACCGCTGAGATAAATCCAGAGAATAATTCATAAGTCAAGAAGCGCTGAGAGCTAAGACAGATGGTGTTGAGTGACTTAACATCACTCAATGCTTTATGAAGTTCTGGAATATTTTCAAAGTCTAGATGGTGATGACCATTGCTGACGTCATCAAAGTCAACTTGCAGGAAGCCGTTGCGGGAAAGCTTCAGTGGCGCCAAAAGCTGCTTTGTCCTTTTCTAATGGAGGTGGCACTCACCAAACCTTGGTTGGGCCCATATACAATTGTATCGTTGATTCAAATCAATGCATATAAAAAAGGAAAAAGAAAATGGGGATTAGGGTTAACATAACAAATGCAGAAAATAAAAAAGAAAACCAGAGGCGGCTGGTTATCTTCTTCTCCATTAAGCTGAAAGCTAAAGTCCAATAGAGATAGCCAGAAGGCAAAGGAAGATAGCTGAAGCTATTCAAGCTCAACAAGATAGTTCTCTCCAGAAAAGAGAAGCTGATTCATCCATTCAGCAAGCTGATGGATGTTCATTTGTATAGCATAAAAGTGCTAGCTGTTGAAGAGAACTAATTCCTTCTATAACAAGAGTGCTGGACTGATATCTGCTCAGTCCAGTAAGGTAGACTCAGAGATTCATCTCTGAGTCAGTTGTTTTATTTTCTTAAACATTCTGTATTCTTCCATTAGGGTTCAGTTTATCTGAATCTGAGTGTAGGGCACTTTGTGCCTGAGGTAGGTGACTAAGTAGTCACTGAGGTAGGTGCCCTTTTGGGGTACTGAGGTAGGATCCAAGTGTGGATCTGAGTTGTAGGTCTTAATTGCCTGAGGTAGGAGATTGTTTCTCTCTGAGGTAGGATCCAAGTGTGGATCTGAGGTAAGGCTGTCCTCCATGCCTGAGTGTAGGGCATTGTGCCTGAGGTAGGTGACTGGAGATTCACTGAGCTATAGGTGACAAGTGTGACACTGAGTTGTAGGCCTTTGAGGAGGCTGATTTGTAGGTACCTAGAAGGGTACTGAGTGTAGGAGTGTTGCAGCACTCTGAGAGTAGGGTTGTGTGCCTGAAGCTGTAGGGCTGAAAAGCCTGAGTTGTAGGACTTAGAAATAAGGCTGAGGTAGGTGATCAGTGGATCACTAAGCTGTAGGAACTCTGCAGGGCTCTAAGGTAGGAACCCTTGTGGTTCGAGTTTGGGTTCAGAAGTGAACCTATGTGTAAGGCTAAGGGTCGGAGGTGTAAGCTTTGAGGAGCATATTGGTGGAGTTTGTGGCTAGTCCAACAAATCAGTTAGATATGTGGGAGGGAAAGTGGATGTACCCAATTTTGGAACCACTATAAATCATTGTATGTTTGTTGTGTGCTTGTTTTCTTTCTTACTACACGATCTAAGGAGAAGCTCTAGATAGATTAACTTGAAATCAACAAAAGAACTAATAAAACTTCGAAGACCTATTCACCCCCCCCCCCCCCTCTAGGTGATTAGCTAACATCAAGTTAAATGACTTTTAATTTTGCAAGGCCTAACGTATAAAAGATCCCATAATAATTTATATGTTAGGGGAAAAGGTTTTATACAAGTTATGTATGACATAGAATGATATGCATGCTAAATGATGAATTCCACATAAGTTCAACACACCCACCTAAATTAATGCGCAGAGACCTTTAGTTCCCCCATTTGGAGTTAGCTAAATTCTCAAGTACCACTCGTAGTGTCAAACGGAGTCAGTGTGTTGGGCCTTCCAACTCCTAGGTTGGTATTCACACTACCCAGCCTAGACCCTGCGTACTACTTGGAACACCCACAGTTAGGTGCTACGGATACTCTTGTACTAGTGCTGGAAAAACTACCAGTCTTTCATGTGCTAAGTGAACACTTACGCTTACCAAGTTAATGTATCGACGTTGGTGCGAACGACCGTCCATTAACGAGGACCCACCACTTAATTCACATGCACACATACTAAAAAGAGCTCCCAAGCCGTCGGCTCTGCAAACTTAAACCATCTTTCTAGCAAACACCGAGCCCACCGCTCGTGAATCTATAACAACTATCCTCCTGAAATGATGGGGTGAGTGTTCATGTTGGTGGTTTATTATTGGTTACTCTTTTAGTCTGCTTATTCTTACAGTTTAGGGTTAACCTTGGACTGCCCAGTGCATGCCCGGTGAAATGCTTGCAAGGGCTCTAGAAACTACAATGGGCTGAAGCCCAAAGCTCCATTTCTCAAGGCACTTATTCTGAAGGGTAACTACTTTTACCAACCCTATTCCACATTGCCTTTTTTGCTAATCCTAAGTGGATTTATATTCCCCGGGAGAAGACGATACTCCGTCGGCCCCGAGCACAACCCCATCTCCATGTTACCCGCACTACTTAGGATTTGGCCATAAGGGTGACCACATAAAGACTCCACCCAACCAAATGCACCCACTATATTTCCACCCATGTATGGCCTATATTTCTATCCTGAATACTTGAATTTACTATATGCAGACCAAGTGATATATCCTGAACATATGAAAGTAAATACTCCAGATTACTTTACATGTTGCCTTATAACTATTACTGGGGTCTACCTTGAATTGTTGAGCCCAATACAAGAACTTGGTATTTTTCCTAATTAAATCAACCTTTAAATAATTTTCCCTAAATCATGAATTACTATGATTTTGAACATTAAGTATAAAATTTTTACATGCAATGATACCACCAAAATTTACAGAGCTTCCTATTGACTAACTAATAGCATGATATGAGTTCCATAATTTTCCATAAATGATTTCTATCATAAACCAGAATATAAACTTTTTGATCTAAATAACAATTAACAAAGAGACTACAAAATTTATTTATCCAGAAATTACGATAAAATTATCATAGGTCAAATATGATCAGAAAGTATCACTGCCCAAATTTCATCATCAATAAATTTTTTTTGCTACATAAATAAATTGATGAATAAAACATCTCATATTGTACTTTGTAAAGAAACCTCTATTTTATCACTTCTAAAAATTACAATAAAATTAAAAGGGCATAATTGTGGTCTAAAAAATTTACATGCCAAGTTTCATAATTTTGTAATACTCAGTTTGACCTAACATAAATTATATTTCAATTTAACAATTTCTAAAATTACAAAGTGAGTACCATAACTCTTCAAACAAAAATTACAATAAAATTTTCAAACATAAATAACTTCAGAAAAGACCCATTACCCAAGTTTCATGACCATTCAATACTGGATAGACATGTATTTTGCACTTGATTGGAAAGTTCATATTCTTGTTAATAAGTGATTTGTGTGAGATAATTACTCATAAAATTCTAATTAAATTGATGGCGTGCCCCCTCCTCCACCATTTGAAGACGATGCTGACGATACTGATGATGATCCGGTTGATAAGGCAATACAACTCAAGGATGTGAGGCGCACGATGACGCTAACGGAAGGCTACGCTACAACCTCTGCCCGCGGCGTGCTACCGCCACCGCAACACATTAGCCTTATTTATTTCCTTCTTGCACTCTATTTTATATCTGGAATATAAAATTATCCTATGTTTAAGTGATAATTTTATATTCATTACATGTTTTATTATTTTTAATTTAGAACATTTTTCATGTTGGTGTGCCTTTAGCCATTCGGATGGATGAGATTACATCTCCATCAGGAAGGGCTAAGGCTTGTTTGTAACTCCTATATAAGGAGTATTTGTTATGAGATCATTAGAAAGAATTGAAAACCTAATCTCCTTTGAGAAATTTCGGCCAAGAGGAGCCTTCTCCTAGCCCCCCCCCCCCCCCCCCCCCCCCGAGCTTGTGGTGTTAAGCCGCCGCCTCCTTGCTCCCTCCATCCGTTCGGTGCGACTCCTTCCTTCGGTGCGACTCCTTGGAAGAAGGTTGCAAACCATTCGGTGTGACGCCGGTTGATCCGTGGAGAGAGTGATTCTCCCACAATTATCTTGTGTGAAAGCTTTCCGGTTGGGTAATCTCTTCCCCCTCCCTTGTGTGATTTCTTCTCTTTAGTTGTGGTGGTTTTCGCAAATCGTTTTCTCCGGATAGTTAATTTAATTCGCTGCAAGTTTTGAATCGAAATCGTCGTTGCAAGGCTTTTTATTTCCGGATCGGGTGGATCCTATTTGCCTGAGCGGATCTTGGCCTATAGCCTTAGTCTTGTTCTCAAAAAGGAGTGGCAACCTTTGTGTTTTCTTGGGGAATATTCCGACTCAAATTTCCGATCGTTGTTTTCGAGTCGACCATTCCTCCTTTGTTGTTTGTGCTGCGTTTTGTGATGAGGAACTATTGTGGGCGATAGGTGCTGTGTAGGTGCGATAGATCTACGACGTGTAGAGCGGAGATTGAGCATTAGATCCGTGGAGATCTCCGATCCGACATCCCTACATCAATTTGGTATCAGAGGGAGGTTGTTTCAACTTTCACGTAGCAAACATCCTCTCTGCGTTCCTTGTTGGAGATCGGATCGTTAGAAAATCAAAAAACAATTATTTTCTGTGGTCTGCAAATAGCGTGATGAAATTTTTATTTTTCAGTAAAATTTCAAAAAAAAAAATTTAACGATCTATGTGTTATTCACATTGGGAATATATAAAAATATCTTATTTTCAACATAGCTTCAACCCTATGAAAATTCATCTTGCCTGGGGCCTCCAAAACCTGAATGCGCACTAGGCTAGGAACGGAGTACACAACCCCGTCTACGTCTAGGATGGCTGCGAACGAGCATGGTGATCCCAAAACCGAGGCTATAGTGGGTCTTCCTGCCGAAATTGCTGAGCTTAGGAATGCCTTAGCCCAGATCCTACAAAATCAGGAAAGGCCACCCCCACCTCCCGTTAATGTTGGGCAGCCCAACCGGCACCAACCAAACTTTGACTTGAATTCTGAGGGAAACTCTCCCCGTGTGCCCCCTCGAGAACCCCGCCCAGAGCGAGGATTTGATATCACGAGGGCCATCAAGATAAATGCCCCCACCTATGATGGCATGGGAGATCCCCAGATCTTCCTCCATTGGGCTATAGACATGGAGTGCTATTTCGAATGGCACAACCTCACGGACCCCCAAAAGGTTCAAGTTGCCAGGATGAAATTAAAGGGACGTGCCAAAACTTATTGGCTGAATGAAGAACGTAGGTTAGGAGCTGGACACGGGGTCCCACTCATTGGATGGGCTGTGATGAAGAACCTGCTGACCGATCAGTACGTTCCCGCGTACCATCGGATGCAGATGTTCGATGAGCTTGCCACCCTTCAGCAAGGCTCAATGTCTGTTGCTGAATATATGGGAGAACTTAAGGACCGTATGGTACGATGTGACCTTCGAGAGCTCCCCGAACTCACTTATCTAGATTTCAAAAGGGACTTCACCCCGACATTCAGCGGAAACTCTTGCGTTTCGGTGATACGGACTTGAATACGACTTTCAATGCTGCCTTGGACATTGAAAAGCACCTAGCATCTAAGGCTCACTCCCGTTATTCTAGTACGAAGAATAAGTCCACCACTGGGGCATCTTCTTCCACATACCCTGATAAGGGAAAGTTCAAATCTACCAAGTCGAAGTCAATCGTGATCACCGCTAGGAACTCCAAGAACTCTGCGAGTGAGCGTGTCCCTATCGGGAAGGTTAGCAAGGCTAACACCACTTGTTACTCTTGCGGCATTCAAGGCCACTATGCCTATGAATGCCCAACAAAGACAAAAACACTAGGCTTATTAGAGCCAACTACCGACCCTGACGATTACGTATACGAGGCCGCAGAGGAGAGTGACCCCGAAGGAGTCCCTAGTGACTTAGAGGACGATCACCCCTTATGGTGATGCGTTGTATCTTGACCACTCCGCGTCCATTAGATGATTGGAAGAGGACGAGCATATTTTCTCTGATTTTTAAGAGTGGCGAGAAGCTTTGCAAGCTGATTATTGATAGGGGTAGCTGCGTGAATGTCATATCTGAGAACGCCGTTGCACGTATGTCCTTGGTCCCGGAACCACACCTGACCCCATATCAGGTCGCTTGGATCAACAAGCTCTCTGTACCCATTACCAAACGATGTCTGGTCCCACTCTCATTCAAATCCTACATTGATGAGGTGTGGTGTGATGTCCTTCCGATGGACGCTTGTCATATGTTGTTAGGCCGCCCTTGGCTATACGACCGTGATGTTACACATTTTGGTAGAGCCAACACTTATGAATTCAAATTCAATGGCAAAACCATCACTTTGAGGCCGACCATCCCAAAGGAGCCCGTAGTCTTGGCTAAGGACACCACTATTCCGGTAGAACGAAAAACATTGAATCTAGTTGGTAGGAAAGAGTTTGAGAGGGATCCGTTCTTTGATGCAATCATGTATGCGCTAGTCCTCTTAAGTGCGAAGCCCGATTCTAGCATTTTGGATGAGTTACCTAGTGAGTTACGGGTACTGTTGGAGGAGTATAGGGACGTGTACCCGGATGAGTTGCCGCCCACGTTATCCCCGCTTAGGAATATCCAGCATGCGATAGATCTCATCCCGGGATCTTCCTTGCCAAATCAGCCCCATTACCGACTCCACCCCGCAGCTCACCTGGAGTTGCAGTCTCAGATAGAGTGCTTGCTCGCGAAAGGTTTTATTAGGACTAGTATGAGTCCATGTGCTGTACCATCCCTACTTGCCCCCAAGAAGGATGGTACATGGAGGATGTGCGTTGATAGCCGGGCTATCAACAAAATCACCATCAAGTATAGGTTCCCCATTCCCCGCCTAGATGATTTGTTGGATGTCTTGTCTGGAGCCACCGTATTCTCCAAATTAGATCTTTGGAGTGGCTATCACCAGATTAGGATACGAGAGGGCGATGAGTGGAAGACGGCGTTTAAGTCGAAGGATGGTCTGTACGAATGGCTTGTAATGCCCTTTGGGTTGTCCAATGCCCCTAGTACCTTCTCCCGGATGATGACACATGTCTTTCAGCCATTCATGGGAAAGTTCGTTGTCGTCTACTTTAACGATATTCTGATTTATAGCACCTCTACTACCAAGTACATCTCCCACATGAGAGTGATCCTTTCCACCCTGCGGAAGGAGACGTTATTTCTCAATCTTAAGAAATGCACTTTCTATGTCTCGGAGGTAGAGTTCTTAGGCTATATAGTCGGCTCTGAGGGTATTCGAGTCAATCCGGGCAAGGTTCAGGTCATTAAGGACTGGCTCGTGCCAACCACCCTATGTGAGGTGCATAGTTTCCATGGGTTAGCCACGTTTTATCGTCGTTTTATACGAGACTTCAGTAGTATTATGGCGCCTATCACAGATTGAATGAAGAAGGGAGAGTTTACTAGGACAAAGTCCGCCACCCATGCTTTTGAACGAATAAAGGAGCTTATGACTGAGGCACCTGTCCTACGTCTACCTGACTTAGATAAAGTCTTTGAGCTCACACGTGATGCGTCTGGGGTAGGGATTGGAGGTGTCTTGAGCCAGGAGGGCCATCCCGTTAGTTATTTTAGCGAGAAGTTCTCCGGCCCTAAGCTGAACTATTCTAATTACGATAGGGAATTTTATGCTATAGTCTGATGTCTACACCATTGGAGGCACTATCTCCTCTCCAAGGAGTTTGTGATCCTCTCCGATCATGAGGCTTTATATTTCATCAATGGCCAGCATAAGATCAGTCCACGACACGCTAAGTGGGTAGCTTTCTTACAAGGTTACACGTTTAATCTCAAGCACCTTAAGGGAGCTGATAACCGAGTCGCGGACACCCTTAGTCGTCTTAATCTTTTACTCACCCTGATGGAAGTACATGTTGTAGGATTTGAGCGGATTAAGGATGAGTACGCCATGTGTCCTGACTTCCAGGACTTCTATCTTTCTGCCCAGGATAGCTCCCCCACGACGATATCTGCCTACGTCATCAAGGACGGTTACCTGTTTAGGAACGGGAAACTATGTATTCCACAGTCATCGTTACGACTACATATCATATGGGAGTTTCATAGCGGAGGGTTGAGTGGCCACTTCGGTAGAGATAAGACCATTACGTTAGTCGAGGACAAATTCTATTGGCCAAAACTTAAGGTTATGGTGGGACAGGTAGTGAGTAGCTGTCGCACGTTCCAGGTGTCTAAGGGTAGTAAAACCAACATAGGATTATATACGCCCTTGCCTATTCCCTCCATGCCTTGGGTAGACGTTAGTATGGATTTTGTATTAGGCCTCCCCGTTACCCTACGCCGTCACGACTCAATTTTTGTAGTTGTGGATAGGTTTTCAAAGATGGCTTATTTCATCCCGTGTAGTAGGACGAATGATGCGTATCACGTCGCTAAACTTTATTTTGAAGAAGTCGTTAGTCACCGTGGAGTGCCAAAGACCATAGTATCGGATAGGGACGTGAAATTCACTAGTTATTTTTGGAAGACTCTTTGGATATTAGAGGGAACAAAATTATTGTTTTCCTCTGCCTATCATCCCCAAACTGATGGGCAGACGGAAGTGGTTAATCGGAGCTTAGGAAATTTGTTACGATGCCTTATGAGTGATCACAAGAGCACTTGGGATCTTCTCCTTCCCCATGCCCAGTTAGCCTACAATAATTCCAAGAATAGGTCTACGGGTCTGTCTCCGAATGAGATTGTCCACGGGTATAAGGCTCCTGTGCCGCTTGACTTGGTGTCGTTGCCCCCAACGTACCAGTCAAGTCAGTTTGCACAATCCTTCGCCCAGCACATCCATGATTTACACGCACGTATACGGGCCACCTTGACTATGCAATATGACTCTTATCAAGCGCACGCTAATTTACATAGGAGAGTATCAGACTTCAAAATTGGCGATCTAGTTTTAGTCCATTTGGTTCCGGAACGCTTGCCAACTGGCACCGTTAAAAAGTTAGCACCAAAGCGCGCCGGCCCTTTTCGGATTATTAAGAAGTTAGGTGACAACGCTTTCGTTTTGTACTTGCCTGCTAATTGGGGTATCTCCCCCATTTTTAATGTGTCGGATTTAATGATGTTTGTGTCACCACCACAAGAGTTGATTTCTTTGTCGTCTTCTTCTCCCACTGAAAATTCTCATGGGTTGGGGAGTGGTAGTACGGATGATCTCTCTCTTTCGGTCCCCACAGGTATATCATCGGATGGTAAGTTGCCTTCTTTCCTGCCTACTGCTAATATGTTCCCCAGGTTTCCACTCTAGAGATGATACTTGATGCTGAGCCTGTTACCACTGCTGATGGCGACACCCACCGCTTTCTCATCCGTTGGCGTGATCGGCCCCCTTCGGATGACTCTTGGGTACTCAAGACGGAGCTGCAGAGTTTGGATGCCGCTCTCCTTCACTACTATCGCTTGGACCACGCAACGGAGATGCGTGCATTTGAGCGGGGGAGGATTGATGGAGTGCCCCCTCCTCCACCATTTGAAGACGATGCTGACGATGCTGATGATGATCCGGTTGATAAGGCAATACAACTCAAGTATGTGAAGCGGCACGATGACTCTAATGGAAGGCTACGCTACAACCTCCGCCCGCGGCGTGCTACCGCCACCGCAACACATTAGCCTTATTTATTTCTTTCTTGCACTCTATTTTATATTTGGAATATAAAATTATCCTATATTTAAGTGATAATTTTATATTCATTACATGTTTTATTATTTTTAATTTAGAACATTTTTCATGTTGGTGTGCCTTTAGCCATTCGGATGGATGAGATTACATCTCCATCATGAATGGCTAAGGCTTGTTTGTAACTCCTATATAAGGAGGCTTTGTTATGAGATCATTAGAAAGAATTGAAAACCTAATCTCCTTTGAGAAATTTCAGCCAAGAGGAGCCTTCTCCTAGCCCCCCCCCCCCCCCCCCCCCCCCCCGCTTGTGGTGCGAAGCCGCCGCCCCCTTGCTCCCTCCATCCGTTCGGTGCGACTCCGGCGCGGCTTCCATCGGTGCGACTCCTTGGAAGAAGGTTGAAAACCATTCGGTGTGATGCCGTGGATCCGTGGAGAGAGTGATTCTCCCACAGTTATCTTGTGTGAAAGCTTTCTGGTTGGGTAATCTCTTCCCCCTCGCTTGTGTGATTTCTTCTCTTTAGTTGTGGTGGTTTTCGCAAATCATTTTCTCCGGATCGTTAATTTAATTCGCTGCAAGTTTTGAATCGAAATCGCCGTTGCAAGGCTTTTTATTTCCGGATCGGGTGGATCCTATTTGCCTGAGCGGATCTTGGCCTATAGCCTTGGTCTTGTTCTCAAAAAGGAGTGGCAACCTTTGTGTTTTCTTGGGGAATATTCCGACTCAAATTTCCGATCGTTGTTTTCGAGTCGACCATTCCTCCTTTGTTGTTTGTGCTGCGTTTTGTGATGAGGAACTATTGTGGGCGATAGGTGCTGTGTAGGTGCGATAGATCTACGACGTGTAGAGCGGAGATTGAGCGTTAGATCCGTGGAGATCTCCGATCCGACATCCCTACATCATAAATTATCCAAGGTGTCTCTCCACCGAATGAAACTACCCACAAAGTCTTGAGCCAAGACTTGAAGATTTGACCCTATTTCCTTCATTATCTCTAATAGGCAACCCCAAGGTTTGAACTAGGGTTTCATGATATTCCAACCCTAAATACTTCTAAATTTATTCCAAGGGATGTTTCAAGTGATAATATGTCAAGGGACATGGTTTTACCATGTTTAGTTGAAGGGTTGATCACACAACCACTCTAAGTGCACTATTGAATTGAAGAACTAAGCTTATTACCTTTAAATGGCTAACTTTACTCACCATGTTACCCCACCAAATCAACTCCAAATAGTTTGATATTCTTTTCTTGACCTTATAACATCCCCTCTGGTCATCCACCAGAGTTTAGGAAAAATTTGAGGTCCATAAACTCTATTTCAATTACATACAAGAATTATTAAATTATTACAAAACTATAGAAAAATCATCTCCAAAAATTGTGATTTTTGGATATTTTGTGGACCATGGCCAGACAATCCTATTGTCAAAATTTCAATCCATTTTACTGAGTTGGCCACTGGGGCACTCATTTAAATTTCTGGTTAGCCTTTGGACACCTTTCACCAAACAGTGTGCTGAGGGAAAACCAGTGGTCTAAAAGGGTTGATTTAAATTTTGTATTAAAATAAACTCCAAGGGCTAGGTTTTCTATGTTGGACACTTTTACTGAAACAGCACCTAACAATTCTTAATAATTAAAACAAGGTAGCTTATATATTGTGACAGGAATTCGTTAATTTATATATATGAATAATTTGGCCTGCATATAAACTGATCACGCCGATCCAACGGCTAGAGGTCATCGTCCCCGATGAGCCAAGGACCATAATTGATTCTTCCTGGAGCTTTTCAAACCCCATTTCTCGGCCATCCGGCCACCTCCCTGGCCAGCCACCGCCGCCACCACCTTCGTCGAGGTGGTTGCTATCGCCGGGCGGCGGCACGGCCGCCGGATGGGACGATTCCAGCGAACTTGAGGGGTTGGATTTTCATGGAAAAACATGCATTTTCTCCTCACTGATCGGGCTCAATTGAGCCTGATTTCTCCACATAATGATTTAGAGATCTAGCACAGACAAGAAGTAAGAGGATTAGACATGCATGCGGGCTTGGCGGCGTGTGTGGTGGTGATGTGTCATGGCTGACGATCTCAAGCTTCTTCCTTATCGAATTCTCCATTCTCCTCCAAAAACTAGTGATGTAACTATCCATTTTGATTGCTTGGAAGCTTTTAAAGCTGATGGAGGGGTTGTTTTGGGAAGAGGGTGAGGCTATACTTGAATAACGATTAATGGACATGAAGTGGGGTTGTTCAGTACAGAGAATCTTGCTGGAAAGAGATAGCTGAACCAATCCCCATCTGCATCAACAGGATCAGAAGCTATTCTGAAGCTAGCAGATTTACAAGTTCTGCAAGAAAAAAGGAAGCTGTTTGAAGAAAGATTCTACTATCTACATATTGTCTTCAACAGCAATATCTTGGAACTGATATCTGCCCAGTCCAAGAAGAAGGAGACACAGAGCTTACTCTAGTGTCTAAACATCACATTCTTCATTTATGTTTTCTGTAAAGATACCAATTGAAAGTGAGGTGTTAGATCTGAAATACTCTAGAGGGGGGGGGGGTGAATAGAGTATTTCTTAAATCCTTTACAGCTTTTGCTGTAAATAAAAAAATGGCAGAATAAAATTAAAGTATAAACACAACAATCCTAAAAACATACAAACAGAGCAAGAACAAAAAGAAAGGGCATCGAGACAACACAAGAAATTATAGTGGTTCCCCAACCTGGGTACATCCACTCTTCTACCACCCTGGTAGGAATCCACTCAGATTTTTGATCAAGTGCGTGACACCAATGAGCTTTTGATCAGGTGCTCAAAAACTAAACCTCAAGTATTTTGGTCAGGTGACTTCCAACCAGGAATAACTTTTGAAGGGAGTTATAACCCTTTATACAGTGGGGGATGAGAGATGATATTGTCTTCTCTTTCTCAATATACAATTGAGAAGACTTAAGTGGAAATGATATTAGCAAAGTGCTCCCCCTGAGATGTAGAATGGTTCAGGAGAAACTGGAGCTTTGCTTCAGGGTGATAGGTCTTTAGTCTTTATCAACCTTGACCAGAAAGTATTCAGGAACTTCTTGACAGATGGATTTGTTGTTGTCCTTTGAAGTGTCCTGGAGTGTTGAAGAAGGAAGACTCTTGATCTTGATTTGGTGTTCTTCTTCTTTAGATAGTTGATGTTCTTCTGGTCTAGGGCTTCTTTTATATATCAGAGTTCTCTATCTTTTTATCAAAGTTCTATTAAGAGAGAATAGCAGAGAGTTCCTTATTGCAGACTGACTAACTGTGTATCTATGTTGTCTGTCTATCTTTGTATGTCTATCCAAGAAAGGAGAGGAAATTGCTTTTATATTTTGTCAACAAATTCTCTTTCAAAATTTGAATTCCTTTGCATTAATTGCTGACGGCCTTGAGAATAAAATGTATTGATTTATTTCCCCAACTGTACCATGGAAAAATGGCAAGCAATAATCCTGGAGAAGAAAATAATCAATGCTCTGTCTAACGGTTTTTTTAGTATTGATTACTCAGGAATTAGTGCAATAGGAAGGGGACAGAATGAAGGAAATAACTAAGCTTGGATTCTTCAAACAGAGAACAGAAATCCTCGAGCTGAGTCGACAGTTCGTCGAGCTGAGAAGCTGTGTTCGTCGACCAGATGGCTTCTATTCGTCAAGCTGGGTTCCAAGATCATCGAGCAGAGAGTAGAACTGCATTGATTAGAAACTTTGACAATTCTTTTTATGGAGTTCGTCGAGCTAATAGCTGGTTTCGTCGACTGAAGTTCAGCAAAGTATTTCTGGACTTAGAATATTTTAAATGCTTCTGGAATGAAGTGTTGAAGTGAAGTATCTAGAAATCATCGACCTGAGAATTTGTTTCGTCGAGTTGATAACTGGTTTCGTCGACTGAAGTTCAGAAAAGTATTTCTGGACTTAGAATATTTTAGATGCTTCTGGAATGAAGTGTTGAAGTGAAATATCCAGAAATCATCGACCTGAGAATTTGTTTCGTCGAGCTAAGGACCACTAACTGCTGCTTCATAACTCTTGCCAAAGTGGTCAAAGTTCGTCGAGCTGAGCACGACAATCATCCACCTGAGTTCGGTGAACGTCAAACTCATTTTACTTAGTCTTCGGAAATTTTCTAAGTCTTGAGTCTCTAGCAGTCTGATGATGGTTGGTCCATGAGATGTTGAAACTAAGGACTTGGCATAAACTCTAGGACACAATTATGACCCTGGCTATATAAGATGGGTCACAAGATCCTAACTTAGTGAACCTAGCCTAAATCAAAATAGGGATCCAACAATCTCCCCCTATTTGGGTGAGGTCACTAATTACAGACTCAGACTAAACTGAAAATAAGAAAATCAAGAAAACATATATCTAGCAGAGAGAATTAACACATGCAGCAGATATATATATACACAAGCTTTGTATCAAAAATAGAAAGCAGTTATAAAACATTTCAGAAACTAAATAGTTCAGAGATCATTTCTTCTGCTTCTTTTCCTTGGGCTTCTCCTCTTTACCTTTATCTCCAGGCTTTGTAAAAATAATTTCCCTGTTGGGATCAGCAGCTTGCACCTTAGTCATTGTCATATCAGCAAACCATATGATTTTCAAAGATGTGGCCCTGGGCACTACTGCTTCTGGGTGCAATTTCATGTAATCATCAACATTGAAAAATTTGTTATCTTTTTAAAACCTTTTGAGCTCTTCCTTCCTGTATTTAGACATGGTAGTATATTCTGAGGGATCCTTTCCTTCAGCTCTGGCTTTGTTGATCATAAAAAGGCCAACAAGTTCTTGGAACTTGGCCATCCTAACAGTTGTTGCTATTTTGGATCTTCAAAAGGTACAGGTGGAGAAGCAGGTCTGTTAGAGCTTTCAGCTTGTTGATGTTTAGGAAGTTTTTGTTGTTTTTGTTGCTGATGTTGCTGTTGTTGAGGTTGGTGCTGCTTTCCAGATGGATACTTTCTTTGATGGCTGCTTCCTGAGGATGAGAACCTACCCTGATGTCTTTGATAAGTTTGAAATTGGATAGTCCTTTGAGAAGTTGTGCCTGAAGCACCAGCAGCTGGAGGAGGAGGTGGAGGAGGGTCCTTTCTATATCTGTGAGTTGGTGGAGGGGAATATCTTCTGCTTCTCTTTCTCTCTTTCTGTTCAATCTTGGATAACCACATCTAAGCAGACATTCCCTTATAAGGAGTAATCTTCTGGAGGATGTAGTAAGGAATATCATTTGTTAGATTGAGCTTTGGAGCAGGAGGAGGAGGTGCTTTCCTTTTCTTAGATACTCTCTTCTTCTTTGGGTCCTCATCTGAATCCTCATCTTCATCATCATCCTCATCTTCAGACTCTTGAGGATTATCATATAGATCATTCAAAGATTTCAGGGCCTTAGTAGAAATAATAGGCTTCTCAATTTGAGATGGAGCTGGAGGAAAAACTACAATTGGATCTGGAGCTGGAGAGCTGTCTATGACAGTGCTTTCAGCAACTGCCTTAATCTCTTCTTCAATATCAGCCAAGATCAAAGCATCAAGATCTGGCATAGGGAGTCATCCATTACAAAACTTGGTACAGAAAGAGTTTCTGGAGGGGATGGAATGACAGTATGATCTGGAGCAGCAAAACTGTCTCTGAGTTGCTTGGCAACTTTAGGACTTATTGGAGAAGAATAGGGAACAATAGCCAAAGATGGCTTAGTATAGTCTGCTGGAAGGAAACTCAAATATGCAGTATCAAAAAATTTCAACAAATTTACTAAATCTACTGTGGAATTTATAATGAAATCACCAGCAGTATTTATTTCTTCTGTTACTAACTCATCCATGTCCATGTTAGTTTCAATAAAATGAAAAAAATCAATTAAATCTAACTCAACATCTGCATCTGCTGGTACTTCTACTGGAACAACTGCTGTTGCATCTGCTGCATCTTCTACTGCTTCTGTTGTTGCATCTGCTACTGGCTCTGCTGCAGCCTCTTCATCAAGCATCTCCCCCTGCCTGGTTTTAGTCGGAACTGGAGCCAAGCCCCAAACTAAAGAGGGGGCAGCAGTGAGGGCAGAAATTTGGGTAGAGAGGGAAGATATAGAAGTAGCAAGAGGTGTAATAGCCTCTGTTATTATTATTTTGAGAAGGGGAGTGAGGAGGTCAATGACAGAAGAAATTATGGAGGGATCCAAAGGTGTAGTGGCAGAAGGTGGTTCAAAGGGTGGTTGGGTGGAAACAGTTAGAGGGATGGTAGATGTTGGTGAGGATGGAGGGATGGCATCATGCATTGGTTCATCTGTAGGAGAGGGAGTATGGAGGGGAAAGTAAAGTAGGTTGAATGAGGGTATGGAAGATAGGTGTGGTGGAAGAGGAGATGATGGTGGTGTTAGAGCTGGTGAAGCATGAGTAGATTGGGTTGGTGTTACATATGGAGATGGAGGAGGTGTAGGAGGATGAGTATGTGTTGGAGAGATATGAATGGGGAAGATGGAGGTGTGGGAGTATGAATGATGGTGTGGACTGTGGAAGGGATTTGGATTTGGATAGCTGGAAGAGATGAAGGTGGGGGTCAGATCTCTTTAGCAGGGTGGGGAGTGGCTGTACCAGTCCTTGTGCTCTCAGATGCTCTGGTGGCAGAGGAGGAGGCCTTAGAAGACTTTGTTATTGTCCTCTCCCACCTGCCAAATAAGGCACAGGTAAGACTTTTTCTAGCATTGATGAATATGGTCGGGGAGAGCAGTGATTCAGCAGCTTTTTCCTTCAAAAAGATCCCCAGGATCCTTCCAAAACCAGTGATTCAGCGCGGGATGGAGGTCAAAGAATACCTAGTTATAAGGTTTTCCAGAATATGAATCGACAAGCTTTGTTCCACGAAAATTGAGAAATTCTTTGACCTGAGATCGACGAAATAATTGATAGTGAAATAATTCGTCGAGCTCAGCATGAAGATTTGAAAACATTTCATCGAGATCCGTTCGACGAAAGTTTTCTGAAGTGGATTCGTCGATCTCCGTTCGACGAAAACAACTTCACTCACAGAGAGTTCGTCGACCTCCGTTCGATCAATATTTCTCGAACTATCCCTAGTTTGTCGAGCTACATTCGACGAACTCTGGAAAATTGATCGAGTGCAGACAGAAACTAAACTAAGTATTCTCCATTAATCATTACAAAATGATTTATAAAGAATAGGTGGTTTCTTTCATCCAGAATTTTGGTGAAAATGTCAGCTCCTCGTAAATCAGTGTAGATATAGACAAGTTTAATTTTGTTTTTGTCTACACACTCTCTTATGAAATGATGCTTAATATATATATACTTAGTCCTACTATGATGGGCTGGATTTTGTGTTATGGTTATAGCACTTGTGTTATCACATAGTAGAGTTGAATTATTTAAGTTGAGACCATAGTTTAGAAGTTGATTTTGAATCCACAGCATCTGGGAACAACAGCTGCCAGCTTCAATGTATTCTGCCTCAACATTTGAGGTAGACACAGATGACTGTTTCTTTCAAAACCGGGACACTAATCTCATACCAAGGAACTGGCAGGTTCCTGAAGTACTTTTCATGTCCACCCTGCATCCAGCAAAATCAGCATTTGAGTATCCAGTTAACTGAAATTCTGATTCAGTAGGATACCATATGCCTAGACTTGGACAACTCTTTATATATCTCAAAATTCTTTTTAAGAAAATTAGATCAGATTTTCTAGGGTTCACTTGGAACCTAGCACAAAGGCATGTGGAAAACATGATATCAAGTCTGCTAGATGTAAGATATAATATGGACCCAACAATGCCCCTATATAATTTCTGGTCAACAGGTTTCCCATGTGGATCAGAGTGTATTACAAAATTTGTAGCCATAGGTGTTTTCTTTGTTGAGGCATCAGCCATCCCAAACTTTTTGATAAGCTCTTTTGCATATTTAGCTTGGGAGATGAAGATGCCATTAGGGAGCTGCTTCACTTGGAGAACAAGGAAGTAGGAGAGCTCACCCATGCTACTCATTTCAAATTTGTAATGCATGAGGTCAGAGAACCTCTTGCATAATTTGGAATCAGTAGACCCAAATATGATGTCATCCACATATATTTGTACTAACAATGTTTGGTCCTTATGATGTCTAGTGAACAGTGTCTTATCTACTATGCCTCTAATGAACTTATGCTCTATCAAAAAGCTAGCTAAGGTCTCATACCAAGCTCTTGGAGCTTGCTTTAGACCATAGAGGGCTTTATGCAATTTAAAAACATGATAAGGGTGAGTTGGAGAAATAAAACATGTAGGTTGTTCAACATAAACCTCTTCTTTTAGTACTCCATTCAGAAAAGAACTCTTCAGATCCATCTGGTACACCTTAAATTTGTTATAGGCAGCATAGGACAAAAATATTTTGATGGCGTCTAACCTTGCAATTGGTGCAAAGGTTTGATCATAATCTATGTCTTCTTTCTGCCTGTATCCTTGAGCAACAAGCCTAGCCTTATTCCTCACTATTGTACCTTGGGCATCTAGTTTATTTTTGTATACCCATTTGGTTCCAATGACTGGGTAGTCTTGGGGTCTTGGAACCAAATCCCAAACTCTACATCTTTCAAACTGGTTGAGTTCCTCTTGCATTGTAATGATCTAGTGGGGATCCTGCTAAGCATCTTTTATGGATTGAGGTTCAACCTGAGAGAGAAAATAAGCATGCATCAAATCTTGGTTGAGTTGATGCCTTGTCTGTACACCAACTGATATGTCTCCAATCACTTGAGATCTAGGGTGATCCCTTAGTATGACAAGATCATTTGGTGGAGTTGGTTCAGCAACAGCATTTTGAATTAATTCCTCTTGTGGAATTGAGTTTGCTGTTGAGGGAAATTCAATTCCTTCAGTGCTTTCTTCTTCACTTTCTTCATTGACTTGTGGAGAAGGATGTGTTGGAACCTCTTGGGTGAGGTTAAGTCCATCCAAACTCTCATATAAGTAAGGTACCTGCAAAGTGCTATTGGTAGAAATCTCTTTCTCCTTGCAAGACATGTTAGTTTCATCAAATGTAACATGAATGGATTCCTCAATTTTTAAGGATGATTTATTAAAGACCCTATAAGCTTTGCTTACTTAGGAATATCCTAGAAAAATTCCCTCTTCAGCATTAGCTTCAAACTTCCTAATGTATTTCTTGTTGTTGTTATGTATATAACACATATATCCAAATACTTTAAAGTAGTTGATTTTAGGTTTCTTCCCTTTAAGTAATTCATAGGGAGTCCTATTCTTCAGTTTATATATTAGGCATCTATTCAGGATATAATTTGCAGTGTTTACAGCCTCGGCCCAAAAGGTTAGTGGTAAGTAAGCATCTATAAGTAATGTACCTGTAGCTTCAATTAGGGTACTATTTTTCCTTCTAGCTACCCCATTTTGTTGGGGAGTTCTAGGAGCTGAGAAGCAATGTTTGATATCTTCCTTCTCACAGAACTCATGCATAAGAAGAGACTCAAACTCTATACCATGATCACTTCTGATCAATGCAATATGAGTAGAGTACTCAATCTGTATGGTCCTGAGAAAATTTATAAGAACCTTAAAGGTATCTGACTTAGATCTCAGAAAGGACACCCAAGTGAACCTTAAGAAGTCATCTACAATAACTAAGGTATAGGATTTCCCTCCTAGGCTTTGTACAGCAATGGGTCCAAAGAGATCCATGTGTAGCAAATACAAAATCCTAGGTGAATCACTTTTATTTACTGATTTAAACCTAGATTTAGTTTGCTTGCCTAGTTGACAAGCCCTGCAAAGGCCTTCCTTATTGTAGGGACCAGAAGGTAAGCCTCTTACAAGACTGTCTTTTGATAGCCTAGCAATGTTTTTCATGTTAACATGTCCTAGCCTTTTATGCCACAACTCATTTTGGTTGCAAACAATATTAAGAAATCAAATGTCTGATTTGGCAGAAAGAAAATCAACTAAGTATATATTTCCTTGCACATTTCCAATTAAAACTTTTTGGTTTTCTTTATTAGAAATAATGTAAGAAGTTGAGTTGAAATGTACTTGATAACCTTCATCACATAATTGGCTTATTGAGATGAGGTTATGCCTGAGTCCACTTACATAGGTCACTTTCTTTAAGGTGGCTGCTCCAATCTTCACTTCTCCATAGCCTTCAGACTGGCCACACTTGGAATCACCAAAGATTACCTTTGGCCCCAGCTTGGACTTGTAGTTGGTTAGGTTGTCCTTGTTGTCAGTAATATGTTTGGAGCAACCATTGTCCAGGTACCATGGCTGATTCACACCTGGACAGCCCTTTACCTGCAGAGAAAATAATTAATTGTTCTTGACCCATGTTACCTTGGGTCCTTTATTTTGCTGATAAGAAAAACTAGATATTACAGAAAACTCTGATTGAGATTTGTATCATAGTGGATGATATCTTATAGGTGGTATGATCCAATCAGCTAATGGATTAAATGGTTTCCTAGATTTATTGAGGTTGCTGTTATAGTTATAATTTTTGTTAAGTCTTTCTGGGTTCAACGAATTATTGTGAGTTCGACGACCAGAGTTCGACGAATTGGGATGAGATCGTCGATCTCTGCCCATAGAATGAACATAGTCATTTTCTGTGCCCCAAGTTCGTCGACCTCTGCTCGAAGAACCATACAGAGTTCGTCGATCGTAGTTAGACGAATGATTATAGCTAAGATTTGCATTCAGCGTTCGTCGAGTTGAGTTCGACAAACTGACCACATTTCATCGATCTGAGTTCGACGAAATCTGCTGAACTTTGTTTTTACTTGTTTTTTGGTTTCTGTTATTTTGACCAATTGATTTTGGAACAACTTCTAAGGTTTGTTTATTGTTCATTATTTCTTTCCCCTTAGCTGATACAAACTTAATGGGGGTTGACAAAATGTTTTTCTTGAGAATGGGGGGCAAACCTGATGATGCACCCAAGCCCAGCTTGCCATTCAATCTGGCATTAACTGTGCTTGTAATGTCCATCAGCTTGAGGCTTCTCCAATTGAGAGTCTCCTCAAGTTGTTTAGTCTCACATAACTCAGTCTTTAACATTATAATATGTTCATTAGCTAAGATTAATTCATCCTTTAACCTATTATTTTCAGAGTTAACAGTCTCTAGGTTTCCTAGTTTTTTCCTAAGAGTCTTCATTTCCTTTTTTGAGTTAATTAGATCTATGCACATGGTTTTGAATTCAGATTTAAATGATTCATAATTATAATCAAAAGAAGATAATACCTTGTCTGTTTCAGAATCTGAAACTGCTTCATTGTCAGAATTTTCTTCTTCTGAATGACTCCTGGAGGCATCAATGACCATTAGGCAGACTTCTTTGGCCCTTGCCTCTTCTTCATCTTCACTAGAGCTGGAAGATGTTGATTCAACCTCAGTTTCACACCAGGATTCAGCCACAAAACCTTTCTCCTTCTTCTTGTATTTGCTGGAGGAAGGCCTACTGTTGTGTTGTCTTCTTGTGTCCTTCTCTCTTCTCTTCTCCTTCTTCTGATTCTCTGGACACTCAGAGATGAAGTGTCCAGGTTTCCTGCAACCAAAACACACCACTTCTTTAGTTGGTGTTTTGTCATACCTTGGCTTGTCATCCTGCCTGGATGACTTTCTCCTGAAGTCTTTCCTTATCCATCTTGTACAAATCTCTTGGCAAATAGAGACATCAGTTCTTCATTCATGGTTGGAGTCTCTGTCTCCTCAACAGCCTTGAAAGCAATGTTGTTCTCTTTTCTTGCTGGAGAAGGTGTTCTCTGCTCAGCTGCCTCTCTGGATTTGATCAGCTATTCATAGGACTTAAGCTTTCCTAAAAGAGATTCAGTGGAAATCTCATTTAGGCTTCTGGCCTCCTTGATGGGTCAGATCCTTGAATCCCATGAGCTTGGGAAGCACATAAGGATCTTATCATTCACCTCTGTGAGGGTGATGTCCTTGTCCAAGGTTTTTAGCTCACTGATGATTGAGCTTAACCTGTTCTACATATCAGCTACTGTCTCAGCTTCCTCCTTCTTGAAATTCTCATATAGGGATATGAGATTGGATCTCCTGTCCTTCCTTTCATCTGCAGATCCAGACACCATTTGATTTAGAGAGTCCCAGATGGCCTTGGCTGATGTACATTCAGCCATCTTTTGAAAAATGTCATCGGACATTGTTTGGGCCAGAATATTCATGGCCTTGGCATCAGCAATTTTAGCCTTCTTCTGGGCTTCAGTCCACTCAGGTGGTGGAACTGCATTTGTGCTTGAAGCTACTATAGATGTAGAGACAGTGGCTTGAGGAGGACCTGTCATAATAGAATTAAAGATATCCTCATCAATAGAGTTCATGTACAATTTTATTCTTGTCTTCCAGATGGCAAACTTACTCAGATTGCATACTGGAGGTCTGGTGCTTGCATAATCTTTGTTCTGTGCCATGTTGTGTGAGAATAAATCTAATGGAAATAAGGTTTCAGATCTAACAAAGGATCTTTGGTTCAAGGGTTAGCTTGTACAACCAAATGAACTAGCTCTGAATACCAATTGAAAGTGAGGTGTTAGATCTGAAATACTCTAGAGGGGGTGAATAGAGTATTTCTTAAATCCTTTATAGCTTTTGCTGTAAATAAAAAACTGCAGAATAAAATTAAAGTATAAACACAGCAATCCTAAAAAGGCACAAACACAGTAAGAACAAAAAGAAAGGGAATCCAGACAACATAAGAAATTATAGTGGTTCCCCAACCAGGGTACATCCACTCTTCTACCACCCTGGTAGGAATCCACTCAGTTTTTTGATCAGATGCCTGAACACCAATGAGCTTTTGATCAGGTGCACAAAAACCAAACCTCAAGTCTTTTGGTCAGGTGACTTGCAACCAGGAATAACTTTTGAAGGGAGTTATAACCCTTTATACAGTGGGGGATGAGAGATGATATTGTCTTCTCTTTCTCAATATACAACTGAGGAAAACTTAAGTGGAAATGATATTAGCAAAGAGCTCCCCCTGAGATGTAGAATGGTTTCAGGAGAAACTGGAGCTTTGCTTCAGGGTGATAAGGTCTTCAGTCTTTATCAGCCTTGACCAGAAAGTATTCAGGAACTTCTTAACAGATGGATTTGTTGTTGTCCTTTGAAGTGTCCTGGAGTGTTGAAGAAGGAAGACTCTTGATCTTGATTTGGTGTTCTTCTTCTTCAGATAGCTGATGTTCTTCTGGTCTTGGGCTTCTTTTCTATATCAGAGTTCTCTATCTTTTTATCAGAGTTCTGTCGAAGAGAGAACAGCAAAGAGTTCCTTGTTGTAGACTGACTAACTATGTATCTATATTGTATGTCTATCTCTGTATGTATATCCAGGAAAGGAGAGGAAATTTCTTTTATATTTTGTCAAGAAATTCTCTTTCGAAATTCGAATTCCTCTGCATTAATTGCTGACGGCCTTGAGAATAAACTGCATTGATTTATTTCCCCAACTGTCCCATGGAAAAATGACAAGCAATAATCCTGGAGAAGACCATAATCAATGCTCTGTCTAACGGTTATTTTTAGCATTGATTACTCAGGAATTAGTGCAATAGGAAGGGAACAGAATGAAGGAAATAACAAAGTCTGGATTCATCGACCGGAGAACAGAAATTGTCGAGCTGAGTCCACAGTTTGTCGAGCTGAGAAGATTGTGCTCGTCGACCAGATGGCTTCTGTTCGTCGAGCTGAGTTCCAAGAATCGTCGAGCAGAGAGTAGAACTGCATTGATTAGAAACTTTGACAATTCTGTGTATGGAGTTCATCGAGCTGATAGCTGGTTTCGTCGACTGAAGTTCAGCAAAGTATTTCTGGACTTAGAATATTTTTGATGCTTTTGGAATGAAGTGTTGAAGTGAAGTATCTAGAAATCGTCGACCTGAGAATTTGTTTCGTCGAGCTGATAACTGGTTTCGTCGACTGAAGTTCAGCAAAGTTATTTCTGGACTTAGAATATTTTAGATGCTTCTGGAATGAAGTGTTGAAGTGAAGTATCCAGAAATCGTCGACCTGAGAATTTGTTTCATCGAGCTGAGGACCACTAACTGCTGCTTCATAACTCTTGCCAAAGTGGTCAAAGTTCGTCGAGCTGAGCACGACAATCGTCGACCTGAGTTCGATGAACGTCGAACTCATTTTACTTAGTCTTTGGAAATTTTTTAAGTCTTGATTCTCTGGCAGTCTGATGATGGCTGGTCCA
Organism: Platanthera guangdongensis; assembly: GCA_039583875.1. NCBI lineage: Eukaryota > Viridiplantae > Streptophyta > Magnoliopsida > Asparagales > Orchidaceae > Platanthera > Platanthera guangdongensis. Next base: position 32,364,907 of record CM077148.1, on the reverse strand, counting down.
TGAGATGTTGAAACTAAGGACTTGGCCTAGACTCTAGGACACAACTATGACCCTGGCTATACAAGATGGGTCACAAGATCCTAACTTAGTGAACCTAGCCCAAATCGAACTAGGGATCCAACAGATTCTACTATCTACATATTGTCTTCAACAGCAATATCTTGGATCTGATATCTGCTCAGTCCAAGAAGAAGGAGACACAGAAGCTTACTCTAGTGTCTAAACATCACATTCTTCATTTCTGTTTTCTTTAAAGATTCTTTGTGAATCTGGGTTTGAAAGTCTGTACTATATAGGATGGGTCTTACTGACCTGTGTTTGGCTTTGTGCTGGGTGATAGGTCTTTGTGACCTGGGTTGGCTTAGTGCCTAAGTTGTTGGTTTGTGTAACTTGTGTGTGGTCCTGCGGGATCGGTGTTATAAGCTGTTAAGAGGCTGAGTTCTGGAGGGAGAGTCAAATCTAACACACTGTTAGATAGGCGCAGAGGGATAGTGGATGTACCCAAGATTGGGGAACCACTATAAATTTGTTGTGTCGTCTGTGAATGTTCTTGAAAGCTGATCTAATCTAATCAACAGACACAGTAATCTAATAAACAGATTAGAAAAATAAACAGAGACAAAAACCTATTCACCCCCCCCCCCCCCTCCTCTAGGTGTAAAGCTAGCCTTGAAAATAAGACTTTCAGGTGGTATCGGAGGGAGGTTTCTCTTTAAAGGCTTAACAGTCTGAGTAGATCTCCAAGGTTAGCTAGAAGTTCTGTCTCCGTCGATCGGTAGGAATGACCAATAGGGAGCTGAGTGATGCAGTTAACAGCAAGTGTACCGGTCGCACAAGTAATATAAAATGGGCGAATTTTCCCAAGTATCGATCTCTCAAGGAACACAGTAAGGTGGAGTTAATTTTTGAGGAGGACTTGAGATTGAAGTCCTTAGGTCTGCATTTACGAATGGGGTTTTGTTTGTTTGCAGAAAAAGAAAGTAAAACACTAATAAAATAATCCTATGTAATGCAACTATGCAATGCTTCGCCATGCAGATGGAAAACTATATGGGTCGTTATGCACCGAATCACTAGGCGGATGTGCGAGTAGGATTGCGGATGAGGTGGTGAGAACGGCGGAATATTATGTAATGCTGCTACACAATGCTTCACCATGCGGATGAAAACTACATGGGCCGCTATCCACCGAATCACTAGGCGGATGGACAAGTAGGCTTGCAGATGAGGTGGTGAGAATGGCGAAATGAGGGTCATGAGCACCTCTTCTCTACGCATGCCAATAGCAATTGCTAGTGCGGCACTGAGTGGTGGTGGATGGATAATGGCGCAACTTAAGCAAATAGCGTGAATATAAAGTCCCATAGACATGATTGTACACAAACGTATATCAAATTAAGCACACCTCATCAAATATAAAGAGATCAAACTACACTATCAATAATAAAAGAAGAAGAGAGTGCGAAATCGGCCTGATCTGAAGTCTTGTTGAGGATTCATGGAAGGATTCGCCGGGTTGTCAATCTGTGTCCTAACTCGGTCCTCAACTGCGTCCGGGGAAACGTAGGCTATCACTAACTCCCAATGGACCCGTCTTCTTCGTGCCACGATCCGGTGGAGGATGACACAAACTCCTCCGAGCTTGATGGTGAAAGCTAGGTCAAACCCTTCTTGAAGCTCAAGGATGAAGGAGGAGGTCGAGAGGAAGCTCCAGCTTGAATTTGGCATTGAAAGCTTGCCCAGAGCCCCTCCCAACAGTGGAGTATGAAGGAGATCGGCGGAACCCTCCTCGGAGACGAAAACGGTGGAGAAAAAGTCCTGAATACGGAATTAGGGCGGAACCTGCGTATTTATAGATTGCAGAAATTATAATGCACACGACTAGTGGCGCACGACCAGGGGTCGTGCACACTATGGCTTGTGGTAGTGCGTTTGCCCCAGGCAGAACTTGGAAAAAATGGAGAATAGTGTGCACGATTAGGGGTGCACGACCAGTGGTCGTGCGCACTGTGTCCTGTGATAGTGCGTATAGGCATGGTAGAACCGGTAAGAAAAATGGAATCAATGCACATGATCAGTGGCGCACAACCAGTGGTCGTGCGCTAAGGAATCCACTGAGCGTGTGCGTGTAAAAGCACACGATCAGTGGCCCTTAGGCAAAAATGGGCCCCAAACCAACCACTGATATGTGCAGACATTCTAGGCAATCACAATAACAAGTACAATCAATAAAAGTAACAAAAATACACAACCACGGGCCTATATGTGTACTTCCTATAGAAATAAAGATCAGAAAAAATATATACGATAACGAACTAAAAGTGAAGTGCATGTGAAAGAAAACTAGCCCAGATGAGTCTGAAAATATGTATATAACTTGGACTCATCACACCCCCATACTTACCTGTTTGCGCGTCCCGAGCAAACAAAATCTATGCAGATAAGGAAAATAAACTAGCTAACATAGAAATTGAGATACGGAGTACCATGCGAAGTCGCATGCTCGCATGCGTAAAAATATAATAGAGGAAATTCCTAATTATACAAAATAGTTTATACTTTTCACATTGTGTATCAACATTTTATTACTACTCAAAAATGGAATCACGGTGAATCTTCCGGTCACGTATAGGGAGAAAGTAGACTAATCGCAAGGCGAGCATTGCTAAAGATCAGGGCTCGTGATAACCTCCAAAGGAATCCACCAATTTCGGTGACCATATGCTTGCCCGTTCGCACTCTCTCCACGGCACTGGTTTGGTTCACACACGAATCAGTAGGACTTTAGGTGAAGAGATGGGGCTTGGGTTTTGGTGAGGTAAACAAAGATAAATAAGAAGGTTGCACACCTAACTCAAATGAGGTAGCATAAAAAAGAATCTATCCGCTCACCAAAATACATGCGGGTACACCACATGCCAGACTTATTTTTTAAAATATGGGTGTGTGCACCGCCTACTTCAAATACAATCTCATCTCAAATACAATTTTCAATTATACTTTTTATTTTCACTTTTTTTCGCAATTGATTTTTATATATTTTTTCGAATCATTTTTTTATTTTAACAATTTCAGCAAATAAAAACTTTGGAGCACATCCACATATTCACAAGGAAATATCATCCACATCAACACCCCAACATGAAAATGTAAAACACTAAAGCTCGACTTGGGTGTGCGACTAGGATCGACTATGAGGCTTTGGTGAAATAATAGTGGAGCTGAATCAAAAGAAGGGGTAGGCACAACGGGGCTAGCGAGGATAAGATGTTAGGAACGGTACAAAGCTCAACCGGGCCAAAATGATGGCCTACATCACGCTCATGCGATTGAACTAACCTTATACCCATGCTTCAAGAATAGCTTGCGGTAAGTTCTTAGCCAACGAGAAAGACTATCCATCCTCCCGACTCGAGCAATACAAATCTAATGGCCGTCTACACACGTCCCTAAGCTACTTGTCGTATTCACACCGGATTCACTAATTTTTGAGTAGAATAATAGTATTTACGACAATTAGAAAAATATAAGACTATAAGCATACAGAAAAAATTAAATCTATTCCAATTTCTACACGAGACGAGAGTACTCGACTAGGAGCACTGCAGGAGTCAACATTTTACTCTATGTCTCACAATCCTATGCCAACACAATAATTTTCCCAAATTATACAAAAGAAATGAGTTTAACTCGCAGCACGCTAACAGCTAAGCATGCACTCATGTGGCTGCAGTGGTGTGTGATGCAATGAACTAATCAAAATAAAATAATAAATGCTTCTAGTATGCAAAAGAAATGTGCGCATGCAAAAGGTAACAAATATTGGCTCTCCCTCAGACTTAAACTAAGCTACACAGCATATGATATTGAGATTAAAATCAGATAGAGACAAGGGGAGAGGTTACCCAATGCTCAGCTAGTGAGCATACCAGAATATACGTGAATACGAATATGCCATGAATACATGTAGGGTGAGCTCCGCAAAAACAAAAGAAAAATACACAAAATATAAAAAATACTAAAACTAAAATAGACATGAAAATAAAAATGTAGGAAATGAAAGATAACTACTGGGGTTATTGTCCGCCCAGCACGACTTATTAAATTTTATACATTTATAACTAATGGGCCTATGAAAAGAAAAGTGCACAGGTAGTTGTTCCATTTTCCGTTTCGGTAACGGGTACCGATAAGGCGATAAAGCAGTTACCCCTCTACTTAAATAATAAAACCTGCCCACCACACGTAGAGGAAATAGGAAGTAAGAAGAGGAGGAGCACTGGTCCTCACTCATCTCACCACAAAATAAATCATTTTCCAACAAGGTATCGTCTATAGGGAGACAGTAGGAGGAGAGAGCAATAAATGGAGCAATAATTGGAAGCTCCAATTCCTCCTGAAGCACCTGCGAAGACTCAACCCGCACAGACTCAGATACAGAAAGGGGGTTAAGAAATAAAGGAGATGAAAAACTAAAATAATCACAAATAGGGGGAGTGGTCCCGGTCTTACTCCCAGAAGGATCCAAGCATAGGTCATCGTCGGTGTCATATGAGTCATGGCGAGGGGAATCCGAGAGCTCAAGGTCCTCGGTGGTGGTTTGGACCTCCTCATCTAATAAGGAAGTGAAAACTTCCTCATCAGAAAGGATCTCCTCATCATCCCACCTCGGTGCATCATCATGTTCCAAGGTGTCACACTGTCCATTGGAGAGAATAACATCCTCGTCCCACATTGGCGCAACCTCAGGCTCTGAATCACTATCCGTCATAGCATCATCAACTGACTTGCTAAAAATTAGGATAGATAATTCTTGCAAAGAAAGCGGAGGAACAACAACATCAGAGAAAATGTGCGGGTTCCTCTGGTGGTGAATCCAAAAGAGGGGAAGAATGCACCGGGAGAGACGGTACCGCAATGTCATCACACACATCAGCAGAAAATCTGATGGGTATATCCGCAGCAGTCCCCCATAGACAAGGTGGTACTGCGAATATATCATCAGAATCAGAAGGTGCAGCAAATTGAGAGGTGGATGGAATGAGTCGGATACCCGGTTCATCATCCTCCTCCAACTTGCGCTGAAATTCTACACAATCTTTCAACACGTGCTCAGTGCTACGACTACACAAACACTGTTTTCCATTACTCCTCAGTCCTGGTGGGACCGGAGAGGAATAAGAAAAAGGTGAAGGTGTAGAAGAGAAGTGACCATAAGTCTTGGATATGGTGTATGAAGTACCATAAGAGGACGGTGCTCCATACACTGAACCACGAGAATTATGTTCACTATCTTTAGTGGGGCACTCATCACTACCATGCCTATAATCCCCACACCATCTGCAATGGATATTCATATAAGAAAACATGATGTAACAAGAAAGAACTCACAAACAGAAATATTATAAGCAAAATTTAACTACACACTAGCAGATAAAAGAAAAGAAATGCATGCAGCTGAAAAATTAAAACTAGAAAAGGAACAAAGAAAAATAAACAACGAATTCAAAAAACTAAAGCAAAGAAGAAACATGCAATGTACAAATGGAAAAGGGTTTCTATATCCTATCTCCCTCTCCAAAAACTCACACGACTGTGTTCCCCGATAACGGCACTAAAAACTTAATGTGGTTAACGGCAAGTGTACCGGTCGCACAAGTAATATAAAATGGGTGAATTTCCCCAAGTATCGATCTCTCAAGGAACACGGTAAGGTGGAGTAAATTTTTGAGGACTTGAGATTGAAGTCCTTAGGTCAGCATTTACGAATGGGGTTTTGTTTGTTTGTGAAAAAAGAAAGTAAAACACTAATAAAATACTCATATACAATGTCGTTGTGCAATGCTTCGCCAGGCGGATGGAAAACTACACTGGCCGCCGCTATGCAACGAATCTCTAGGAAGATGGACGAGTAGAATTGCGGATGAGGTGGAGAGAACGGCGGAATCCTATGCAATGTCGTTATGCAATGCTTCACCAGGCGGATGGAAACTATACGGGCCGCTATGCACCGAATCGCTAGGCGGATGGACGAGTAGGCTTGAAGATGAGGTGGTGAGAATGGCGAAATGAGGGTCGTGAGCACCTCTTCGCTACGTACGCCAGTAGCAATTGCTAGTGCGGCACTGAGTGGTGGTGGATGGATAATGGTGCATCTCAAGCAAATAACATGAATATAAAATCACATAGACATGATTGTACACAAACGTATATCAAATTAAGCACACTTCATCAAATACAAAGAGATCAAACTACACTATCAACAACAAAAGAAGAAGAGAGTGTGAAATCGACCGGATCCGAAGTCTTACCAAGGATTCATGGAAGGATTTGTTGGGTTGTCAATCCGCGTCCTAGCTCAGTCCTCAACTGCGTTCGGGGTAGAGGAGGCTGCCACTAACTCCCAATGGACCCGTCTTCTTCGTGTCACGATCTGGTGGAGGATGACACAAACTTCTCCGAGCTTGATGGTGAAAGCTAGGTCAAACCCTTCTTGAAGCTCAAGGATGAAGGAGGAGGCTGAGAGGAAGCTCCGGCTTGAATTTAGCATTGAAAGCTTGCCTGAAGCCCCTCCCTACGGTGGAGGATGAAGGAGATCGGCAGAACCCGCCTCAGAGATGAAAACGGTGGAGAAAAAGTATGAAATGTGAAATTAGGGCGGAATCTGCGTATTTATAAATTGCAGAAATTATAATGCCCACGACCAGTGGTGCATGACCAGTGGTCATGCACACTATGTCCAGTGGTAGTGTGTTTGCCCCAGGCAGAACTTAGAAAAATGGAGAATAATGTACACGATCAGTAGCGCCCGACCAGTGGTCGTGCGCACTGTATCCTGTGACAGTGCGCATGGGCATGGAAGAACTGGTAAGAAAAATGAAATCAATGCACATGATCAGTGGCGCATGACCAGTGGTCGTGTGCTAAGGAATCCACTGAGTGTGTGCGTGTAAAATCACACGATTAGTGGCCCTTAGGCAAAAATGGGCCCCAAACCAACCACTAATATGTGCAGACATTCCAAGCAATCACAATAAGAAGTACAATCAATAAAAGTAACAAAAATACACAACCACGGGCCTATATGTGCACTTCCTATGGAAATAAAGATTAGAAGAAATATATATGATAACAAACTAAAAGTGAAGTGCATGTGAAAGTAAACTAGCCCCGATAAGTCAAAAATATGTATATAACTTGGACTCATCACTGAGTGCTGTGAGACTTCCAATCTGTAGGAAGGAAGATTTTAGCATCTAGAAAGCAAGGGTGAGGCAATTTATGGAAGCTGCTGAACCTAGGATGTATATGACAGTTGAAGAAGGACCATTCATCCCAATTAAGGTCTCAGCACTGGATGCTAATGTCAAGACCCCAAGACATATGATGAGATGACTAAGGATGAGTTGGCCTTGGCCTCAATAGATAAGAGAGCAAAAAGATAATTATGAGTGTTGTTGATGACTCTACTCTTCAGAACCTGATCCTTGCTCAACTGCAAAGGAAATATGGAAAACACTTGTGATTTACATGGAAGGTACAGATGAAGTTAGAGATGATAGGAAGTCCATGCTCAACCACGAGTATGAGGCTTTCAGGCAATCCAAGGGGGACAACATAACCATCTGTTATGAGAAGTTCTTCAGATTGTAAATGAGCTAAAGACTTATGGAAGAGTTTTCAGTCACTATGAATTAAATGACAAGTTCCTTAGATCTCTCTCTAGAGACTGGGACACAAAAATCTGTTTCATAAGAGAAGTGACAAAGCTAGGTGAAACAGCTCCTCATACCCTCTTTGGAAAGTTTCTTTCATATGAGATGTAGTTGGCTGTCAGGAAAGATGAGGAGAACAACAACAAGCCTCAGGCAAGGTACAAGTCTGTGGTATTCAAAGCTGAAGGCTCCAGCAAAGCAGAAGGAAGTCTCCCTCTCCACCATGGAGAGATACTGAATCTGAGTCTTGAAAATCAGAGGAAAGCACATCAGACTGCCAATGGTCCAATGAAGACTTTGCTGCCTTCACCAGGCAATTCCAGAAGTTCCTAAAGAAGAAGCATGGAGAGGCAAGCCTTCCTCCTCCTCTTATCCTAAGGATGACTACTACAAGGGCAGGAGAAAATCCTCTAAGGAGGATAGGTATGTTTCCAAATCTGGTAAACATGTTTCCTCTAACATGACTTGCTATCATTGCAGAAAACCTAGATATGTGATAGCCGACTGCCCAATCAAAAGGAAGGAACATGGTGAGAAAAAGGATCAGCAGCAAAATGCAAGAAGGAGAAATCCTTATTGCCAAAAAGTAAAAGAGGTGGACTGAATCCTCCTCATCAGAGTCAGAATAATAAGAAGAAGAAGCCTATATTGGGATGTACTCTACTAAATAAGGAGCTGTTGAAGCAAACTGCATCAAAAGGCATGCTGCTTTAGAAGAAGAAGCTGAGGAGGTGAATCTTGTTGTCAGGATTGAAGACAGGGCCCCTCTATCACAATCAGATGGTGATTCAGAGTTGAATTCTAAAGAAGATAGCTACTGCCTTAGGCTGATGGCCATGTTAGATGAAGAAATCAGCCAGGATCAGCCTGGTCCAAGCAAGGTAAATTCTATCACTAGCTCTGCATGTTCAGATTATGAATCTGTTCCAGATTCCTATGCCTCTACCATCAAGTGATGATGATGGCTCAGGATCTGAGGGAGACATCAATCAATTGATTGATAATTATGGTACACATTTGCAGGATTTTAAGAAGAGAAAGCTCCTGGCCAAACAGCAGACTCAGTATATACCTCTTTAAAGCTTGATGCTTTAGATTCAGCAAAATTACTGAATCTAAAGACTCAAGAAGTCAACAAACTGAAGATGTTACAATCCTTCAGATGAGCACCATAACCTTCAAGAACAACCATATCAGGAATCTTGAGGGAAGGCTCCAAAAGGAGAGGGAACTAGTGGCTAGCTACTCCAAGCATAGCATAGTGTTTCCCTTGATAGACTCATTCTCCTCCCAAAAGGGAAATAAATGGTTGGGATTCAAGGGAAAGATAAGAGCTGTTGATCCTAAGGGAAAGGGCAAAGCTCAAGTGGAGCCACTAGCCTCTAAGGCTCCTGTCAAGTTTAATAAAGTTCAGTTTCCTTCAAACAGCCATGACCATGAGAGTATTTATGGTCACTGGAATCATGCTAAACCATCTTGTATGAACAAAGATGTTCCACAAAATGGTGGCTTTTACAGTAAAGGTGCTAGTGCCTATGAGAAAATACAAATGGCCCATCCTAGACCTTTTATATTTGGTGCTACAGCCCCTTTAGTCAACGGTAAAGCTGTAGTATGTTCTCAAATTCCTCCAGCCCACTCTAAGACTAAGGGCAAGGCTGTCAGTAGACCAGACCTGGGCATCTCTGAGGCTATCAAGAGTATGTTGTCTGAAAAGAAAGCTACTGCTAGAAGGGCTCAAGATATCCCAAGCACTTCTGCTGCCAGACCCACCACTTGTCAGAATGGGGCTGGTAAACAATGGAACAGGACTGCTGCTACTGCTTCTAGACCTAGAGCTGTTGTTAACACAGCCACTAGACCTGCTCCAAAAAGAAGGTACAACATCCATGAGTGTTGGTGTTGTGGTAAGGTAGGCCACTTTGCTGTTGATTGTTGGCACAATCATAGTGTGCAGAGAGCAAATGTCAGGTTGCCTGTCAGAAAAACTGCAGGCAGGCATAATTATTTTTAGCCTAACATGCACCAAGGACCTAAAAAAATAGGGGTCCTAAGGTTAACTAATTTGTGTTTTGCAGGATAGTCCAAGTGCCCATACACCTATGTGGTACTTGGACAGTAGATGTTGTTCCAGGCACATGACTGGAACAAGGAACATGTTGAAGGATTATGTTCCTCTAAAGAATGGACCAAAGGTTATCTTTGGTAGGTTAGAAAAAGGGGTGACTAGAGGTTATGGTAAGATCTCTAATGACATAGTCACTATTACTAGAGTAGCCTATGTGGAAGGGTTGCAACACAACCTGATAATATTAGCCAACTCTGTAATCTTGGCTATGACATAGTATTACACAAGGATGAGTGCCAAATTAGGAGGTTAAGTGACCAAGAGGTCATCTTAACAGACACTAGGAGTGGAAATGTGTATTGTTTAGATTTTCTATGCTCTAGCAAAGACTCACTTGTATGCCTAGTTGCATATGAGAAAGCCTCTTCCTGTGTCCAGTGGCACAAGAGGCTAGCCCATCTAAATTATAGGACTATAGGCAAGCTATTCAGCAAAGAGCTGGTTAGGAATGGGCCTAGGTCTATATGCACTAAGGAGGGTATCTGCTCTGCTTGCCAAAAGGGCAAATAGACTGATACCTCCTTCAAGAGAATTGGCTCCAAGGATTCAGTGAGGTGCTTATAGCTCCTGCATATGGATCTATTTGGTCATATGTCAATTCAAAGTCAGGTAGGAAAGTCGACACCCTTGTGGTTGTTGATGACTTTTCAAGATTTTCCTAGTTTTCTTCCTAAGGAAGAAATCTGAAACCCCTGATGTCTTTCAAACATTTGTCAAGCAAATTCCGAATAAATTCAACAGCACTGTGGTCAAAATCAGAAGTGACCACGTGACTGAGTATCAGTCTGAGTGCATGGCAAGGTTCTATGAAGAGCAAGGGATTCATCAAGAATTTTCTTCTCCTAGAACACCCCCAGCAAAATGAATTGCTGAGAGGAAAAAATAAGACTCTCATAGAGGCTGGTAGAACCTTATTAAGTGACTCATCCCTCTAAGAATACTTCTGGGCTGAGGCAGTTAACACTGCATGCTATGTCCTTAATAGGGCTTCTATCACCAAGAGCCATAAGAAGACTCCCTATGAGATGTTGAAGGGCAAGAAACCAAACCTGAGCTATTTCAGGATCTTTGGTTGCAAGTGGTGTGTGCTCAACAAAGGAAAAGTCCATTTAACTAAGTTTGCTGCCAAGTCCCATGAAGGGATCTGTGTTGGGTACATCACTCATAGTAAGGCATATAAAATCTACAACTTAACTGCCCAAGTTGTAGAAGAGTCAATGAATGTTGTTTTTGACGAATCCAACATGATTAACTCTGAGCTGCCAAGCTCCTCCTCTTCTAATATTGTAGGTACAGAGCAGATGATGGACAAGCTGACCATCAAGGAAGCTACCCCCACAGTCTAGGAAAATGATGATGTACTATTCCAAGAGAAGGGAAGACATACCTGAAGAAAATAAAGACCAGCTAGCTGAAAACCCTAAGATCAGCAAGCTGCGGCTAGATTGCCTCCAGCTACCAGGCATCTAAGGGACCATCCAGTTCACCAAATCATTATTGATGCACATCATGGGGTCCATACCAGAAGGAGGAGCATGAATACAGCTCTCTACTCAAGCTTCTTATCTCAAGAAGAGTGATAACTCTAATTTGTCCATGTTTTTATGTTATTTTTATTTAATATTAATTAGTTTTATAATTATATTTTGTAATTTTATTATTGAATTTTTCTAATTTCTTATTTCCGGGTAATCTGGCTGCAAATTTCAATTTGGAGTCTATAGGTGACCAGGAGACAAACTGGCACTGCAAAAGCAATAATATTTCAAAGACACGCCAGAGTCACGGGCGTGACCTACATAGTCACGGGCATGACATCCTGGCGAGAACCCGGCGCGTGGAAGGAGCTATCTGCCACGTCAATTAAAAGTACACGCCCTAAGGTCACGGGCGTGACCATCATCACACGGCGTGTACTCCAGGCGTGACATCCAGTGCTTTGCCCTGACTTCCAGTCAACGGCAGTTTCAATTTGCAACATGTCACGGGCGTGACACATTTGGCACGGGCGTGACTAACCCCGTGACAGCCCGGGCGTGCCGACTTAATGCTGCAGTTTCAGGCGCTGGAAGTTTCTCAAGACACGCCCACGGTCACGGGCGTGACCAGGGGCGTGACCCCTCCAACAACGGCCGGAGTTATTCCCGCCGTTTCTGCTTCCCGCCGTTCTTCTACAACCGTCAAGACACGCCCTAGGTCACGGGCGTGACCAAGGGGCGTGACCCGCCAATTAACGACTTTTGGCGTTTCGCGCCAACGTTCAGAGGACTTGAAGACGACGGTTCCGAGACCGACACGCCCTAGGTCACGGGCGTGACCTAGGGGCGTGACCACCCAGCAACTTTTTCTATAAATTCCAGACAGCTTCAGATGGCCAGGAGGAAATTTTTGGGAGTTTAGTGCTGTTTTATTTACTGTTTTCCTGCATTCTAATTTCATTTTGTACCTTAATTTCAAGTCTTTTCTTTGATCATGTCTTTCTTTATGCTTTCATGTAATACTCACATCATGATGAGTAGCTAATTCCCAATTAGCACTTGATCATGATGAACTTTGGAATGGAATAAAATTCTTATTTTTGTCTCAATTTAGCAAGCATTCTATTTTCTAAACTTGGATTTATCTTTGATTAAATTTTCTTCGAATTCATAAGTTGCAAATTATGTTTATTCGAGCTTATATTCGTATCCTAGATTTACCGAGAGGTTGTGGATACGAGTAGATCACTCAAGGATAAAGAGAATTTCTTGCACCCCTCGAGAGAGGAACGCAAAATTCTTCCGCCTTGGAGTCAACTCCACTAGTGAGGTTCACCGCCTAAAGCAAGCTTAGGTCTTTCGACTGGCCGAGAGGTCTTAATCGATCTACCTAAGGTTAGTCGAGTGCGTATTCTCGAGAGAGGCGCTTCGTAGCTTTGGAACCTCCGCGGTCGAAGTTAATAATTTAGATGCTTGTGCTCTTAATTTCGTGGATTTTATTCTAGCCCAAAGGGATTCTAGATCAAGTGCTAGCCTTTTAATCATCGAATTTCTCCTCTTAATTTAACGTTCGTTTTCGTTTTTCGCAAAACCAATTTTCCGATCGATAAAATAATAGCTCTTCCTTGTGAGTACAAATACTCAACGTCCCCGAGTTTAAATACGATATTTTCTATACTATATTTCGATAGGTACGCTTGCCTATTTGAGATTATAGTTTGGATACTTTCAAAACTTATAAAATCTACATCAAGTTTTTGGTGCCGTTGCCGGGGGAAGTTTTTTTTTGTTGATATTTTGAAAGCAAGGCTCTATTAATTTATCATTTTTTTGTTTTAGAAATATCAAAAATCAAAAAAAAATTTATTTTGTTTTATTTTGGTGTATGACCCGAGGGAATCCGTCGCCTCTTTTTGATTTGGATCCGGAAATCGAGCGAACCCTTCGGCATCGCTTACGATTTCAAGTTCCGAATTTTCAAGATACGGACTCCTTAGGAGACACTCCTAATCCTTCATTAATCCTCTCTCCGTCACCGCCTTCTTCTTCTCCTTCTCATTTAGTTTTTCTTCTCATTCTCCTAGATCTCCTTCTTCTGCTTCTTCCAATATGGGTGGGTGAGCCAAATGCGGTTGAACAAAGGACTATGTCCTATTATGCCCGTCCAAACTTGGACGAGACTCAATCTAGTATTGTTCGCCCGCTATTGCCCCCAATAATTTTGAGTTGAAGCCGAGCATCATCCAAATGGTACAACAATATGTACAATTTGATGGGCTTCAAGATGAAGATCCAAACGCGCATATTTCAAATTTCTTAGAAATATGCGATACTTTAAAATTAATGGTGTATCCGATGATGCCATCCGGCTAAGGTTATTTCCATTTACATTGCGCACTAAAGCCAAGCAGTGTTGGGTTCTCTACCAAGAGGATCCATCACAACATGGGCTCAAATGACGGAAAGATTTCTTACGAAATACTTCCGCCGGCTAAAACGGCTAAATTGCGCATGATATCACTTATTTCTCCCAAATTGATTCGGAAACGTTATATGATACTTGGGAGCGTTTCAAGGAATTGCTTCGTCGATGTCCTCATCATGCAATTCCGGATTGGTTACAAATCCAAACCTTCTATAACGGCCTAAATTCTCAAACTAGCAACATATCGATGCCGCCGCCGGTGGAACGCTTAATAACAAATACCGGCGGCCGCACAAGAGCTTATAGAAGGTATGGCTTTAAATACCTATCAATGGAGTACACCTCGGTCTAAACCACCTAAACCGGCCGGGATGTATGAATCGATACGGTTTCAAGTTTGTCTCTCCAGGTTGAGCAACTGCAAAAACAGATGAACGAGATGTCTGCTTCCTCGTCCAAATCTACTTGTGAGCCCCATATTGGGAGCCTTCTACTATTGCCGAGCATGTGGATTACATGGGTAATCCGAATCGGCCACCTTATAATCGGGTAACAATTTTGGCAATACCTATCACACGGTTGGTAAGGAATCACCCCAACTTCTCTTGGAGTAATCCGGGGAACGCGGCGCGCCCTCCGACACGATTCCACCCGGCTATTTTCCACCGCAAGCTCCCAAAGCTCCCAATCTCGAGGAATTGTTCACTAAATATACGACTACAAATGACGCCAACATCCGGAATCTCACCGGATCTCTTCGAAGTTTGGAGACACAATCGGGCAAATCGCTAAAATGCTCTCCGATCGTCAACAAGGAGCGCTACCGGGCAATACAGAGCCCACCCCAAGGAGCATGCAAAAGCCATCACCTTACGAGCGGGAAAGAGGTAACCACTTCTCCAAATCCGTTTTATACTTCTCCAATTCGGTTGATACTGAGGTAATAATTTTCTCATCTTCTCCTCCGACAAAGCCTTCTACTTTTAATAAACCAAAAGCTTATCAACCACCTCTTCCCTATCCATCTAGAATGCAAAAAGACCGGTGGATGAACATCACGGTAAATTTTTGGACATGTTTAAAACAAATCCAAATTAATCTACCGTTTGTGAAATAATCGCACAAATGCCGAAATACGCCAAGTACCTCAAGGATCTTTTATCCAATAAAAGAAACTTGAGGATATCTCCACGGTTTCAATTGAATGCGGAGTTTTCGGCAGTTTTACTTAATAAATTACCTAAGAAATTACCCGATCCGGGTAGTTATCCATTCCCTGTTTGTTTGGTGATTTATTAGTTAAAACGTGCGTTAGCCGATCTAGGCGCCTCAATCATTTAATGCCTTATTCTTTAGTTAAGAAGTTGGGATTAGGAGAACCTAAACCACAAGAATGTGCATTCAATTGGCGGATCGGTCCTGTCAACTCCCTATGGGGATCATAGAGGATGTGCTTGTCAAAGTTGACAAATTTATCTTTCCGGTAGATTTCGTCATCTTTGACATCGAAGAGGACACCGAGGTCCCACTCATTCTCGTCGCCCTTTCTTGCCACTTCGCGCGCAATTATAGACGTTAGTAATGGGAAACTTCTCCTTAGAGTCGGAGATGAAGAAGTTCCTTTACTATGACCGTCTATGAAAACCTCGCTCTCAAATGACGACTCATGTTATTAT